>OZ005654.1:27931662-28531662 GCA_963930645.1 Salticus scenicus | reverse complement strand
ACCAAGACCTTTAAAATAAGGTGCAACATGATAGGGCCTACTGCAAAATCACCTAGTTCCATTTTCACCACCAGTGGGCGCCCTATGCTGTATACAATCATCCCCAATCGACATGAAATTTCAAGACCTTTAAAATGAGGTGCTACATGTGTGGGTCTAGAACGGATTTCCCTCTCAAACTAATTTCCCCCCTTTCCCCTCCCTTCCAAATCTACTTTCCCCCTTTTCCCCCCCTTTAAAATCGAAAATTCCAAATTCGCAGATATTGATTTTTTAGTATTTGACTCTAGTCCCCATATGTACAATTTCTTCACCGTGAAGTAATTTGAAGCTCAGTTAAGCTCGTAAACGTGTTTTTAACCCAAACGGGTGGGAAGAAACGTTTTCCCACCCGTTTCCGCCGGGGCAGAAACGGTTTCCCCAAAGTGGGAAAGCGTTCGACTTTTTTTTTATTTTTCTCATCTCATAGCACATCTACAGACGAAGACCTTTCTTTAGACACCTCAACCAAATTTTTACACCGAGTAGTTCTCTCAATATAGTGGAGACAGGCAAAAACATGTTTCAAATTAATATATAGATTTAAAGAATTATATAGTTGAATACACTTTTAACAACTATTTGAATATTCTTTATTGCACGGATATTGATAATTTTCATTGTCCCCTTAAAGAGATTTTGCAACTTACTTTAATTTACAGCTTCTTGAAATTAAACAAATCAACATTATAGGCAGCATTGGGCTACATTGTGTACATAATGATTAATTTTACAAAAAATAAATTTTATTTGATTTCTTTAGTAATAATTAAAACCCAACTAAATTCGTACAAATTTAGATTACTGAAAATTCGATTTAAATAAGCAGCTTATAATATTATATAATTCAATACTTTTTTTTTTATTTTCCCTTTGTAACACACACGCACACACACATATATATGTATATATATATATATATATATATATATATATATATAAATCCGTAAACTGGCCGCTGAAAATCAACCAATGAAATGATTAGAATTATGTCATAAGTTTAAAAAAAAAAAAAAATCAAAAGATTTTTAATTTTCATTTAAATTAACTTAATAAATACATTAATTAATTCCTTTCAAGGAGAAACTTGTGGATTCAAGCAAAAACTTCAGGCACATTTCTTTTTTAATTCTTCCTGCGTTTAAACATAGATTTCCACTTAAGCCTAGCTACTTATGCACTTAAATTCTAGGAGATAATTTCAAGTTATTTTCTTCTGACACCCTACGGATTAAAATTAAAGGAAACACAACACACAACAGATTTCTTTTAGCATTCATTAACTATTTTAACACTTTTAATTTTCCTTGAATAAAATAAATAGGTATTACATCTTAAAGAGTTTAATTAAATATTATTATTGTTATTATTATTATTACTTTCTGGAGAATTATTAAAAGGTATTATAAATAGCTCATATTCTTAGTACTAAAAATATTCGGGAAATAGTAATTGAATTTTACACTGCATTATTTTTTGAAGGTTTTTATAAATTTTCTTTAAGACAATCTCTTACAAAAAACTATTTTTTTCCTATAAATCAGAATAATTAATACAATATAACACATTATTAGTAAATTCACCTAAATTATCTCGCTATGTATGTATGAATATGTAAATTTTTATAAAATGATTTTGAAAAGTTGGAATATATAAATATTCATATATATATATATATATATATAGATATATATATATATATATATAGATATATATATATCCGTATCTTTAAATTTATACTGAAACTATGCAGATAGTTTCAAACAATTTTCCATTTTTTAAGCGTGTTCACTGCCATACAGTTTGTAATTATGTACAAACATTGATTAGTATAAGTGGTTTATTCTAAACATTTACTATAATATAAATATTCAATACTAATATCTTGCATAGTAATGTAAATGAATACGTTAAGTGCCTCTAACTTCGTAAAATCTCTGACAGAAGATCTCATTTTAACGAGAAACTTTATTTGCTATCAAATTCATGTCAGATCACTCAAGTTTCAATCACCTAAAAACTTTAGCATTCATACATATCGCTATAAATAACATGTATATGATAAATATAGACAAAACCAAAATTTATGACAAAAAAGTTTTCGCATAAAATAAATAATAATAAAGTGGTTAAATTAAATTATTAAAAGCAAAAATTGTATGCATAATTAAAGTTTTGTAGAATTTTGTTCGATGTAGTAAATTTTTAACTTGTATAATATTAAGAACACAGATGGTAAGAAAAAAAAAATAAGTATCTGAAAACGAAAAATGAGTAATATATATATATATATATATATATATATATATATATATATATATATATATATATATATATTTACATATATATAAGAATTTTTTAAAAACGATGTGTGCGATATAAAATGATAAAATTAAAGATTATTATAATATAACGTAAAACAGAGAAAGCTAGCGCTAAAAGCTGCTTAGCTAAACAATGTTTTTATTAAATATGAAACTTTTAAAACAAATATTTACGTGTATGAAATTAAAGTAAAAATTTTTAAAGTTTAGAAAAAACAACAGGAGATTTACAAACCAATGCGCAAAATTGCTGCAAAAGGAATAGTAAAACTTGAATATAGGAATAATTTAACAAATGAAATGAAATAACACCCCAAAACACACAGAAGTCTTCATCTGGGAGGCCCTTCCCTGTAGAGGTTAAAGAAAAGTTTCTGAAAGGATAGTAGCAATTAGCCAATAACCATCCTTAGCCCCCAACTTCTCACCAAACAGAAAACCACCTTTAACAGAATAGAAATCTAACAGATCTGAAATAGATCGTAAGAGGAAAACACTGAAACATTCGGTTAAAAATTAAGATGTGACACTTAATTTGCAAGGATTTTAAGAGCTATTTTTAAATCACAATCATTATTGCATAAAATGCGAATTCTTTTAAATTGTGCGAACATATGAAAGGTACAAAAGATTTTTAAAGAAACCCTACAGTCAAGGTCGTTAACCAAAAGGTTAAAAGCCATTTTAAAAAATGTGGGGAAACAAACTTAAAAATTATTATAATAATACGCAAAACAGAGAAAGCTAGCGCTAAAAGCTGCTTAGCAAAACAATGTTTTTTTAAATATGAAATTTTTAACAGCGAATATGTGTACGATATAAAATGATAAAGCTAAAGATTATTATAATATAACGTATTCTATTCTGTTAAAGGTGGTTTTCTGTTTGGTGAGAAGTTCGGGGCTAAGGATGGTTATTGGCTAATTGATACTATCCTTTCAGAAACTTCTCTTTAACCTCTATGCGGAAGGGCCTCCTTGATGAAGACTTCTGTGTATTTTGGGGTGTTATTTCAGAAAGTCACATGCATAATAATGTTAAAAAGATTTATGCTAAAAATTTAAAAATGCAGTATTACTTGCTAAATTTAAATCAAATAATTAAAATTAATACCTTTCGAATAAGTGTCAATCATATTATATATTACATTTTCTTCAATCTGTAGATAAAGAAGAGATAATAAACTTCCTCTAATTTTAATCTCTATATTATAATAACTTTCCATTTTTAACCAAAATTAAATAAATGCAATGATTCAAGTCAACAACGTTTAATACTTTTAAGCATCGTCAAGTATTTTTTAACAGTTATCTCCTTTATTGTTAACTGTGATAAATTATTCATTTAATTAATTACATATTCATTTTTTAAGCCTTCTGAAAGACACTTTAATAAATTTGTATCAAGAAATGACATTTTGAAAGGCGACGCCGCATAAGGTTTATTTTAATAATATGTAATGAATATAAATGTATTAAAAATATCCATAGAAAAATTATTTCCATTCTTTAGCCCTTCATTTGCATTCAACATAATGCCATTAATGGCTAGATAATTGCTAAAGTTACTAAACTATTTTTTGATAGACCGCTTGACAAAAATATAGATTATGTAAATCATTTTATAATAAATTTAAATAAAACTATATTAGATAAAACGAAAAGCAGAAGATTATTATAAAATTAATTCAATTGTAAAAATACATTTTATATTTAAAACTACACTGGTGGAGAATATTAAAGCAACAACCTGTTTTCTCGTTCTCTTCTTTTGCACATAATTTATAAACATATAAACATATGGACATAAAATTTGGATGGCCTGTTTGATATCATATTATTAACTGAATTTTATGTAACTTTTGCATAAGAATAATTTTTAAGCTAATAAATATTCATTTTTCTCTCAAAAGTAATCTTTAGAAAAAATGAAAAATTTCAATAATTTCAGGAAATAATATTAAGATCTGACGGATTTTTATTCAATAATCCTCAATAATTTTGAGAAGTGATATTTGATATATATAATAGACTATTACTCTTCGAATTGATCAGGCAAACGTTACAATTAAAAAGTATTGGTGATTATTGAATAAAAAATCCGCCAGATCTGGCATCGATGAATGTTTCAAATGATATATGGCTAGTTCCGCCCATTTTTAAGCCTGGAATCCGCCCACCGCTTACTGTTTATTAAAATTTTTTTCACAGAAAATCTTCCGCACAAATATGTTCAAAATACAAAACCTAAATTTCACTTGGTTTGAAATCTTCTCGTTTCAACTTTAAAATACTTTACGTTTACTTAATTATTATGATTATTTTTAATTTAGATTATTACAGTCCTTAAAAAGAAGTTTAAGTACGCTGCTATTTTTCACTTGCATTTAGTTTTACCGCTACTATTTTATCAGCCGTCAGATGTACAAAACTTGAGTCTCATACTTGAAAATATTGCAAAACTAAACACATATAAAATAATATTTGAATACTTTCCGAAAAATTTCTCATAGGCTAACATTAGCAATCGAGAGGTAAACCCCACCAGAGCTGTGGCTTTTGCTGAACAGGCCACTCCTGAATAATGTTCAATTTCCTATCCTGGGAATAGTTTGGAATGGGGTGAACTAATCCAGTCACTTCTCGCAATTATTTCTTTGTACGATTCCAGACATTCAATAAACTCCTCCTCATTGTCTTGCCATTACCAATAAGCTGCGAAATCTCTATCAGTATAGAATGTTAGAAAAGTCAATGCGCAATCTTTCCTAAATAACGAAAGCGTAAACTCTCCCATTTTGGAAGGAGAGATTGCGTAGTCTTTAAATAAACAATTATTTACTTTTCGAGAAAATCATGGTACTCGTACCGTTATTCTGGGTTAATAGCTTATGAGAAATCACTTACATTAAAATATTTTGTACTATCACCATCCTATTAAAGTTCCTAGGAAGGGTTGAAAAAAATCAAGCATATATTTTTGAAAACGAAACAAAATAACAGCATTTTTTCTTAGACTTTTGAAGCATTCAAGTCGGCTCTACACTATTGATGTTGAACAACTACCTGAAATCGCAACTCGCCTACTCTATTCTTTCCTGCCGATCTCCTATGGGAGCAATCTCTCCTATGGCACGACTTCTCCTAGCTTTATCTTATATGTTTTATTCTTAGAAGTACCTCTGATTTTTTTTTTTTTTTTTTTTTTGTTACATAAATTTGATTTTATACATATTTTTATCTAATGGTTTGTTAAAGTTCTGTCAGTAGATAATGGGTTAAGCAAAATACATAATTTCATTTGTGTCTTAAGACGTATTTTAACTTTTAAAAATTTATCCAAAATTTGACTTTAGTTCAAATGAAAGAATATTTTTTATTTACACTTTAAATCTATAAATATCATAAATAATACGTTAAACTTATAATAATACACAATTTGTAAAATACAATACTTTTATTTTAAACTTTCAAAATAAAAATTCGACAGATGATTTCGATATGTCCAAATCTTTAAAAATTGTTGATCGAAATTTTCCTATGTCTCTGAAAACAATTCTTTATTTTATTTTGAATCTTCAAGACACATGCAAAACTCTTACTGATGAAAATGACATGGAAATGTTTAGATTTATTTTAATTAATACGTATCATACTTTTATCGCAAGTACCTGGAATTATAGGTAATTAACAAGTTTTCCTGTTAAAGTCGTAACACGTTCTAATCAAAACCACCTGTCAAATATAAACTTGCGTTCATTATTCTTCATTGCTAATCTAGAAGTGGTAGGGGCATAATTTTGTAAAGAATGTTACTTTTCCTTCCGATGCACTTAATGATTTACTTTTAAAATCAATATAAATAAACATAAATAGATCATTTAAATCTCAAAATAATAAGTGATTTGCTTTTGTAAGATAAAATTTTTGTTCAATTTAAAAAATGATATTTTACTTATTTATTTATTTATTTATTTTTTTGCCAGAAGGTTTAAGCATTAATAGTATATTTAGAAGAATTACACATACGCACACATGCATGCAAACAGGCATACACACGCAGGAAATGTATTACACATATGAAATTTAATACACAAACGATTAGTATCGCTACAAATAAATTATTAAATTTTCGAAGAAAAAAAAAAGCAATATTAAGTGTCTAAATCTGTATTTTGTTTAGCCGTCACGCGCTACAAAAAAAAAAAAAAAAAAAAAAAAAAAAAAGCTGCTATACGACGTGGCATAGTGTCGAACAGACTTTGATCATCTGCCTGGGAAAAAGCATTCTATATTTTATGTATGTGTACTCAAAGTGCATCTATAGAAGCTGTAATACGAGAATCACGGGCGACACGTCGACAAATGAAATTGAAATTCAACAGCTGACATATCGGTCGAATAAGTAGGCCAAGGAAGAAGCTGTATTGTTTTTACTGAAAACAAGTCCTGAACATTTTTTTTTTTTTGCAACATGTGGTGGGAGATTATTCTATTGAAAGGTAGCTCCAGGAATGCATTAAAAGAAAGGGACGACATCGGGCTGCAGCACTTCATTGATATAACTGTTTCTGTTAGGATTACCAACAAATCGTAGCAGCTGAGATCGTCCATGATACGCAGTCGATCCTCAGAACATAACACCAGATGTTCGTCCACTATTACGTTCGATAATTAATTCCGGAAGGTAATATTCATCGGCCTGGCATCTAACACGTAGACGTCCATCACGTTACGCAAATTAAGATAGGATTAGTCAGAATTGTCTACTTGTTCCATCTGCACGCAAATATCGCTATCAAATGCCGTTGCAGCTGCAGGCATCGATGGTTTTGCTTGAGGGGGATCGTGTATAAAGGAATCCTTGTATGCAGCCCACGGTTGAACTGACATCTACGAATTGATGAAGCAGGCATTGATACACTTGTAACAGCGGACCAAAGTGCTTCTAACTGTCTAGATGAAGCTTTACGGTCCATTTAAACCATGCGGATAAGGTATTTATCATCGCACGTTGGCGTCATCTTTCATCGTCTACATCCAGATTTCTGAGTTGTCTCATTCTCGTCGACCCACTGCTTCCAAACTCAGATCACTGTGCTGCTGTTACGTTGCATACGAGCTGCTATTGCCCCATAGGAAAATTCTTCTTCACGAAGGCCAATGATTCTCCTTCGTTCAAACTCCGCATACTGTTGAAATGTTACCCAATTTCGTCGAAAGGATATTGTTGTGTTTCACCCTAACATTTACCACTAGCAGATAACCATAGGCTATTTTCAACGTCCCGCTACAGCTCTCTATTTATACGGTTTTAGCAGAAGTTTAGAGGGCGTTGGTCAACCCGCGCGTGCGTGGTGACTCTGAAATACTAGTCATTTGCTTAACATACTGCAATTTACATTTGCTGAAAATTTCAGCTCATTTGTGTCTTTTCTTCCTGGTGTTGCAATTTTTACAAACATCTGTGTGTGTGTGTGCATACACTTTAAGATTTTTTTTGTAATTAAGTATTCAGCCAGCTCCTTTTTTTTTAGATAAAGGTCCAGTATCCGTATTTTTAATAAATTGTTGTAAAATTTAGAATGTCGAACTTACATTAAAGCGTTATTTCTTTTCTTCGGGAAAAAATCACGATGACTTTACGGGCATCATTTTAATTTACGATTGTATTCCAGCTGTGAAATTTCTTAAAGTGTATGTATATATGAATATACCGAAAATTTTCAGAATACATCAGTATACAGTTATCTTTATTTAAAATTTTTATATATTTTATTAATATTCTGATTTTTATTCTATGTAATTTTATGTTAAACTAAAAAAAAAAAAAATTGAAATTTCACGATTGATTTTTAAAAATATTAAATTTTTAACTGATTTGAATTCAGTTTGTTTTCGTTAAAGAATGTTCAATTCCTTAAGTCTTAAATGATCAAAAAATATATCTTAAATTTAATATATTTTTATTATCCATCTTATTAAGATAAATATATTTCAATAAAAGTTAAAGTTATAAGTTAAAAAGTCTATTTTTCTAAGTTAAGATATTTAGAGTAAATTTAATATTTGTTTTTTATTCAACATAATAAAATATTCATGCTCAAGTAAAATGCCTTTTCTTAATAAGTGAATGATCAATAACTGAAAAATATAGTTAGCGGAGATAAGTTATTCAATTGTTGTTTTTATAAAAGTAATATAGTATCAACAAAATATATTTTAAATGCAATTTCATATACTATTTTTTTTTATACAATAGCTGGAAAGATAAGCTGCTCCGAAATCATTCACATTTCACGCTCTTGAGGTATTAGTATTCAACGCGAGACATGGGCTGAGGTGAGGAGATACTGGAATAACAAATAAAACTTTTCAAACCCAAGAAGTGGGACTAAAAGGTAATATTCTAGGGCGAGCACTGGGCAAACCACCCTGTACGAGAGGTAAGTGCTAACGAGAAGTCTGAAAATGAAAAATGATCCTCAACGCAAGCAAGGAGTAAAGCAAGGAAGAGTTCCTAGATTCAAAAGAAAGAGAGATTTATTAATTACAAGCAGGCTACACCCGCTTCGCTGGTCACTAAATTTAAATAAAATTTCAAACGAATTGAATCACTATTTATTTTTTATATCGCATTTTGGGCTTTGCAACATAATTAAAAATTTCTTTTAAAGTCAAAAAGTCAAAATAACATATTATAAATTAAATTAAATGTTTCTTCCGTTTTGCAACAATACTCTATGGCCTTATGCGAATGATTCTCAAGAATGAATCAACAATTGTTTACAAATTTAATGGATTATGTCTAGGAAATAAGTACGCTGTAATTTAAAAATTGCAGTTCTTAGAACTTCAAAACTGATAGTTTTTGAAAAGTTATTCTTTATTCTTTCATATTAGACTGTTTTTTTTTTTTTTTTTTTTTTTTTTTTTTTTTTTTTTAATATTAAACTCATATTTTAATATAAAAGCAATCGAATGATATCACGTTGTGAAACTTTGCAATGTAACATCTTTAAATCTAATAACTTGATGTATATACTGTCCGCACAAAAAATGAACAGTTTTTAGAGCTCTTTTAAAAATGTATAACAACTATGCAGTATCTTTTAAAGTAATTCATCAGTTTTTACTAAAAGTATGGCCGGCCTTCATCAAAAGCAATTGAATGATATCGAGTTGTGAAAATTTTCAACGTAATATCTTTAAATCTAATAACTTGATGTATATAGTGTCCTAAAAAAAATGAACAGATTTTAGAGCTCTTTAAATATATATATATATATATATATATATATATACATCTATGCAGTATCTTTGTATCTTTTAAAAAAATTCATCAGCTTTTCCAAAAAGAAATAGCCGAAATTCATCACCAAAGTTGTTAAATCTAGACCAATCAAAATCAGGAGTGGTCCACCCAGATTTGCTCCGCCTACAATCTCTTTGCTTTATTTATATAGATAATTATAAAAACTACAATCAAAATAGCTAGATGCTCATAAACTTGAAAATGTTTTCCTTAAATTTGCGGAGAAAGTTTGCTTGTCTGACTTAACTCTACGTCAATGGTACATAAACAAAAATCCTTTGGGGGTCTAATTTATCAATCGTTCTTGAAACTTTTTTTAATTAGACTTCCATATATGTATGTATGTATATATATATACTTAAGTTAAGTTAAGTAAGCACTTCGTTTTTGTTAGAAATTCTCCTCTCTCATTGTATTTAAACTTTGTTCTAATAAATCTTCCTATGTAATTTTCATCTAAATATCAATAGAAAAGATTCTTTTTGTCTCTTATTTTAATCCATAGAAAGTACTAAATGGCTTCTTTCAATTACCTAAAGAAATTTAATTCCATATAAAATAACGAATTTCGTAAAGCCTAAAAAGGAAAATTACTCGAAAAGATTCATGAATAGTAATAGAATATTTAACAGCTGGAAGAAAATAGATTGATTCCATAAAATTTTATTCTCGAAACGGATATATCTTTTCTGGCAATGAATCGAAAATTCATGACGTAGAATATTAATTTGTCTCTTTCAGGTAAGGATAAAATGATGTATTATATAAATTGAATAATTAAAAAATAATCATGTCTTATTAATAATACAGAGATTTTCAAAATCGATATAAATTGACCTGACTGCACAAGAGATACTTAAAATTTAAGAATTTAATTTTACAGAAGCGTATATAAAAAAATATATTAAAGAATTGAGGTGCAAAAGTACACAATATAAGTTTTGGGTCAGAGTTTTAGAGCATGGCTCTTCATCAAGATAGTTTTTTATTTATTTATTTTAACTTCTGGAATATTTATTATGATATAGATAAAATGTAATCCTAAAATAACAATTAAATAATTGTTAAATATTTAATTAAATTTAAATTATTCATATTAAAAAAATATATACATTAAATTGAAAATAGTTAAAATAATTACAATAAAGTATGATACTATCTATTTGCCCTTCGTTTGGTGTCTTCATAATGACAAAAGAAAAAAAAAGAGAGAGAGTGAAGGAGGGAGAGAAAGAGAGAGAGTGAGAGAGAAAGAAAGTAACTTGTTTACGTTTTTTTTTTCTTTTTTTTTTTTTTTTTTTTTTTTTTTGGGGGGGGGGGGTGGAAAAGGGGAAGAAATGCAGTATCTTTATTTTATTTTTTAGAATGTTATTCATTATTTAGATTGTTGTACATATAAAGCCACACTTTCTGTTATTAATTCATAAGGAGGTTAAATTATTTTTGTATTTGTAAATTATCAAATAAAAAATATATATATATATATATCGTAATTTACTTTTAGACTTTAATAGAGGAATAAATGGAGCTTCGTAAATTTTATGCTTTCTAACGAGAAACAAAAAAAAAGAAGAAGACAGTCTTTATAGAATGTTGGTGTAGAAATATAATGGTAATTCAATCAAGACTATTTTGGACTCTTTACTTTCAGGAAAAGCGTCAGTTATCTGCTATATATTTTTCTAATTATTCTCGCGATCAGAGAATTCAAAGGTAAAAGAAATGAATCCATAAATTCTATCTAGAAAATACCACCATTCAAATTTGAATTCTAAAACAAATTTGTTCAGCAATCAAAATTGTTAATCAAACTTGAATTTTGTTTTCATCCAATCTATTTGCATATTAATATTTGTGCATAATGTGTTATTTTTTATGCTCGTTGTTATTCGTATTTTGCTATTTATTTTTCGTATTTTTGCTATTACTATTGTAAATACTATTATTCTTCGTCTTCTTTTTTTTTTTTTTTTTTTTTTTTTTACCTTTATTAATTTTAATTCATGCAAAATAATGCTTTTATTTATTCATTTATTTTATGCAATGCAAAACATTATATTTATCATACAATTAGACCATTTCACCTATTCTGTTTCTCTTTACAACATTATGATAATGTTAAATACGACATTTGCTGTTCTCTAAGTTCTGACTCGAGTAAGTTTTCGGTGGTTTGATTACTCTTCTATTCACTAGGAAGTCTAACTTATTCACTGTTTTGTTTATTTCTTCTATTTTAGTCGGATCATGTGTTTGTATTGAAACGTAAAACATTTTGCGATTTGTATTTTATAAAATACTTAAAGAACATTCTTCATATTACACATTAATGAAAAGTATTTAATTTGATAAATTAAATTGTAACATATCTAGAAGGTATATATCGGATTAGAATCGTCCTTTAAACTATATGTTTTAGATTTGGACTAAAGTTTTATTTCCAATATCGCAAAATAGTAATTTTAATTTTTAATTTTTTAAATAAGTTTTGGTTATTTTTCGATTAAAAATAAATGTTTAAAAACATATTGAATTATTGTATATATGTTTGTGTGTATATATATATATATATATTAAAATCTGTAGTATAATACCTTTTCTGCAAATTTATAAATTTCAATTAAAAACATAACGACATTGTTAATCTTTTATAAATCGTCATTTCTGAGATTGTTTTTTATTTACTATATACACACACACATAAATACACTATTATATTCTAACTAATCAAATATATATATTTTTTTCGTTCATTAAAGTTTTTTAATATGTATATTTTGCTCTAAACCCCCCCCCCCTCCGAAAAAAAAAAAAAAAATACTGCCGAAAAATTTGCGGATAATCTGAAGGTATTTGGAACAAAAATAATCAAATCTGAAGAATAATTGCAGTTTACAAGCAAAATACTTGCAGTTTGAAAGCAAGTAATACTTTTTTTTCACTTACATTTATATTGTTCCAAATACCAAATACCAAACGCACCTTCAGAATATCTACAGTTTTGTGCAGTTTCTTTTCTTTTTCAAAGTTTTTTCTGAAGATTTTTTTTTAGGTGGAAATATCCTATCAAACAAAAAGTAATAACACTTGGTTACAAAAAAAAAAAAAAAAAAAAAATATGTTTGACCTTAACAGCATAAAGAAAATCTAAGATATCAAGAAATAAATTTTAATAGAATTTTCTATTAAATGTATATTAGTGGAATTTTATTTTTTGTTCGATCGTTCCAGAATTTCCTTTGTCTAATATTTATTACCTCAACAAATGAAACTTTACTAAGAAGTCTTTGACATCAATTAAGACCATGTTGAAAATCTGCTTCATTTTGCTCAGATTTTTATATTAAATTACACGAAAATGAATAATACGCTTTGTGATGGTATTCCTTATACAGCTTATTACATTACTTTAGAAATCGTTATTTATTTTTATGTTAAAAGTAAAGTTCAAAATCCATTAGACGTAGGTAAATTTATATAAATTATTCAGTGAATATTTTATTTTTGAGTTGCAATGTCAGTTTTAAAGATGCAAATACAGATTTTAAAATGTAAAATTCGTTAAACATGAATGTATGCTCATTCTTATTAAGTTTCGTTTTATTAAATTTGTAATTTATTTCTTTTATTATTCAAAAATATTTGGATAAATTCTCCATAGAAAGAAAACTGCTTAAT
Source organism: Salticus scenicus (assembly GCA_963930645.1). Classification (NCBI taxonomy): domain Eukaryota; kingdom Metazoa; phylum Arthropoda; class Arachnida; order Araneae; family Salticidae; genus Salticus; species Salticus scenicus. The sequence continues at coordinate 28,518,307 of OZ005654.1, read as the reverse complement.
TTTACAAATTAAAAAAAAAAATAATAATAATATTTATTTATGGACACAAATAAGTTTTTACGTTTGTTCGATTGTTATTTATTTATTTATTTTTTCTTTTTTGAAAAAAGCTGTCTTTTAAAAAATATTTAGTCACTCAGACTTCTATCGTATTTAAAATAATTATTAATACTTGATAAAAAACGCACTTTAATATTCTACACATAATTCCAAATTAATAAAATAAGATATTTTAAGCAAAATGCGTGTATATATAACTTCTATAATATATGCATAAATGTATCAGTAAATATAAATTCTAACAGATTTTAAGCTAGGGCAGAAAAATAAGTTAGTATAGAAATGTGGTAAACATTTCTGTGCAATTGTTATTAAAATCCTATATGTCTAATATTCTTTCATGAATATTAGACATTTTATATTCATGAAAGAACGGCTTCCAGTTATGAAAAATAGAATATTTTTAATAAAATACTATAATATTTTCTCTTTATCTCTCTTTTTAACTACACTATTTCTATTATATATATATATAATTTATTACATATATATATATATTTACAGTTGGAAGTAAGATTATGGCTTTAAAAGCTTCTAAATGTTAAATTTAGACCAGTAATTAAATTGGCTGTGAGAATTGTTCGAAGTATTTATTTTTATAATTCCCATACAAAAATAAAGCCTTTATTTATTCGTAAATTAACCTCAAAAGTAACACAATTAATAAGATTACGAATCAAATTAAACAAAATAGCATCTAAAGGGTACAAGGTGCTGAGTAGATAGCTAAGGACGAGACGTATCAACATCTGACGATATATTAAACGCCATAGTCCCACCCGTTCCCGCTCTTCCATGTCTTTTTCTAGTCAATTTTGTCCTTTTATCCTTTCCGGTGTCAGCCTTTTTTTTTTTTTTTCCCGCACATTTAACATTGTTATTTTTTTCATTTTCTTTCCCTGCTTTTTCTATGAATTTTTAGATTTTTTCCCCCTCGTTTTCTACATTCTGATGTGCGATGGAATGAACTGCCGTGGATTCCATTTGAAAATAAATTTTCAAAAAATAATAGTACCAAAGTTTTGGATAAAATATTTGTTAAAAACAGATAAATTATATTTTATCAAAAAAAAAAGAAAGAAAAAAGAAAATCATAAATAAAAATGAAATAAAAATGAAATAAATAAATAAAAATAAAGACGTGTTTGTAAACGTTAATTCACTTAAATTGCTCCTAAAATAAAAATAGATTTTGCAATCTTTATCATGATAATGTTAAACAGCCTTTTATTCATAAACAAGTGTAGTGCTATCATCCACCGGTAGTAAATTAAAATACATGTTCTAGTGAAAAAATGCATAAAGAATATAACAGTTTTTATTTGGAATAAGTGGGAAGTTTAGTTGGGAAGTAAAGTATCTTAAATAATGGGATTTTAATAGGTATTACTACAACTGAACACACCACTGGGATTAAAAGCATGGTTGGGATATAAAACACAACAGGTATTGATTTACAGAAGTTTATTTTAAATGTTGGATAGAAAATGGCTTTTAGTACAGATCATTTTTTGACATCTGTTAAATGCAAAATGAACATGAGTTCAATGAAAACAAATGCTTATATAAAAAAATTTATATGTGCATTTTTGTAGCTGTTACGAGTTTTAGGGACAGAAAAGTAAAAAAATAAAAAATAAAATGTAGCGTTATGTTTTTGTTTTACCTTCACATTTTCTCAATACGTCTTTAATTTTAAAAGACATACAATAAATGTAAAATATGGAAATGTTTTAAAAGCATAACAAGAGGTTGTCGTAATTAAAATCAATAAGAAATTTTGAAAATTATTACAGTTTAATAAGCATAATTTTTATTTAAGAAATTTTATATAAGTCATTGTAGAGTCTTTTTCAGAACAGAAATTAGAATTTTCACATTGAATGAATAACAATAAATTTGTTAATGACGACAAAAATCAGAAACACGCAGCAATTACTTCTTGTCGAAATAAAAAATGCCTTTTTTGCATTTTAGGGTGATAATTTAAAAAAAAAGTCGCATTTTTTTTACAATATTTCTTAAAATTAAATATTTGACAGTTTATAAATATCTAGCCTGATACCTCTCTGTAACAGAAATACAAATCGGTTACTACATTTTTATTTTTGCACAGTACGTTAAAATATTTCTTTTAACGTAATCCAGTGCTTAGTCAGCCTAAGAACAGGATTCGACAAGGATTTATTTAATAAAACTGTATTAAGCGTACTTCTTTTTCATAGGAACTTTTGCTAGTGTTCGGACACTTTTGTTACCGACTGTACACACATATATATATATACGTATATATACATGTATCAGCATTTTTCCATTACTTATCTACATACATAAAAGCAGTTTAATACGTGTTTTTGTAAAAGCTGACCAAATCTCTTTAAAAGAGTTCTTTTAATTACTATACATAAGTACAGTAATTATAAGTTTAACGATCGTCTTAACAAAAGTAATAAATTATTTTAACTTTAAAGAAACAAGTGAGGATGTGAAATATCTGTATTTTAAAAGATAAATTTAACGATTTAAACAAGCAATGAAATTTTTTAAAAATACTTAAAATCCTTGGAAAACTATGAGTTCGAGCTTAATAATTTTGTCTTATTAGCTAAAAATTTCGAATAAACATCAGGTGCATAATAGATGCTAGCTTGTTAATTTTTACAAATACCGTTACTACCGAGAATATATAGCCTAAATTTTTTTAGCAGTTAATTTATTAACTTGGAAATTGTGCATCACTTGGGAAAGAAAATTGCATAAAGTTTACGCATTTCTAGAGAAATTAACATTAATCATTTAGGACATTATAATTTTGCCGGGATATAAGGGAATAATAAAATAGATTTTGGTTAAAATGGAAAACTGTGATTTATAAAATGTGTTGAAATATTAGCGTTTTTAAAAAATATCATTAATAAAATTAATTAATTTGCTTTATTTAATAATATGTTTACGGAAAATAAATAAATAAGGTAGTGGAAAAGATGTTCTAAGCTGAAATATAATTTAATCATAAGCATATGAGAGCATGTTGTTGAGTTCTTAATACTTTTGACTTGAAACCACTAAAGATTTTATGTAAAGGCTTATATTCCATTCTATATTTCATGTAAAAGCTTATATAAGCATGTAAAAGCATATCATTTAATATTTATAAATTGAATTACAGTAAGTTTGTCCAATTAAATATATATATATTCATAAAACAATTCCTCCAGTTTTTGATAGATATTTTTTGTTGATTTGAAAATTTTAATTTGCTTTTATTCAGTTTGCCTATTTTAAAGGAACTTATGGCCTTAAAAATGCTAAAATGTTTATATATTATAATATGTTTATTGCGTGTGTGTGTTTTACATTTATTGCCAAAGCTTTATTGAAATTATAAAATTCTTTAAAATATTCTTCCATTTTAAAACAATTTATCTTTTTGTTTCTTCAAATGTAACTTAATCCAAAGAACAAATTACACAATATTCAGCGGGAATTGCAGTGGATAGTGTTTATGCATGAATAGTTAAAATAAATTCATATTTAAAAAAATATAAAACGGTAAAAATAAGTTAAATAAACAAAACATATTATATTCCTATTCATATATGTATAAATATCTTTCGTTAAAAAAATAAAAATGCACTTGTAACTTCCATAATGCTCTAAATAATATGAATTTTTTTAAAAGATATATATTATATATATATATATATATATATATATATACATATATACAGGGTAAGTCAAAATGAATATAGTGATTACAAACGGCTATAACTATTTAATGGAAAAGAATTTATCGATAAGATTAACACAGAATGTGATGGAACTTCAAAATTTTGTATACATACGTCATAGGTGTTCTACAGTGCGTTGCATGAATATAAACGCACCTTAGCTTTAAGAATTAGAATGGTATAGAAGAGTAATAAAAAAATATGAATAGGTGACACTTGATGCAAACTGTATGTGTATGATTCAAGAAATGAAATTACGAGTCAAAACAACGAAAAACCAATATGAGTTTTTAGAAAATAATTTTATTGAATTTATGACAAATATACATGTTGCATGAATTTAAGCACATGTAAAAAATAAATAACTGAGTAACAAATATTGTATCTAATACTTTGTAAAGCCACCATATGCTTCTAGAAGAGCCAGTAAACGCCTTGGCATTGACTGATATAGTAGCATGAGGTCTTCCAAGCTAACAGAATTGCCGATTTTAGTTCATCTTTCGTGTTAAAATGCCTTCCGTTTGCGTAAACACGGCAAACCAGATTACCCCATACGTTCTCCATTATGTTTAAATCGGGGTTTTTTGAGGGCCGATCCAGAACTTTAATTTTATTGTTACGGAACCATTTTTTCACGATATGTGCTGTATGTACAGATGCACAATCTTGCTGAAAGTATCATTTCTTCCAGATTTTTTGACTGCTTGACGGCGAGGTTCCTTGTGAGCATCTGGACATAATCTACAGAGTTCATACTGTTCTTCACGAACTCCAATTCGAAAGTCCCATTAAAACCTATGGCTGCCCACACCATGACAGATCCACCTCAAGATTGACGTTTTGAACAGTACATTTGTTCGGTTATCGTATCGTGCCAGTAGCTATGAAATCCGTCCTGGCCATCGAGATTAAACTTTTTTTCATCTGAGAAGATGACTTTTTCCCAATGTAGTCGATCTAGAATCCATTTTCTTGCCCTTTCCAACCGCATATCCTTGTGCTTTTGAGTGAGGGGTGGTTTCGCCTTCATTTTCTTAAATTTAAGGAATGTTGCAGCTTTGATAGTTCTCCATATGGTTGTCCGATGAACATCCAGCTTGTATTGAGCCTTTATCTTCGCACAGGAATTATTCTTAGTCTTTGCAGCGTTGCATGTTCGACATTTGTCGTAATTGGTGAGCTTTCCTGTTCGTTTCTCATACGCTTTCTCCCCATAATTTGCTCCTTTCTTTATATAATTTCGCATAACACTCTCACTTCTTCCGATTCAGCGCCCTATTTCGCGATTGCTAAAGCCTTTACGACGCATAAAGTCGATTTTTATCCTCTCGTCTACTGTCAAAGTTTTTCCTCTTGCCATCCTGTACCAACTCCGTAAATTTTGCACTCAAGCATTAAAACTGATTTTAGAGAATTTTAGCAACACGACAATTTGTGTTTTAATTCAATTCCGGCGGCTCTGTTAAATTTTAAACCCAAAATACAGAGTGCGTTTAATTTCGTGCAACAGACGAATAACAGTGAAAAATAAGAAAATGCTCAAACATTCATTAAATAAGCTTGCAGGAGCATAAACATACTTGCTTAGTTAGTAGCAGCTTCCTTATTCAGTTGTTAGTCATATGCAATAACTGTAAGTCGCATTCCTTCTTTTAAAATTTTAAAAATTCTATTTCTGGTTATTGGAAAAGGTGCGTTTATATTCATGCAACGCACTGTATGTGACTTCCCTTGGTCACACGGACAACATCTAGGCGGTAGTCCATTTCACGCCATACATTCTGAAGCATTTGTTCAGTCAACGACGCAAGCGCATAACAAATGCGTACTTTGAGTTCTTCAATTGTTTTGGGCATGGGAAGCACATACACCCTGTCTTTCACATAAACCCATAGATAAAAATCACAGGGTCTCAAAGTACGCATTTGTAATGCGCTTTCGTCGGTGACTGCAGACACGCTTCAGAATGTATGGCGTGAAATGGACAACCACTTACATGTTCTCCGTGTGATCAAGTGAAGTAACATAGAACATCTATGACGTATGTATACAAAATTTTGGAGTTCCGTCTATATTCTGTGTTAATATTATCGATAAATTCTTTTCCATTAAATAGTTATAGCCGTTTGTAATCGCTATATTCGTTTTAACTTACCCTGTACATATTTAAAAAAAAAAAAAAATGCAGCTGAAATCTATCCTACCGATATTATCTTAAACCGTACTGACTCAAACTCTCTACCGTGAAGACCAAACTTCTTTCCTGGATTAAAAAAATTAAAAAATAAAGAATAACTGGTTTATTGGGATTTATGATAATAGGCAAGATTTCAACTTTAAAGTTTGTAATTTAACAAATTGGTTCTCCTGTATTAGTCTTCAAATTAAAAAAAAAAAAAATATTATGTTCACCCAAATCAACAGAATTAAAATGATATGCAATAACAATTTAGATCTGAATCTGGCTATGAAAAATCTTAAAAACTTACTAACTGTTAACCGCTATCCTGTTTTTTTTTTTTTTTGTTTTTTTTTTGTTTTTTTTTTTTTACTCAATAAACATTTTAGTATTCTTGATTGCTTGATTACAACCCTTCTTAAGGTTTGTTGTTTTATATTGGGCGACATTTAAGTGCTGGTAAGAACCCCTACTAGCTGAAGAGGGCTCTATGTTTATAATGGGGGGCGGTTTTCAATTTTCAATATTCTAATGACTATTCGAGTTTGTCCTGGTATGTATTTATATATTCTTGTATTATTTATATTCTTTTATTTTATATTCTTGTATTTTGTGCTTGATTTCTGAATAATTGCTTTTTATGCTTTGTATTAATTAAATTCGTTTGCTGTATGGTCTTGCTTCCATCTGTGAGATTTTTAGGGCTAGTAACGCGTTTTTTGGTTAAATTACCAGCATTTCTTCAAAAACTTCTCATATTCCTTTCCCTACATGGGGGATCTCCCCTGATGATGGTCCCCATGTGTTTTGGGATTAATTTTTCATCTGGCTTTAGATATTTTGCTTATACATATCTGTTATAGTTTTATCAAAGGATTAATAAATATTTAAATAAATATAGCTTTTCTATTTTTTTTTTTTTTTTTTACTAAAATATTTTGCCTTTAAGTGATGAAAAAATAATATTTAATCATTAAATATTTAAAAAAAATCATTTAATGGACAAAAACGATAAATATTAATGTATTGTTATTTGCATACCTTTTAAAGGGATTGTATACGTTATAAAATATCTATTTATTTATTTATTTATTAACTACTGTCTTTATATAATTTTACATATACACAACATTCGACTGTATCAATAGTAAGTATAATAAAATTTCTCGTATTTTTTAAGTAAAAAAAAAAAAATAAAATTCCAAAATTATATTATATTTTAATTAACTTTTATCCCCATACCCTTCATTTTATATTATTACAGAATGACAATATATTTTTAATATATTTAGGTATAAATTTGCAGCTTTATCGTTAGGTTTTTTATTTGTGTTTATGTCACAGTATTTGCATGAAATTTCAGTAATAAAGAGCTTTAAAAAGCACATCGGTTTTTAAACTAATTTTGTAAATAGGCAATTATAGAATTTACAATTATGTATTTTGTTAAGTTAGTTTTACAACAAGAACTTTTTAAAAAATTTAAATAAATATTTACTGGTTTTTATATTTTTCTACAAAAAAAAAAAGAATAAATAAATAACAACAAATAAATAAATAAATAAATAAATAATAATAATACAGAAAAAAAGAAAACAAAAAAAAGTCATAAAAATGTGAAAAGAGTCGTTTTTGTCAGATTTTGTTGATATTTTATGCTGCATATCAAGAAGGAACAGCCTACATAAAAACTAACTTTATTCAATATTATTATAGCTGATTTACTAATAACATACAATCACACTACAAAAAATTTATTATTTGAAATTTTTATAAATTTTAATTTAAATTTTTTAATGCCTCAAATTTATGGAATTCGTTGTTAACATTATTTATTTACTTTCAAACAGGCAACCCTAATTACAGTACTTCTCCTTTCATACAACGTAATTTAAAATGTTACTGGAATTACAATTTCTGTCTAAATCCTACTAGTTCAGTACGTCGTTAATCAATTAGGTATTCCTGGAATTTAATCTAAAGTTACTAATGACAGTTCAATATTTAATAAATTTATTTGATGCTACTTTAAAATAAAAAAAGAAAAGTAACTTTGATTTTTAAAAAGGTATAGATATTATGTATATATATACACACACATATATATATACACACACACACACATATATATATATATATATATATATATATATATATATATATATATAGAGAGAGAGAGAGAGAGAGAGGAGAAAATGAATTTATTAAAATATAAGATTTTGAACGTTTATAAGATATCGCTATATCTGAACTTTAACTGTGAACAGACACGGTAAGTTATAGTATAATATGGTATTATAATATGTTTAAGAAGATTTTCTTAGTATATATACCACTATTACGTATTTTATTTTATCTCTTTGCCAAAAAGTCACAGTTTGTTCTTTTTTTAAATGTGATGAACCGTAATTTTACGTAACGAACAGAGTTATTTATATAAGTTATTTTATAATGTAAAAAAAAAAAAAAAAAAAAAAAATGAATTGAGTTTTTTCTTATTCAGCAATATAGTATGGGCAAGTTTAAAGTGAAAAAAAATTAATTAAATTCCATGCATTAACTTCATAAATATGTGCACTTATTTATTTCCCATTAAATTACACATCTATTCAAAGCAACAAACAGCTTGAGAATAAATGATTATATTTTAATAATTTTTAATTTTCGGTTTGAAACGTTTATAATTTAATCCTTTTATGTTTAAATATCAATTAATTTGATAAAAAAATGAATTTATAAGTAAATATTATAAATTTATAAAAAATGCACAGCTGCCGTTTTATATAAAAATAACATCACGGAATCACGGTCTTTCATTTCGGATTAAAAAACTAGATATGAGTGAATCATCAATTCAATTACGTGTACTCCGGCTTAATATGAAATTTTTAGTGACTTCAATATAATGCATTTGAAATATTATTTTTCAATTTAGGAGTAGTGCTGATCTCATAAGAACGAAGGAGGAACAAAAGCTTAAAAATCTATTAAAATATTGGACAAAATACTCAACAACTGTTGCATAAAACGTGATAAATATTTGGTTTCAGTTGTTAAACTAATGGACATTAAAGGGTTAACGGCTTGATAATGAGTGCGGTAATTTGTACGATGAAGGTACTGATCTATTGATTCTTTTTTATTTTTATATCAATTAAGTATAACAGGAATTTAATTTTCAAAATAGTATGATTTTAAATTTTGCATTAATAGTAGTACCGGGAGTGGTTTGTGGCAATAATGACTCAAGGAGCTTGCGTACACTTAAGTTATGAGAGAAGTTAACTTTATTAATTCGTGCCCATTTTTGCAAGTTTCAATATGCTAAGAAAAAAAAATCTTTGCTGTTTTTACACGATTACACTGAGAAGAAAAATCTGTAACTGACATCCAGAATCTAAGTCCTCGCTCTATAAAAAATAGTTACATGTCATCCTTATAAATTTTAGTCCCCTCGGAAAGCGAGTTCTAGAAGCCCCTATTAGAATTCTAGAGCATTTGTCTATATTCTCGAGGGGAAAGTTATTTAAAAATTTCTGCAAATAAATGAGACTACAAGAGGCGGGTTTCAGCAACTATAATCCTGGTTTATTACCAAATTCTAGAAAATCAAGCAAGAGTTTCTCGTAATACAAATGATTCAGAATATTTAGAGTATTCAGAATATTGTTTCACCATCTAGAAATGTATACACTAGAAATTCTCGATCATTTCGTCTATTCAGTTTATTGGCGTGCCTTACGCGCATAGCACGGAAATCTATATTTCTGGTTAAGGGATTTAGAAAATGGCCACTTAATTCATTCTAGAGGAAGGCAGTATATATTTTTTTTTTCCTCAGTGTAGGTAAGACAGTGAGTACTGTTTCAATTTAACTGTCTACCATTCAAATTTTCTACAGTAAAGCATCTGTTATATTTTACTAAGTTTTATATGTATGAGCATTGTCTTAATGATATAAGAACTTTATATATATTTGTAAATGTAATTAAATTATTGAGTAATATATGTGTATAGCTTATGGTATCACATTTATTTATTTATTTATTTATTTTACAGGTAAGAATGGATGAAAATGTCTCTCAGAAAAATGACTATATGTTGTATTTTATTAATCAAGTAAGATATATATAACATTTAAAAAAAATAAAATAAAACGCTATTTTAATGTATTGGTTGAAATTGAATATATTTATAATGGTGCATTTATAATGTGCATTTAAATAAAGATGCGCGTTGTACAGTCGAAAACAAAAGTGTCCGAGCACTAGCAAAAATGCCTATGTAAAAAAAGTACAGTTCACACAGTTTTGTTAAATAAATCCTTCTCGAATCCTGTTCTTAGTCAGTGTAAGAACATGATTCAATAAGGATTTATTTAACAAAACCGTATGAAGTGTACTTTTTTTACATAGGAATTTTTGCTAGTGTTCGGACACTTTTGTTACCGACTGCATGTGTACACGATTTTCGAAAATCGTTAATGTCAATACGCTACTATCTAGAATAAAACGAAATATATTTATGATTTAAAGAAATTTAATTTGTAATACCGTCTCTGAATTTGTACTTTAAAATGAATCTAAATTTTAATAATGTTATAAATTATGTTTACAAGTAAAATAGAATATATTTTGTTTCAGACTATCCTTTGAAATATATATGTATGTGCATTTAATATAGTATAATCCTAGATATGATTTCTTTTCTGTAGTTTATGTCAGGTAATGCAATTTTTTAGATCATAAAAAGTGTTTTCTTCCCAAATAAATGAAAGTATATTGAGCCACCGTACATTCTGATATCATCAAAAAATGCAATATATTATAAATAATAATCCAAAGCTTCGCATACAAATATAAAAATTGTATATATATATCTTCCTGTTTGATGCTATGCGTTTGAAGTGTAAACTTAATAATTTAAATTTTGAGTGCTTAGGTCAAAGTTTATTTTTTTAGTACTGGCTGTTTCATATCAATTAGGTGCAATTGGATATATTTAGCATAATATATTCTTTATGAAAGATAATTAGTTTCGCATATATTTTTTTTAAGTTTCTTTCCGACTTCGCTTGTAAATGAAGCATTATGAATAAGAAGTAAAACACAATAAAAAGAAAAAATTATCGCAATGAAATTTTTATTTCAGTTTTGAGTAGATTCTACATCTTGGAAACTTTTTATTAAAATATTGGATGTAATACACGTTTAAAGTTATTAAAATAAAAATGTTATAATAATAATAAAAAAAAAATCTATTTATAAAGTGGTTAAACAACTAAATCTCAATCATTTAAATTGATCTTCTAGTCTAAAAACTTTTATTGTTTTGTTAATCTTATCATTCTTTTTGTTCTGAATTTAGAAAATAATGGCGTTTCTAAAGGTATAAATAGACAATAGCTGTAACTTGTTTTCTGCTAAGTATGGTTACACAAAGAAAAACCATTCATTCAAAAAGTGCATTGAGAGACATATAATATAGTTGTTAATGTATTAACAACTCGGTAGCTTCCATATAAATTGTTAATTTGTTTTGTATTCATTTCAATCACTGCTGATTTTTTTTTCTTTACCTAGTATTATTCAACTACTTTCATTTAGTGATTCAACACGTTGTGGGTCGTTTGAGTGTAGGTTAATGCATTGCATTATAATTTTCTGCTTTATAGTAACAGAATTAGTAGTAATTTTAATTGCAATTTAGATGACTTGACTCAGTGCATTTAAATATTTCTCCTTTTAAAGATTTTAGAAGTATTATTGTAGAAATCTTTAATCATGTACTTTATTATACACACTATTAATTGTGAATTCTCCCAATAATTTTAAATCGAAAAGTAAATTTATCCACTGCATTTAATACATTACATATATAGTAGAAATGTATGAATATTTTCTGTGTTATTTAGTATATTAGAAAAACAAAATAGTTAATTAAAATTGGTCCTTTGATTTAGAAGGATGTACTATTTTTACCAATCATGTTAAATCTATAATAATTTCATTTTTAAATACATTAATTGAAAGAAGTAAAAAGTATAAAGCGTGAATATTGCAAATTGTTGCATTTTTAATATTTTCACTTGGTGTTTGAATCGTTTGGACCAAAATAATTTAATTTGTTAAATAAAAGCAATTACCTGCTTAGCTTTAAAATGAATATATACTTACTTAAATGTTCACTTTTCCTTTTTTTTTAAACTATTACCACTGTTTTAGAAAACAATAATTTTGTATTTATTTAGAGAGATATATAAAATTGTCACTCTATATAACGAGTAGAATTTACTACTCCGAAAAAATAGGAAGACTACGGCATCTGGGTGTTTTGCCCGTACCGGTTAAAACATGTAGAATTACTTAAAATATGACACCTATTTCTCTACACGTACATATGTAAATAAAGATAGCTTGTGGATGGCTTGAAATATAGTAGTTTGCAATAGTTATTTTTTAATTATACCTAAATTATTATGTTGTTTATTTAACAAAATTAGTCATTACTCATTAATTGTTTCAGTGATTTTATATTTGCATGTAATCTTATAAGCAAAATTCTAATTAATTAGACATTTTTATTTAAAAAATCTTGTGTAAAACAACTACACGATTTCCATTACCCACTATTACACATATTATACACATTTTTTGGAGATAATGTGACCAGAAGACATAAAATTGACAAAACAAAGAAGAAATCTAAAATTTTTTTGGTAAGAGAAACTTGATACTCGTGTAAAGATATATAAGACAAAGTTTACATAGGAAGTTAAAAAATAAGAAAAAAGAAATGGTAGAGTTATTTTTTGAAACACCAATTTCCGAGATATAAATCTGACCCGCCTAAGAAGGATGATTTAATTTTCCTGTAAAATCCACGTATTACATGAGAAAGCATATCTAAAATGGATTTATGTAACAGTTTTCAAGAAAATCGTTAGAAAAGTTTATGAGATACTTACTTTTACCAAAACTTGGCATACACAATTATCGACCGGAAAACAAAAAGAATATTTAAAAGAGAGTTAATATGGCGAGTTTGGAAAAAAATCTGTACAGCCGTTTTTAAAGGAACGCACTTGCGAGACCTAAAACTGAGCTATTTATACAGGGCGCCTATCAATTTTCTTGAATTAACCAACTATATCATTCGAAAGGACATCCAACAGAGTGTTTATATAGCAACTTTAAAGAAAATCGTTGGAACCGTTTTTGAGATACGGATTTACTTCCGGTTTTTAATGTCCCACTTCCGGTTTTTCAATTTTCACCAAATTATTGATAATTCATCTGTACACCAGATCTGTATCAATTCTGATGTTTCGTAGTTTTATCTTTATTAGTTTCATAGATATGATAGCCAGAAAGTTACGCGCATACATACATATACACCCACACCCACATACACACTGACCAATTGCCAAAAATTACTTTTTTGGACCAGGAGGTTTTAAAACGTGCAAATCACGTGAAAAATCTATATTGAATTTTTGGACCGAATACAATACCTCCATTACCTACGGTAGTCGGGTAATGGATGTAAAAAAGAAAAAATAAACACCGCGTAAAATGTGAAAGGAAAAATTAAACTGGCAGACAGTTATTTCTAATGCATTTAGCGTACCATCATCATATACTGTTGATGCTAATACAACTCAATTAATTGTACACCGATAAAAATTCTGCAAATAACATCTAGAATCTAAATTGGGCCTCGAATGAAAATAGTTCCATGTCATCCTTATAAATTCTTGTCCCCTTTGAAAGCAAGTTCTTATTTTTTATTTTTACAAAATACAGGAAATTATTTAATCAAAATAAACGTAAATAAATAAATATATATATATATATTCCAAGCTGTAGACAGGAAAGTGGAATCAGATTTTTCATGAACAATGTTATCGCGATTATTTTCCAGAAAATCAAATTCGGAAACGCGTATGGCATAAAAGATAATTTTGTATTGCTGAAAACAAAAATTATGGTGAGAATCGCAGTTATTACAAGAGACATTACATATAATCCACTTATGAAGCTCTGGAACAGGGGATTTAGTTAAAGGGAATTGATATTTCTTTTATAACATACAGGAAACCTTTTTCTTTTTCCAACCTTCCCCATCCTCTCTCAACTCATCTGGCTAAATATGAAATTAGCACCTTTTACACTTACGTGTATCGTGCCCTTAAAATTTTTTCAGACACTTCTTCTCTTAAATAAGAACTTAATTATTCAAAACCTGTTTCTATCAAAAGAGGTTTTAGTCCCTCTATTATTGATAAGGCTTTTAAAAATTTCACTAGATCGGCATGTAATTCTACTCTTTCCATTGATGATAAAATTAAACCTGGTAACTTGGTTGTTTTGCCTTTTTATCCACCCGTATGTTTAAAATTAACCAAAGTCTTGAAACGTTTTAATTTTCATGTTATTTTAAAACCTTTTAATAAATTTCGATTCTCTTCAACTAAATCCCCTGTTCCAAAGCTTCATAAGTGGGGTATCTATAATGTGACTTGTAATAACTGCGATTTATCTTACATAGGTCAAACTAAAAGAAATGTTGAATGCCGTTCTCGGTATGTTGCTAAACAAGAAATTTCTAAATCTTCTATTGCTAAGCATAGTTGGAAAACTGACCATAGTTTTAATTTTCAGCAAGCCGAAATTATATTTTATGCCAAACGCGTTTCCGAATCGGATTTCCTGGAAAATTTAGCTATCTACCTTAATCGTGATAAAATTGTAAATGAAAAATTTGATTGCACTTTGCTGTCTGCAGATTTGAAAAATTCGTTGAATTTGGTTAAATAATTTCCTACATTTTGTAAAAATAAATAATAATATATAAATTTAAACTTAATATATATATATATATATATATATATTGAAAAAATAAAATTAATTTAATAATAATAAATAATAATAATTAAATAAATAAAATAAATATTAATTAAATTAAAAAAAGAATAATTAATTAATGTTAGGTAATTACATAAAAATAAATTCAAAATATATAATTTAATTATTTTTAAACCCCTTTCCTCCATTTCTGCGTTTCTTCTGTTGTTTCCTGTTTTCTGTTATGTTACCCCTTTGTTTGGTTTTACTGCCTGCTTTCTATTCGTTGGCTGTGTCGCTCCTCCACCTTTGGGCTTTGCCTGCTTTTAGTCTTGTTTTTCTCGCCAAGAAAGTACCACGTATTTGCACCTGAGGAAGAAAGGCTACGTCCTTTCGAAATCATTCGTGTTTTCATTAGTTTTATGGTGTGTGAAGAAGTTTTTAGTTTGAATAAATAATATGCATACCTGCATTGCTTGTGAAAAGCCTTTATTATATTATATATAAAATTCAAGCATAAAGAAAATTTGATGATAGTTCGAAATCTATATTTTATGGCAATAAAACTTTCACAGAACAATACATTTTGCATTTTCCTAAAAAAAAAAAAAAAAAAAAAAAAAGAAAAACACCGATGAGATATTTTAATACCGTAATTATGAATAGAATCTCAAATTATTATAAGATTAGAAATAAAGATAATCAATTTTAGCAGCTGACACACTCTTTGACCTTTTAAATATTGCTAGATTTTAATCATTATTTTCAAAGCGACATTATTTAATTTTCTTTCTTTTCAACTTTTCTTCAGAAAATGCATGAATCTTTATACGAAAATTATGACAAATTGATTTCCTGATGTTCTTAAATTATTGATTCTATGATTACATGATAAATGATATGAACAAATAATTTAAAAATTCCTTCTATTATCTTAGATAGAACAAGTGATGTCGTGAAATTGCATTTGATTAAATTAAAAATATCATATAGAAATTTTTTTCCGGTGTCTTAAAAAGGATAAGTATTATATTCAGTGGCGGTTCTACATTGAGGGCCAATGGGCACGACCCCACCTAAATTTTTTCTCGATTAAAATAGTAATAATAAAAAAAATTTGATTTTTATAACTGTTCAAAAGCATATAAAAAAAAATAACCTAACATTTCTTAATCTTCTTCCATTATCATTTATTTTTCAATATGTTTTTCCAGCTGTCACAAACCACTAATAACTGAGAGAGAGACCGCTCCGCTACTTCCCTTTTCCTAATCTAATACAATGGGCCGATTTCATTCCGGCCGAAATTGGCTTGTTTATTTGTACAGTTTATTCTACTAAAAGAACGGGTTGATATATTTGGCGACTAATTGCTTTACCAGTTTAAGCACGCTGTAATTTTGTCGTCGATGGGCCAGCAGATTCCTGCCCTTTGGAACAAAACTATAGGGAAAAAAACCTTTTCTGTTAACCATGCAATTCACGGATAATATTTGGCGACTTCTGCATTACGTTTTTCTTTCTTTATTTTTTTTTTTTTTTCCTCATTGATTTTTTGGTGAATTCTTTAGAGTTCTTTGACAGTTTAAAATTTTAGTGTTTAAAAAAAGAAATCTGGTAATAGTCAAAAATATTTTCTAGACTAGCCTTTGAGATAAAAGCTTGTATAAGAATTTAAGATCTCTCTAACTAAAGTGTTTTGAATTTAAATGAGGGGGGGGGGGTATAAAAATAAAAATAATATGCAACTTTTTTTTTTCCTTCAGAATAGTGTATTAAAACTTTTATGTAAATAAATTGTAAAATTTTTAGATAAATAATTAATGGATTTACATGAAAATGGATTAAATAGCTGCATAAAATTGTGATTTATTATTATTATTAAAGGAATTTTCTTCTAAATGCGATTTAATAGAAACATCCGCAATGTTTCTTTTTTCTTTATTTTATTTTCTTTATTTTCTTTATTTTCTTTCTTTCTTCTTTCATTTTTTTTTCTTTTTAAGATGGTAGCCCGGTTTATTTCTTTATTTATTGAAAGTTAATTTAAATTATCTAAAATTAAGTGAAAAATATGGTGTTTATTTATTTTTTATTCATTTATTTATTTTTAATATGTATCCACATTACATTAATCATGACTTTCTAAATTACAATAGATAAGAAACATGAATATAACACTGGAAATTCTATACAATTAAAAGATTTAGGGATATAATTAGCGTAAGTTAAATAATATTATACTCTGAGACATTTGAATTTAAATTTTAATGGTGTGCAGTGTTAGGGTTAAAGCCAGTTGATTAAAAGTGCGTCCTAGACCTGAGTGGTGTACTCTCTGTAGAAAGTCTTTCTAAGTGCTGCATAGCCCTTTTTATTTGAGTTTAGGAGAAAACCATAGTAAACTCCAAATGTATTTGTCGACGAAAGCGATCGGGTATCGAACTTGACAATTTCCGTCTGCTAGCTTCCAGATATTTAAATTTTGATATTCCATTGATCAGAACATTGCAGAAGTTTTCAATTGTATTTATAAAACTTTAATTTTTGTGATAATTTTATGCAATGTTTTCCATAGTGTTGAATTTAAGATTCGCCATCAAAAATAAATAAATAAATTAATTAATTAAAAAAATAATAAATAAATAAAAATAATAATAAATAAATAAATAAATAAATAAATAAATAAATAAATCCGAAATTTCGTTTTACATCCCATTTTATTAATGTTTGTTTTCATGTTTGAATAATGAATAGTATTAAAGTTAAATTACGCATCATACGATGGATCGGGCCCCACCGGTGAAAATTTGCACGAGCCGCCACTGATTATATTGTAACTGCATTTAATTAATTTAAATAATGTAAACATAAACTTATTTTAAATAAGTTTACATTTTTAAGATAGGAAATGATATTGCTAAAATGGTGAATACTTAGACACGTCTAAAAGAAAACATAGAATATGTATCAGACAAAGTATAATACCATTTAAAAGAGTGTAAATTCTACTTCTTCTCACACAAAATTGTGAAAAAAAAAGAAAAGAATTATATATTGTAAGACTAATATAAAAATAAATTATATATATTTTGTAAGCTTAATATAACAACTATTTATAAAAAATAAATACTTGTCATAAATGAAAACAAAATAATTTTATACCTTTCTACCGTTTGATTTACAGTTGAAAATACATGTTATGAATGTAAATGCATAAACTTCTATTTATGAATACAACGAAAATAAAAATTCAATTTAAATTTGCAGCAGCATTAAATCGTTTCTCTGAAACGAAATGCACTCTAATTTTTCAATTGTGAAATGTTAGAAATATTAGAATTTGAGTTGGTAATTCGCTGTAAATAAAATCTGTTTAATTTACAGAAAAAATATTAGCATTAAATGAGAATAGAAGAACAACGATGAAAGTAATGCAGTTCGCAAAATTTATTAACAGTTTCGAACTGCACGTACACGTTTCATTATTAAAACCTCAATGTACGTTGTCCAGGTGACAAGTAACAGACAGACAGAATGACAAATCCATAATTACTCTTAAACATTGTTGGAAAGTGATAAAAGCACTTAATATAAACATAAATTCAATTCAAGCAATTTGCATTTATTGACCTTAATGTATCTGAATATTTTAGTGCAGCCCTGTAAACATTATTGCTAAACATACCGTATTCAATAGAAACATTTTTATAGCATATGAATAATAAATATAAATTTTAATATAAATTTTGCGGTACAGACTAATTTAAATATAACCTATCAAAATTTCCTTTAGATACCACTAAACATTAGCATTCTTTTGGAAGTCCCTGTGCACAAAAAAAAGTTATACTATTTAAACTATTTTGAATAAGTAATATATATAGTGAGCGTAAATAACATATATCAATTCTAAGACAATCTGAAAATATTTGCGGTCACTATAAATGGACAGAGAGACATACAGACGGACACAAAGACAGACAAATGAATTAATTTAGTTCGTAATCAATCTTAGAATTTTGTTGGAAAGCATTAAAAACTCTTAAAAATAACGAAATGGCAATTGCAGTAATTTCCAATTATAGCCTATAACGTATTCGAATATTTTTGTACGGCTCTGTACAGCATTATGCAAATCATACTTTATTCTATATTTTTCATTTTTTGTGTGCAGTATAATAATAAATGTTAATGTTATGATTTGTCCAAAATAGAGGTATTACAATATGGTTTATAGAAATAGCTCTCATTGAACGCAATGCTTTGAAATTCTTTTACACAAACCAGTGGTAGTATTTATTCCATGCTAACTAGAAAACATAGAGAACTTTAATAGCGTGTATTATTTTTAAAAAATTACATAAATATTTACGGGGTTAGAGCGCAGACAGACACACGGACAGATAAACCGAAGTCATAAAGCTTTGTTGAAATAAGCTAAAAGAATTAGAATATAGATATATGAATATAGATAGATTAAAAAAAAAAAAAAAAAAAAAAAAAAAGAGGGTGGAAGAGATATTTGTCTAAAATTGGAGATGATTCAGCTTAAAAAAGTTGAAAATTATAATGGCTATTTAAATTAGGATTACTTAGTAAAATGAAAATTTAGTTGAATTTTGAAGAGCGGTATAATTTATAATTACAATTTATTTTTGGCTGTAATTAAAAATGTAGACTTACAGAGTCTTGAAACAGAACTTAATGTAATATTTTAACTTTCTGTGAAATTGTAGCAAGTAATTCCGTTAATTTTTTCAGCGCAAAATTATTTTGAAGAGTTGGCTAATACTATATTAGAAACGGTTATAGAAGAAAGTAAAGACGTTAAAGCATTATAAACACAACACGAAAAAAAAGGCAAAGAGTTAGAAATTCAGATGCGGAAAATAGAAATACAATGTGAAAAAATCGTGAAAGCATTAGAAATTCAACTTGACAATCAGATGCTGAAAAGAGGTATTTGTGAAATAATTAGAATTGATGAAAATCGCGCCGAAAAAGAGAGAGCTTTTATGATAGGTAATGCAAATAATATTACATCTAAAAGAAATCACGCTCTTAAAAATACTACCCGACAACTTCATCCAAATTAAAAGGTTATTAATTCATATCTTAGTTTAGTTGAAAGTTAGGTGAAAAATAGTTATCTGGAAGAAGAAGTTTTTGTTTCAAATTTATTCTCTCATTTGCGTAAAGATAATTTTGAGATAAAAGTAAGCGAACCAGAAAAAATATTGAATATTATAATTATGTTAAACAACTATTGCTAAAGCATTTCAGCTTTAGACTAAAAGCTTTAAAAATGAAATTTAATAGGCATGCCTTTTTTTATATATAGATTTAGTTTTTTAACTCAGAACATGTTTAGACGGTTGGCTAATTGGTCAGGGTATTACAAATAATAAATTTATCTCTGTATTCTAAAGAGGTACTGCAGCCGCTGTTTTTTTTTTTTTTTTTTTTTTTTTTTTTCATTTATGCGATTGTCATTTTATTTTACGTGTGTCATTTGTACTATAAACATCCCTATTCTGAGAAAGGTTAAACATCGACCATGGGATTGAGCCCTGCAGGTATTTACGAGTAAAACGAGTCGTGGGAGAGGGGTGGGGGGCTGTCGGAGAAAGTAGAAAGAAGCAAAGCTTCCTAGTTTTTAAAAATAAAACTCAATCCATATCTTTGATATATATATTGCTTTAAAAAAATTCCTCTTGTCAATAGCAGTAAAGTATTTTTAAAAAATCTGGAGTGACTCCACTCGACTTTCCGAACATTGAGTAACTAACAGTTTTGTAGATAAAATAAAGAAAGAGGAATTGCTAAACAAACAAAAGAGAGAAAACCATAATAGAGTGTTTTTTTCTCCATATATCACACGAGGTTTTATTTAACGCTACTGAACTTTGAGCCCTTAGATCATAATGATAAAGAATTTTTCGTTTTGTCCCTGTAAAAATCTATAGATGCTAGATTCACCAAAATGCTTATAGTTAGTGCAACAGTGATTTATAATATTCATACAAATTTTCAGCTCAATTGAATAAGGCGTTTAGATGCTATCGCACTTTTAAAAATTTGGTCTCATAGGCCATAATGATAAAGAATTTTTCTTTGTGTCCCTGTAAAAAAACTGTAGTGCTAGATTCACCAAAATCTATACAGTTGGTGCAAATGCGACCTATAACATGTGTACAATTTTTTTGCTCAGATTAATAAGGCGTTTAGACGCTATCACACTTTTAAAAATTTGGCCCCATTGGCCTTAATGATAAAGAATTTTTCTTTGTGTCCCTGTAAAAAAAAACTATAAGTGCTAGATTCTCCAAAATCTATACAGATTGAGTATCTGTGACCTATAATATGGGTATAAAATTTTTGCTCAATTGAATAAGGCGTTTAGATGCTATCGCACTTTTAAGATTTTGGTCCCATAGGCCATAATGATAAAGAATTTTTCTTTGTGTCCCTGTATAAAAACTATAAGTGCTAGATTCACCAAAATCTATAGGGTTCGTACTATGGTGACTTACAATATACGTACCAACTTTCAGGTTAATCGAACAAAGCCTTTAGACGCTAGCGTGTTCACAAACATACACACATACACACATACACACACACATACATACATCATCGTAAAAATAGTGAAAACGGACTCAGGGGACCTCAAAACGTATAGAAACATCAAAATCTCGAATTCGGATTTTTGACATGATTACAATACTTTCCTCACTATAGTGTTCGGAAAGTAAAAAGGGGAATTTTATGCAAAAAATTTTTTAATGTTATTTTTTTCTGTCAAACATTTTGCGAAAAATGAAATATATACAATGTGGAAGAAAATTACATATTTTTATGATAAAACATAAAACTTCTTAAAAAGTTAAACTCATCCTTTTCCAAAATATTTCGCTCGAACGATTATAATTTTTTGTAAATTTGATGAATCAGTTTCTTTTTTCCCTTATTATCATTCAAAAAATAATGATCTGAAACAGTAGAATGGATTTGAGTTCAGTGACTGGAAAAATTTAATTTTCAGTAAAGGAATTCCACTAGATTATTTCAAAAAGCATGTTTAACAAGTTTTATCGCAATGGGTGCTTCAATTTAATTTATTTTCAAAAATTTTCTAAAATGCACGCAAAAACTTTTTTTTTTTAGAAATTGAATATAGAAAGGGTTTTTCTTTATATGTATTCTTTGCGATTACGTTCAAATGAAATTTGCATTTAACGAGACAAATACTGAACGAGGAATTTATTTTAGAAGAAAAGTTTATTCTCATATCTGTAGTATTTCTCTTAAAAGCTAATGATTCTAATCAAAAGGATTCTGTGTTCTTAACTTATTTTTGTGAGCAAAGTTATTTGTTTCATTATATTAAATTAAATTACGTATTATTATTTATTTTTTGGGAATTTTTCACTTTGTGTGTTTAATCATTTTCTATAGAGGTAAAAATTGTTAGTGTCACTAAATCACCAAAATGGATTACGAAGATCCACTATTTAAACTATTATAAAGATACTTCGAACAACCTGTGAAAGTCAT
The DNA here is from genome assembly GCA_963930645.1 of Salticus scenicus. Lineage (NCBI taxonomy): Eukaryota > Metazoa > Arthropoda > Arachnida > Araneae > Salticidae > Salticus > Salticus scenicus. The sequence goes on along the minus strand of OZ005654.1, from coordinate 28,495,928 downwards.
GCATGAAATGCATTGAAACTGTATTAAGTGGGTTATGAGGCTTCTTTTTACTGTCTGAATTCATTTCTATCTAAATAGTACTTATATTCCTGGAGATATAGAGATTTATTTAAAAATACTCAGAAAATTAGTCTTTTTCATTATTATACCATGAATGGTGTTAAAACTGATGTAACGTTTTTTTTAGGAAATTTTACCATACTTCTCTAAACATAACATAATGCAAACAGAATAAAAAGCTATTAAACTTATAACGAAATATAAAAGTTTAAATAAATATTTTTACTTGCATTTTCGCAAGCGTTGATAAAATTGATTTTGCATATTTTATCAGCTAAAAGCATTAGACTATTTACAAGAAACTATATATATATATATATATATATATATATCATGGAATTTAAAATGTTATCGTAAGTATATTGAATTTAGTTTTAATTCGTATCAAAAGAATGCAAACAGTTAATCCATTTTTACAATCAACATGCACTTCTTTACGTTTCACTGAAAAAAAAAAAGAAAGAAAATCATCTGATTTCTCTTTTACTAGTCTTTACTAGTCAATCGCGCATCTTACTCTTCAAATCCACAGCAGAAGTGCTGTGAGGTATTATGCTAACATTACAATTTTTTAAGTCGTTGGCTGTAGCAAATGGGACAAATTTTAGGGTTTTCATATTTTAGGCGCATGTTTAGAGAATCTTAATAATAATAAAAATAATAATAACAAAAACGCCTTAATTAAAAAAAAAATACAATAACTTTGATGTACATATTGCTCTAAAATATATTCTATGGTTACGTCGAGGTTATGAACATCTATTTTTTACTATGGCTCAATTTTTCGCGAATGTCCAGCTGCCTATGAGTGTAACACAACAGAACTTTATTTACATAGTTGCATTAAATTTTACACAATTTAACACACTATACTCTCTGCACTGAAAGATCCTAAATTAAAGTTATAATTTCTTTTCCATTATTAAAAGTATTAGTATATATTTTATATCGTATAAGATAAATACGTATATTTTTAAATTAGTAGTATATAATAAATAAAATAATTTCCCTTAAGAAGTTTGCTTCATAAGTTTATCATAATAATTTACCTTTAATAATTTTTCAAATTATTAAGCATAATTAAACCTACATTTTAACCATCAATGCAAAAGTTTACAAAAATTGCGCAAAATTATGCATTTTTTTTTTTTTTTTTCACTGAATACGTTATTATGCGATTGGCAGCCTTTACCTTTTGACAAACACAAAAATTTATTGAATCTATTTTAGATTTTATTTTTTGCTCATCCCTTTAACGTACTTTCAATTTTATTTTCGTATTTTCTGTGTAGTTGCATATTTTCACAATATACATGTATATATATATATTATGAAAACATGATAGCGAAAAATAAACAGATGAATAATTTGCCAAAACAACCTACAAAATACAATTTAGTAACTAGTTAACATTATTATTATTATTTTAGTTTATTTAAAAAAAGAAGAAGCGTACTCGCTGTAAAATAATTTTGATAGGAATACAAAACGTGTAGAAGCCATTATACACACACACACACATATATATATATAATATTTCTATATGTTTTGTATTAATATATGTATACATAATTTAGTAATAAACTGAACTCTATATGCTAAATATGATGAACATAGCAAATGGTAAATAGCATATATTTTAAATTTAACTCACGCAACTAGTTAACTCTAAGGGAATATTGTCTGATTTTGACAGCAGACTTAGATTATTCTGTCAAAATATCTGTTAAGTTGTTAAGTTAAATAACATATATGTCACAGGGAGCAGAGTATACCCTTCATGAAATCGTTTGGATATCAATGACTTTTAACCATTCGACGTTCATGAAATTATACTGTCTAAAACTGTATATTGCGATCTAAATTGAAAGCACAAAAATCTCCTAAGATATCAGCTTAGACGTTTTAATTTTTATAATAAAGTTTCCAGAATTTCTAAAAATGACCACATTGATTTTTGTTACATAATTGTAAATAAGCAATTTTAAGGAAATTTCTTTAGAAAAAAAAAATATATATATATATATATATATATATATATATATATATATATATTAAGTACCTAAATATTTTTTTTTTTTTTTTTAGAAAATCTATATATTAATTTGAAACATGTTTTTGTCTGTCTCCACTATATTAAGAGAACTACTTGGTGTAAAAATTTGGTTGAGGTGTCTAAAAAAAGGTCTTGGTCTGTAGATGTGCTATGAGAAGAGAAAAATAAAAAAAAAGTCGGGGGGGGGGGAACGGGTGGAAAACCGTTTCCCACCCCTTTCCCCCCGGGTTAAAAACACGTTTACGAGCTTAACTAAGCTTCAAATTACTTCACGGTGAAGAAATTGTACATATGGGGACTAGAGTCGAATACTAAAAAATCACTTTCTGCGAATTTGGAATTTTCGATTTTAAAGGGGGGAAAAGCGGCAAAGTAGATTTGGAAGGGGGAGGGGGGAAATTAGTTTGAGAGGGAAATGCGTTCTAGACCCACGCATGTAGCACCTCATTTTAAAAGGTCTTGAAATTTCATGTCGACTGGGGATGTTTGCATACAATATAGTGCGAACCCTGGTGGTGAAAAATGGAACTAGGTGATTTTGCTGCAGACCCTATCATGTTACATCTTATTTTAAAGGTCTTGGTATTTCCTGACCGTTGGTGATGTTCCTACAGAACACACTGCGCCCCCTGTCGATGGAAAGTGCAACTAAGTGATTTTGCAGTTGACACCGCCATGTGACACCTTATTTAAAAGGTCTTGGAAATCCAAGGCGATTGGTGATAGAGGTCTTGAAATTTCATGTTGATTAGGGATGTTTGTATACAATATAGTGCGCCCCCTGGTGGGGAAAAATGGAACTAGGTGATTTTGTAGTAGACCCTATCATGTTATATCTTATTTTAAAGGTCTTGGTATTTCCTGACGGTTGGTGATCTTCGTACAGAACACACTGTGCCCCCTGGTGGTGGAAAGTGTAACTAAAGGATTTTGCAGTTGACACCACCATGTGACACCTTATTTGAAAGGTCTTGGAAATCCAAGGCGATTGGTGATAGAGGTCTTGAAATTTCAAGTTGATTGGGGATGTTCGTACACAATATACTGCACCCCTGGTGGTTAAAAATGGAACTAGGTGATTTTGCAGTCGACCCTATCATGTTACACCTTATTTTAAAGGTCTTGGTATTTCCTTACCGTTGGTGTTGTTCGTATAGAACACGCTGTGCCCCATGGCGGTGAAAAGGGCAACTAAAGGATTTTGCAGTTGACACCACCAGTGACACCTTATTTGAAAAGTCTTGGAAATTCAAGGCGATTGGTGATGTTCGTATACAACATACTGCACCCCTTGGTGGAGGAAAGTGGAATTTGCAACGCGTGTGTAGCATGCATGCTTGCTATACAGTGCAGCAGTCACAGGCAGAGGTAACACGAGTCAGAGTTTCACTCGGTTCAAGGTTAATTTTTGAGAAAATTTTCATGTTATTAGCGGCCTGTATATACGCTGCCGCAGGCACCGGGTCACGAGCCCAAGTTCCGTTCTGTTTGAGGTTTTTTTTTTTTTTGTGTGTGTGTGTGTGTGATGCTTTCATTTAAAAATAGAAATTCAAACAAAATCGAGTTAAAGATATAAAACCATACAAATTTAAGGTTCATTTAAGGTTATTATCATGGGCCCGGTCATTGCGGGCGGGTTCGTTTGGTTCCAGGTTAATTTTTTGGAATTTTTTTATGTTATTAGCGGCCCGCGTATGTGCTGCCGCAGGCTTCGGGGGTCACAAGGCAGAGTTTCGTTCGGTTCGAGGTAATTTTTTTTGTTACAGCTGATTATTTTTTCCGTGATGCTTTCATTTAAAAACAGAAATTCAAACTAAATCGAGTTAAAGGTATAAAATCATACAAATTTAGGGTTCATTAAAGGTATCATGAGCCCGGGCAACACCGAGCGGGTTCGTTGGGTTCCATGTTAATTTTTGGGAATATTTTTATGTTATTAGCGGCCGGCGTATGCGCTACCGAAGGCACCAAGGTCACAAGGCAGAGTTTCGTTCGGTTTGAGGTAATTTTTTTTGGTTACAGCTGATTATTTTTTCCCGATGCTTTTATTTAAAAATAGAAATTCAAACAAAATTGAGTTAAAGATGTAAAACCATACAAATTTAAGGTTCATTTAAGGTTATTACCATGGGCCCAGGAAACACCAGACGGGTCAGCTAACATGTAGTCTTAGTATTAAACGAAATAGAAAATGAAAGATAGGAACTGTTTATTTGGAGTCAGTTTGACGTCACATTGACTGTACTTTGTTGAAAGTGATGTCATATATAGTATTTCTATTTATAAGCATTTTTCTGACTTTCTTTTTTTTTTTTTTTAAGTGAAATGTCGTAAATTATATTAGATGTTTTAACTTGAAATACATTTAAATAATGATGCGATGTTTTTTGAAACATTACGGTCAATAAAATGATCGTCGAATTCGACGGGTTCCAGCTAGTCTTTAATAAAACTGAAAGGTTAATCGTTTTTTAAATGTACATTTATATATTAAATAAAATTTAGATGACTTTATTTTTGTAGTTAAAAAGTTTTCAGTAAATTGTTTTAAGAAAGAAAAATATATGTGTTTATTAAAGAGTATATTGTTTATTTTTCTTTTAACATAAAAGAAATAAGTATCAATCTTTAAAAAAAAGTACATGGTAGTTAAAATAGATAAATAAATAAATAAATAAATAGAATAAACTACATGCAATTTACAAACTTAAATAAATTTAAGAAAATAAATCGAAAATCAAAAGCACAATTTAAAGTAGGCATTATAAAATTTTAAAGTAATTTTATATCTTTAACTACAATTCGTATCACCCTAAAAAATAAAATAAATGCTTTTAAACGTGCATAAATAAAATAGTGGAACAATATTACGTATTATTTAACATCTTTATAAAAATGTCTTATCTAAACAAAACGCATATTTATCTAAAAAACATCCATAATTAAAACGGACAATTTTTGTTAATATACTCGTATATATAAAAAAAAAAACTTAACTTATGTGAAAAGCTCTTTTTTTTTTTTTTTTTTTTTTTTTTTTTTTGTTTCATCTTTTCATAAAAAGAAAAAATAAATTAAAGTAAAACAACTTAAAACTTCTCAAGAGTATTAATTAAAGTCATTCTATTTTCTTGTGCTTACATTAAAAAATAAATAAATTAATTATTTTTTCAGCAGGTGTTCTACAGACATGAAAACATCAATATACATTTAGAACAAAAACATGCATTTTCCCACATCTTTTTTTAGTGCATTTTTTTTTCTCCGAAAAAATCTTAAAAGCATTATATAGATATATATATTTACGTTTTTTATATATTTTAATTGTTTAAATTTAGGACACGAAATATTAATTACATTTAAGGAATTTTGTTAATTTAAAAATAATTAAATACAATGTAGATACAAAAACTTTGCATTAAAAATATTTTAGCTGATTTTTTTTTGTAGTTTCGAATTATATGTTTCACAATAATAAAAAAATATTATATTTTTTAAAAGTGATGAAAAATTATGAATATACATATATTTGTTTAGAATATTATTAAAAGTTTTAAATTACGTTAATTTAATCATTTTTACAGTACTATGATATTCAATAATGTAAATTAATTCATCACTTTTTTTGTTATATCATGAAAAACGGCAGTTTTTCTAGTGACGCAAGCGCAAAAACAAACGAACGCCACGACACTCAGCGGAAACGGAAAAACGAACGAAAACTGCGACACTTATATATACAGGAATTTTAAGATCAAAGAAACCGCTGAAAGCCGACACTTAATATCTCAGGAAATATGGGAGGTTATGTTCTGATATTTTCAAAATAGACTTTCACCTTCTGTCTGCTCCTACCCTGAAATCGCTACATTTCTGCGTGCAATATATTTCGAGATATGAATTGGCTCATTTAAGTTATAAATGGACGGACTATATATGTAAGAATTTTTTCTCGAATATGGCTCGAGCGAATTTAGTTTAATTTATATATGATATTAATCGCTTTTATCTGATGTGCCTGACATCTCCCTTTTCCCTAGGAAAACCCTTGTTTTTTTTTATAACTCAGTTTAAAAATCGAACTATTTTTTACTCCGAAAATACCGTGATGCGGCAGTTTCGCGGACGAATTTCTTCTCTTCCATCTGAAATACTGAATATCAAATAATCGTTTTGGCTCCATCTATCGGGAAGTGTCAAAAATAAATACAAAAATAAAAAAAAAATATTTTTCTTTTTTTAATATATATATTAAATGAGTTATTTATTTAGGTACTTGTATTTTATATGACATTTGTTTATCAAAAATATTCTTTGTATTTACATTGTTTTCATGCTGATACGTTGTTAACTTTCAAAATTGGTTCTATTTTAAAAGGTGATTGCAACAACAAAAAATTTTTCCTTTATTTTCATAAAAATGACAAATAATATGATAATCATATGCAAATATTTGTAATTTTTTCAAAATTAGGTGATAAATCACTTAAATTACGGATTGAAAAAATTCTTAAAACAGAATTTGAAAATAATTAATTTGCTCATTAAGTTTCTAGTATATATAATATATAAATTACAAAATGTTAATTTATAATAAAATTTTGAATAGATTAAGATTTTTTTTAAATTAAATTCATAACAAACTATACTACTTAAATATTTACCAGTATAAAATTTTCACTTTTTAAAGATTTTTCTATTATTATTTATTTTTCTCTTTTAAATCAAATCTATACCTAAAAAATTATAATAAGAAATAAATATAAATAAGAAATTTTTGTCATTTTTAAAATGTACTATATTATGCCTTTGTAATGTTGCATGTTTCCATCTTTTTTGTCACTTTTTATAAAATTTTGAAATTTTATTTAGTTTGTTATTTTTTCGAGTATGACCTATAAAACAACACTTTTAATACAGTGTTATAACTCATTACCATGCTCCTTTAGTTTTACGTTTTGATCATTAACCCCTAAAAAGTAATGATATCAATACAAAAAACCCTTAACGGGTTAAAAGTTTGTGACGCAGCACTGTACTTTATGGCTATAAGAATTAGAAATACGGGTCTTAAAAATAATGATATCAAATTTTCAGTGACGCTTTGATATTAATTAAATTATACATAGATTTTCTTATTTGAATTTGCTTTTTCCTTTTATTTATATTTACAGTGTAAACGTTATTTTCAACATAAAATAATATATAGCATTTACTCATTGATACCTTTCCATTCACATCTCTTATACTATGAAAGCATGTGTTTTAAAAGAAATTATATGAAATTCCAGTAACGCAGTGGTGTTACATTAAGTGATTTGTTTTTAAATTTCTCTGCAATTATTTTGTTTTGCATATTAAAGTATATGTGCACATTGAAATATTGCTTTTAATTTTCAAATACGCTGTCAAATATATCACTTTCATTAAGTTTATATTATGTACTGAAATAAATTTATTTCAATGAATTATTCTATCTTTTGCGTCACGCCATCCAAAACTGTAAGTAAAATATATGGAAATGTTTACTTTGTGTCATTTCATCCAAATAAATTGAAAATGCATGGAAATAGATATCGTGATGCAAAGAAAAAAACTGTGAAATTTTTTTCAGTTTTGGATGGCGTGACGCAAAAGATAGAATAATTCATTGAAATAAATATATTTCAGTACATAATATAAGCTTAATGAAAGTGATATATTTGACAGCGTATTTGAAAATTAAAAGCAATATTTCAATGTGCACATATACTTTAATATGCAAAACAAAATAATTGCAGAGAAATTTAAAAACAAATCACTTAATGTAACACCACTGCGTTACTGGAATTTCATATAATTTCTTTTAAAACACATGCTTTCATAGTATAAGAGATGTGAATGGAAAGGTATCAATGAGTAAATGCTATATATTATTTTATGTTGAAAATAACGTTTACACTGTAAATATAAATAAAATGAAAAAGCAAATTCAAATAAGAAAATCTATGTATAATTTAATTAATATCAAAGCGTCACTGAAAATTTGATATCATTATTTTTAAGACCCGTATTTCTAATTCTTATAGCCATAAAGTACAGTGCTGCGTCACAAACTTTTTACCCGTTAAGGGTTTTTGTATTGATATATTTACATTTAAAAAAACTTTTAATTATTTTGCTCAAAATAATAAAATTCAGTTAATAAAATACCAGTTTTTTAAATAATTTATTTTGTATATATATATATATATATATATAGCTGCCAGTTTGAAGTAAATGTCTAGTATAACAAAAGGTTTAATGAAATAAATTAGAATTTTACGAAGTTATAGGATTTGCTTATAGATTTTATTTCACTTTTTAGCATGCATATTTATGGTCCATACGACAATTTATCAATATAAGTTATTTACTTGATACAGCCATTATTATTTAAATCTACAATTTTCACTACTATATATTAATATAAAGCTGACATATATATATATATATATATATATATATATATATATATATATATATATATATACATATAGATAGATAGATAGATAGATAGATATATATATATAGATATATATATTATTATTATTGTTAGGAATTGGAAAATTAGTTTTAGTAGATGATACTTTAATATACGTCATGACAGTACTAATAAATAATAGAATAATCTACCCACAATACTCATAATAAATGCTTGTAATTATGAATACTATGAATAGTTATTTACTCTCAGTTATTTTTTAGTTTTTCATAGCGGAATATTAGTAACTAGTTGTGTGATTCAATTGAAAAACTTAAGCTTTATGTTCTACTAAGAAAATAATAATTTGTTAACTGAGAAAAATAATCTTTTAAATTAATTTTATCTTGTGCATTATGTTAATAAAATGACATTTCTGTATAAAAATTAAATTAATTAATGTAACTGAGTTTATTGTAATCTTTTATAATCTAATATATAATCAATAAAATACTTTTGTAAATTAAATAATTTACTCTCATATAATCAGGGTAATAAAAATGATAATTCATCATGATTTGGTAAAAAAGAATAAAAAAAGTACACAAATCTTTTAAAAATGTTATGTACTGTGTACTTTCATATTATAAAATTCAGTTTCTCAAATAATTTCTCTCTTTTTCTCGTAATCTACACTCAAATATATTTTTAATGAACAGTTAATTGAGTTAATTGAGAGACAATTAGTCGAATGTCTTGAAAGATGCATTATTCGTGTACGTATTTTCATTTACATAAATACCAGATAAATTATATAATTTTTTTTGGAGAAAATATCTGTTATGTTGCATATTATTTTTCAATTAAAAATATTTTAAACATATCAATAATACATTTGTCAAATATCAATTAAATGCCACACTACCAAAAACAGTTGTTTGACTCAGTCCAAAAATATGTGACAGGTATTATTTTCCTTGATACAATTCGTAGAAATATATAACCGAGAACCGATAACCCCATAATGTACTTTGCAAGCAATAAATTTCATCGAATCATTTTCACAAGCTAGACGAAGCTTACTGCGACTATTTCCTTTGAACCAGCCAATAGTTTGAATTGCCTTTCTGGAAATCTGTGTATTTACAGCTTAAGAAATGTTATATAAAATCCTTTTTATATATAATAACACTGCCCCTCATCAAAATCGGCCCCAACACCATTTTTGCAAATTTTTATGTAAAAGGACACCTGAATCCGAATAGGACGCCCATTTTGCCCTATCCCCCACCGTTTTTTAGAGGCGCCCCTCTATTTGTATAGCTTTTCGGTAATTTTATGGCTATAGATTTCATTTGTAAGGGGGGAAAGGATTATTTTAACTGTAAAATATCTTCTGAGGGGCTACAGAGTTGAAAAATTCTAAAACAGGACCATTTGCTGCAAGGGAAAATTTTAAAGGGGAATTTGCCACTGAAATTATATATTACATTTATTATATTTTATTAATCAATTATCATTATTATTTATTATACGTTATATTTTTTGTTTCTAAGTGTTAAAGTAATTCTTTTCCATTCTCCACATCATATTCATGGCCACAAAATTACCGAACTGTGACAAAAATTTGGGGAGGGGTGGCGTCCCGAAAAAACGGTGAGTGATTGGGAAAAAGGGGTGTCATATTCGGATTCAGGAGGTCATTTTACATAAGAATCAGCAAGAATAGTATCTGGGCTCTAATTTATTTATTTATTTATTTTTATTTTATTTATTTATTTATTTTGCTGTGAAATGCAGTGCAGTGTAAACTTTTCACTTATGACTAAAATAAGTGCTCAAAATTGAGTAAATCGTCAAACACACTTCGAAATTAGTAATTCTGTTTCAAAAAGGAAGACATACTTATCTCATTTATTAATTATCGGGTGTTTTCAAATTAATATTTGTTCATTTCATAATTTATTATAAAAAGGCTGAAAAAAAAGGAGTTCTTTAAAAGAATTTCTACAAATATAAACAAAAACAGTCCAAACACTAAACTTAATTCCTCAAATCCCCAGAAATCTATTTCATGGCAATTTCATACTTATTTAACGAAGAATACAGTGCGTTCCATGAATATAAACGCACCTTAGCTTTAAGAATTAGAATTGTATAGAAGAGTAATAAAAAAATATGAATAGGTGACACCTGATGCAAATCTATGTGTATGATTCAAGAAATGAAATTACGAGTCAAAACAACGAAAAAACAATATGATTTTTTAGAAAATAATTTTATTGAATTTATGACAATTACACATGTTGCATGAATTTAAACGCAGATGTAAAAAATAAATAACTGAGTAACAAATATTGTATCTAATACTTTGTAAAGCCACCATGGGCTTCTAGAAGAGCCAGTAAACTCTTTGGCATTGACTGATATAGTGGCATGAGGTCATCCAAGCTGATTGTCTTCCAAGCTAACAGAATATCCGATTTTAGTTCATGTTTCATGTTAAACTGCTTTCCGTTTGCGTAAACACGGCGAAACAGATTAACCCAAACTTTCTCCATTATGTTTAAATCGGGGCATTTTGAGGGCCAAGTTAGAACTTTAATTTTTTGTCACGTAACCATTTTTTCACGATATGTGCTGTATGTACAGATGCACAATCTTGCTGAAAAATATAATTTCTTCCAGATTTTTTGACTGCTTGACGGCGAGGTTCCTTGTGAGCATCTGGGCATAATCTACAGAGTTCATACTGTTCTCCACGAACTCTAATTCAAAAGTCCCTTTAAAACTTATGGCTGCCCACACCATGACAGACCCACCTCCAGATTGACCTTTTGAACAGTACATTTCTTCGGTTATCATATCGTGCCAGTAGCTATGAAATCAGTCCTGGCCATCAAGATTAAACACTTTTTCATCTGAGAAGATGACTTTTTCCCAATTTAGTCGATCTAGAATCCATTTTCTTGCCCTTTCCAACCGCATATCCTTGTGCTTTTGAGTGAGGGGTGGTTTCGCCTTCATTTTCTTAAATTTAATGAATGTTGCAGCTTTGATAGTTCTCCATATGGTTGTCCAATGAACACCTAGCTTGTATTGAGCCTTTATCTTCGCACAAGAAATAATCTTGGTCTTTGCAGCGTTGCATATTCGACATTTGTCGTAACTGGTGAGCTTTCCTGTTCGCTTCTCATGCGCTTTTTCCCCATAATTTGCTCCTTTCTTTATATAATTTCGCATAACACTCTCACTTCTTCCGATTCAGGGCCCTATTTCGCGATTGCTAAAGCCTTTACCACGCATAAAGTTGATTTTTATACTCCTACTGTCAAAGTAGTTCTTCTTGCTATCCTGTACATACTCCATAAATTTTGCACTCAAGCATTAAAACTGATTTTAGAGAATTTTAGCAACACGACTATTTATGTTTTAATTTAATTCCGGCGGCTCTGTTAAATTTTAAACCCAAAATACAGAGTGCTTTTAATTTCGTGCAACAAACGAATAACAGTGAAAAATAAGAAAATGCTTAAACATTCATTAAATAAGCTTGCATGAACCTAAACATACTTGCTCAAAGCGCCTTATTCAGTTGTTAGTCATATGCAATAACTGTAAGTCGCATTCCTTCTTTTAAAATTTAAAAATTATATTTCTGGCTATTGGAAAAGGTGCGTTTATATTCATGCAACGCACTGTACAATAATGAGAGTTTAGGATCGGGATATTTGGATTCACGTTGGTCGATGCCAACTTTGAGCATGCCAATATACTCAATAATAAGTACTTGGGATTTTTAAATTTGAGTATATATTTGCTACGGTGCAATTTTAAGTATGTTGAAACAATATTACTCTTTTTTTTTTTAGTGTGTCTGTTATCTAATGTTTATATATGAGAAAGTTAAAAGATTAGGTAGAAAATGTAACACAAAATTGCTAAAGTAAGTTGTTTAAATTTATAAAAAATGTTTATTGTGTTGTATGTTTTTCCATAGAAAAAAATACACATATCTACTATAATCAATTCGTCAAGTTTAAATTAGACTCTTTACTCTATAAGTATTTATTTGACACGACTGAAAAGTAGGTAACGCTTAATATTTTCTTTGACACAACACGTAAAGTTAAATAACTGAGAAATATAAACCCCATAATGTATATTCTACGCAGTTAATTTCACCGACAAAATACCATAAGTTTAACGCAGGTTCATGTAACTATTTCTTTTGGATCAGCAGATGGCTTGAATTGCCTTTCTTACAATCAGAATATATGCAGCTTAAAAATTGTTTTACAAAATTTCACTAATGTGTATTATATATTATTAAAACAGATAATTTTGCTGTAGTTAGGTTTTATAAAAGCTAAACCTTGTTTAATAATAACAATAATATTCATAATAATAATAACTTAGTTTAAATAAAAAAAATAATACAATCTTTAAAAATAATCTGATGTGTCACTCACACGACTTTCTTTTACCCTACATTCTAATGTTATGCAGACAGATTTTAGATTTAAACGCAAAGTAATAAGTAAGATAATAAAATTCAGTCTAATTTAAAAATAAACTAAGATAAGTTCACAGACAGTTTATTTGACATACGCCACTTTCAACCTAATTCTACCAACCGCGTCAAACCCCGTTCAATTATAGTATAAACATAGTGAATTGTAACAAAGCATTTCCGTCGATTACACTTAGTGGAAAAGAAGGTTAGCTTAATTTTGGGTAGCCCTGTATATTGTCTACAAATTATATACGCAAACGTTATTTATAAAAAAAAAAAAAAAAAAAAAAAAAAAATTACACAAAATGAAATACACTTCCAGCTGCCAACAATTCCCAACATCTTGAGTAGCGCTGTAAATGAATAATGGGTGATTTCCATAAAACAATCTACAAAAAAGATAATTTTATGCGTATAACAATATGTAAGTTCTATTTTGTTTAGGGTCGCCTATAGATGTTAGTTTGTACTTTCCAGAAATTTCGTCCATAGACGTAATGCATTTGAATACTCTTGGATGACACTGTACATGAAATGTTTGCTTGATTTCAAAGAAAAGTATCGTGTACACTGTAAAAAAAAATTCCGGCACTTTCCTGGAAAATTTTGGCCAAATAATGTGCCCAATATTTACCAGTAATATTCCTTGAAAATATCAGTAACCATCAAATATACGCACATTCATAATAATACTACATTCCTGAAATCAGGAACGTTTCATGGACGAAAACCTGTTATTCTCAGGAATCTGCCCCAAACTTATTAAAACAAGGAACATACCCGATGTATAAGAGTAACGTTCTGAATTTTCTTACAGTGTAGCATCTCTATATGATATAGATGTATAATACCCAGTTTAGTCTTCGTTCTACTATTTGTCCTTGATATATATTGATAACAAACACACAGACAGGCACGCAGACTCACAAAAGACACACAGACACACATACAACAGATCAACTGCTAAAATATGTTTTTCGGACTCATGGGACCTCAAAACGTACAAATATAACAAAAAAATATTTTAAAATTTTGACCCTATAACAATACTTTCTCTACCATACATACGTTTAAGAAAAAATAAAAAAGATTATATGTATAATTTGAATTTATTACATACATAACACTGATCTGATCAAAATTCTACAAAATTCAACTTTATTCTTATAATTTTTGCACAAATAAACTTTTTAAATAAATATCTATAAAATGCATAAACATTTAACTAACATGCTTAAAACTAAGATTAACAATAAAAATCGTCTCTAATTAATCCCTTTAAATCAAATTGTAATTTTACGGCAGCGAAAGCATCACTTTAAAATATAGTTTTTTAATTTTACTAATCATACTGATTTTCTTTTAAAAATTACATAATTAATTGATAATCGTATTAAATTGATGACGTAATTAATTACACGTTTATTATTATTTTTTAATTCCTTCGTCGGAATTTTAATAAATTTATTTCGTATAATGATATTTTGAAAAGAGAAGCCCCATATCTGCTGATTTAAATTTTCCCAATGAGTTTAATTGCTTTTTAATTGAGGGATAAAAAGGAGTACTTTCATTTTTTAATCTCTTTTAAACGTATAACGAAATATCTTACAGATATTTAAAATTTTTGGTAATTATAACTGCAGTCATTTAGAAGTCTTTATAAAAGATTTCCTGTTAGAGGAATAAAGAAAATGTGCTGTCTCGGGATGGTTGAAGATGTCAATGCACGTATAATTTCAAAAATTATTATTATTATTATTATTTTATAAATGTTTTTGGCAAATTAACCCATTAGCGCCCAGTGTCCTCATTGGAGGACAGCTAATAAAATGGCACGTATATTTTTTGTGGTTTCTTCGAATGATTTCTGCTTTTTAGTGACAGTTTATAGCGTCACTCTAAATGATACCTGAAAGTTTTATGTACCTACTATTAATTATTATTTCATAATTTGGATAGTCATTTTATGATTTTCCATTCGTCGCACATATATTTGCTTTTTACGCAGGTATGCTAACGTAAATCAAGTTGAATAATAATATGTATAATACTTTACTTTCGAGATCTTTGTCAACATATAATAGGAAATTAATCTGTTATCTCAAGGTTTTTCTATCTCGAAGTTTTCTCGCTAGAACACTAAATGTCAATAAATGAGGATAGACTTTAAATTTAAAACTATCAGAAGAATTGTTTGAGTTAATATATTTCACTGCCAGTTGTCTATATTAATTTAAAAGTCAAATAATCAGCTAATAATATTTTGCAAAATTAATTCTGGCGTTAACGGGTTAATAAAATGCATTTCAGAGAATCTGAAACTTTATTTTGTAGTTATATGTTCTAAAGATGTATAACTAGTAACATGTCATTAACAACAAAAAGGTACGTGATCGTTCATTGCATATATATATATATATATATATATATATAATGAAGTGCGATATAAAGTCGAATTTTGTTAAATAATTAAAATCAAAATATACGATATAATAACGCATACAAAACTTGCATTTACAGAAATATTTAGCATAGTATTTAAATATGAATTCTTACATAACGTTTAGATAATATGCTTGTATTTGTGCAGGCATGTAAACGTTACTAATTTTAATTAAAAATCTTGGATTCTAAAAACTTTCTTAATTTGTTTAATCGAATTTTGCGGCACTTCTTTTTTTATATAAGGTGGTCGTCGGCAAAACGATTATATCAGATTTTACTGGGTGAAAGAAATAGTTTTCTTGTCCTAAAATATCTATTTTTTATAAATTTTAATTTAGTGTAAAATGTACCATTTCTTTACAAAAAATAGTTTGAATTTTTGCACAAAGCCAGACAAAAATCTTGAAACTTATATACTAAATTTTAAAATTATTTCTATATGGCTAAAGTTTTGCATTCATCTAGTGGGAAAGATTCATTATAGTGATGAGAAAAAATGTAATTTTAACTAATTTAATGTAATTAATCTATATCTTCGTATAACAATTATATTGTAATTTAAATATAAAAAAAATGGATTATTTAATTTACAATATGAAGTTACGTTTCCGAACAACGGAAACCAACAGGATATTTCTAAATTAAAGAAAATATACAAACTATACAAGATTATTTAGTATGGAACTGATTTTGATAAAATTAAAGAGACATTTTTAACACTGACACATGTTAAAATATATTAGGACTTTTTATTTTTTGAGAAAAATAAAAAGTGTAGTTCTCATTTGCATTCACGTTTTTATAATATAATGTAGTCTTAGTTTATTTCAATATATTACATTTATTTTAAACGTAAAATCATAATCATCTGCTCTACATGCATTTTCATTTTATCTGCATCATTATTATTGAGAATTCGATAAAAAATTCCATGCATCAATAAGTAAGATAGATGCAGGGCTTTTCCATATAATAACAAGGTATTATTCAATCAGCTTCATTTAAAGTTTATGTGCAAAAAGTAAAGGGTAAATAATAAGGAAAGTAAAACAAAGAAAAAAAACAGATTTTTATCTCAAAAAAAGCAAAAATTTCGTTCAACCGGAAAAAATATGAAATATCTTCTTAATTATATATATATATATATATATATATATATATATATATATATATATATATATATATAATCTGTTAATTTACTAAACATTTTTCCAATTTCTTTGAAAAATGAAATTTTTTCAGTTAAAAATAAATAATCTATATTCGGAAACTTTATTCTACCTTTTATTACTTTCTCTTACCCATAAGGTAGAGAAAGTATTGTTTTTGGGTCAAATTTTCGAACGCGAGATTTTGTTATATTTACACGTTTTGAGGTTCCCTGAATACGAAAATCATGTTTTTAGCAAATGGTCTGTGTGTATGTCTGTGTGTCTGTATGTCTGTGTGTGTGTCTGTATCTCTGTGTGTGTGTCTGTATGTCTGTGTGTGTGTCTGTCTGTTATCAGCATATCTCAAGAACAAATTATGGCAGAAAGTTCAAACTTGGTATTCTAAATGTGTATCATATAGGGACGCTACAGTAAGCTTTTCGTTAAGATCAAGCAAATGGTTCGTGTACAGGGACAATCAAGAGAATTCTAATACATTACGTCTATGGGGGAAATTGCAGGAAAGTAGAGTTTAACGTCTATAGACTGCACTAAACCAAATGAAACGAATATATATTTTTTGTAATAGAGATAGTTAACTGGGGAAAAAAAATGTGCATGTAGGATTCTCGCCTCCCCCCCCGGGGGGAAGTCCCCCCTCGAGGGGAGTAAATTTTCATGATGGGTATCTTTCAAAAGCGCTCGCCAATACCTTTAAAACGAATGGTTGAACCATCGATCTGCGATAATTTAAAGCAAAGTTATCGATTTTTTTTACTTTTAACGAAAAAAAAAACTTAGAAAAAAAATCGCACTTTTTTTTTTTTTTTTTTTTTTTTTTTTTTTTAATATTTAGAATAAAATGGACCTTTTTTTTTGGACATTTGGTGTTATACTACTTCTCTAATATGGAAATCGTCTGCCTTATCATAAAAGGTAATTTTTTTAATAATAATTTTAATAAATTATTTTTTAAAAAGAGAATTATTTTTTAATAATCGAATTAAATTCTATATAAATGTAGGTGCATTAATGAAACGGGCGGTTGAGGGGGGCGGTAGCCCCCCTCACACAGAACTAATTATCATATAAAACTCTTCAGAAGCCTAATATGAATTGTTTAACATAGGTTTACATAACAGTACTCGTTATCTTACCTATTAATCTGCAAGCTGTAATTATAGTACTAAATTTCAGGGTAAGAGAAAGTCGTGTGAGTGACACACCAGATTATTTTTAATTTATTTTTAATTTATTATTTTTTGAAAAAAGAGGCGGTTAGTTTGAATAATTCCATTTAATTCAAATCTGCTTAGTTAAAACTATTTCCACATACTAGATATTATTATTATTATTTAATCAGCATTTATTTTCGTTTTCAACGTATAAAATTAATCCGTTAGTTAAGCGTTGCACAATGAAATTACGTTTAGTATATTTGACAAAGAATACTATTTAATCTTCATTTTAGTCAATTAATAAATCTAAATTACGCCATTATCTGAAGCTTTTTATACAAACCAATTATAATAAATAACGCATACGGCTATCATATGGGTAAAATAAAAATTGTTTCAGCCAAGTATCTTATATCGACGAGAAATATCATTGTACTTTATGAGGTATAATTCATTCTTGACTTCGTGTTTCGGATTTTCTGCATTGGCCTACAGAAATTATGGTACAACCTCATTTTTCGTTTTTTTTTTTTTGTGCATGGATTTGAAACAGATGAATGTTATGAATACAGTAACATTTTGATGAATTATTCGTTATCAAATTGTTAATAAAATTTTATTGAACTTTTATATTAGTAATAATTTTTAAGTTGATATGGCTTCTTTTTTTTTTTTTTTTTTTTTTTTTTTTTCGATAATAATAACAATTGGAAGAAATGCAAAATTTAAACAGTTTTAGCAAAAAAAAAAAAAAAAAAAAAAAAATAATAATAATTAAATGAGTAATGTTGTCAAAGGTTCATTACAGATAGGTGAAAGTGCACATGCCTCCAAATGTTAAACTAAAATCGGATTTCTCCTTAAAAAAAAAAAAAAAATTGCAATTCTCATCTATTTTTTATGTTCTGTCTCGTATGTTTATTTTTTAAAAGTTACTGACATACCGAGAAAAGAAAAAAAGAGAAAAAGTGAGTACGAAAATAATATCAATCTGGATTTAATCGAACATTTGGATACATTTGCATCTTCATTTACCTGCAAGGAATTTTTAGCACCATTTCTCATTTAGATTTTTCTAAAATTAAAAAAAAATAAATAAATAATATAAAAATGATTTCTTCCAAAGCTTAACTTTGAGAAAATTTGAATGAATGGCAGTTTAAAATTTATTATTTAAGTTAAAGTTATATAAAATTACTTAATGGTTTGACAAAGAATATGCCATCAAAATTTTATCCTCATAAATTAATTCGTTTCAAAGCTATGCGCAAAAGAAGAGAAAAAGAAGAAGAAAAAGTTGTTCCTTATGGAGGCCAGTGTATGTATACGTTTTTTTTTCTTTTTTAGATTGACACTAAAGTAACGTTGTGACTTTCATTAACGTTTAATTTAAAAATCTGGCATGTTGCTCCGGAAAAAATATAATACAATTATGTCCATGTTAAATTTTTGATTAATCGTAAACAATTCTACATTCAGAATATTTTAACTAAAAATTCATTCAGTCATGTGAATCTTCAACATTAAAAGTTTTTGAGGCTTGAAGTTGAGCCTGTAACATGCAGCGACCTAAGCATCGTCTTGTGTATTATTATTAATCACTTCTGCAGATACATCTATGGATGAATTGTACTATATGCGAATATATATTTTTATTGTTTTTCTTTTTATTTATTTAGTTTGTTTCTTTTTTGATAAAAACGGAAACAAAATGGCCCACATTTGTTTTAGGTATTTACATTGCAAAAAATTTACCATTTTATTATTTTACGGACAACTAACATAAAGTTATGGATTATTCTTATTCTTATTATTGTTATTGATTTTCTGAAAATTTGAGAAAAACGAAAACATCACCGGTTTTTTGTCAAAACGAATCCCATGTGAGTTTCCCATATGAAATCAGGCTTTCAAACATTATGAAATAACGGTAACTTTTTGCAAATGGCATACGAATGTAACAGCAAATAAGATAAATATTGTCATCCACATTTTTTTTAAAACATCTTTCACAGCTGATACTGTGAAAATTTTAAGAACCACTTGCCTAAAATATAATTAGAGAGCTTCTACTGCATAAGTGAAAGATCTTCTATCTTATTGTATATAACACCTATCTGCTTTGGAATTAGGTTTATTCTGGAATAAGCCCCAATGGCTACACTAATAGACACGAAATATCTTTTATTAATATTTATATACTGCAGGCAGTAATTAATGATGTTGTCACTCGCTTGTATAATCATATTTTGGGTGATGGGGGAGATATAGTTAATTTAACTTAGAAATTTCGTATTTTTGAAGAAAAGCACTTGCATGAAAATAAATGTAGTTACAACTTAAATTTGTGGAACGTTCATTATTACGAAATTTCAAAATCATTTCGAAAATATAATTTTTTAATTTATGGGATTACCTGTAAATCGTTATTAATATCTGTTCGGAAAATTTTATTATCACTTTTAAATTCAATGTGGTTATAAAGTTTAAGTTATTGTGTAGATATATAAGATCAGAAGAGTCAGATTGATGAAGGTTGCTACGTTCTCGTCTTTATTCCTTGACTCCTTCCCAATTATATTTATATGACAGTTTTCTCCATAAATGATCGTAGATATTCTAAAAAATTACAATACAAACATATTAGTGGAAGAGTCAAGTAAAATATGGACCATAGCCACCAAAGCGACTACAAGTTAAGTGACACATTGTAATGTTAAAATATATTAAACGGTAGCATCGCATACTGCATACAGCTGTCCGGCGGCAGAAAAGCAAACGTGGCAATATTTTACAAGTTGGCAAAAGTACAGTCAAAAACTCAATATTCACATTGCTGGATAGGTTAGAGAATCCTTTAAATCTCCGAGTAAAATTGCATGTAAATACCTTTTTAGGAAAAACTGCTGATAGTGTAATCATTTTCAATAACATATTTCCTGTAATGTAGTATTCTGGGATTCCACTGTAGAAAGTTCCAAATTATTGTCCAGGTCCATACAGCTGAAAAATATGGCCGTTGAAGTAAAAAAGACTAATTGATTGCTGTATAATATATTTTATTTTGGAGAGGTTTCATAGGAAGATCAACAGTTCCTTAATAGTGGAAGTACATATTGACCGTAAGTTACGAGAATGCAAAAGGTACACTGTAAAAAAAACTATTACCAGCTGCAATCTGTGATTTATTTTATCCAATCACAGAGAATTTCTTGCAAGAAATTCTCTGTGATTGGATAAAATAAATCACAGATTGCAGCTGGTAATAGTTATTTTTTTACAGTGTAGAGGTGAGAGAGAGAGCTACGTGATCACATGTTATCTTAGCAGTAGTTTTAGAGCGAATTCTGAAGTTTTCATTACAGCAATCAAGATCCAACTGCTGAATCACGCCAAGTTTTTCGAAATAGTGCCAAATTTTACAGCCAAGCATAATCCATTGTCTCTCGAATAAATTAATATAAATATTTTGAATGTATAGAGTTCGTTATAAAAGTTTATGCCAATCATTATGACAAATTTTATCACCAGAAAATTGTTGCGTAAGGGAGACACGAAGACTACGATTTATTACCACATCCTGTCATTTAGAAATATAAATTACCCTTTAATGATGTTACAACGGAAAATTATTGCTTAATTTAGTTATAACAAAATGGACTTAAGTAACGACCTCACATTTCCAGTATGAAATAAATATTATTATTGACGCTTGACGACCCAAATAATCCCGCTATCAGGCGGAGAAACTCTTCATAGACGTTGCACTGCTTACTTTGTACGCGTTTTGATAGCCACCCCTGTTCATATATTCAGTAAACAGTAACTTCCTTCTGATATTTCGCAAGTCTCAGCTCTTTGCACAACTTTTTTCAATATAGTTTTTGACCGGTGGTATTTTTTTTCTTTGTTTGTGTATTTGTTCATATGTGTGATTGATTTTTTTTTTTTTTTTTTTTTTTTTTTTTTTTCATTTTCCAACTTTTGATATGTTGCCTGATTTTTCCATATAGCCATGAATATGGCTATAATTATTTAAATTTTCCTTTACGCTTATTATATGTTTATAAATATTGGAAATACATTTTTAAATCATTTTTAGGCAAAAATAAAAAATAAATAAAATAAAATTTAATGAAATCACTTTGTTGAATTAGGTTATACGCATACATAAAAATATATATTCATGACAAATATATGAAAAATAAAGGTAAAACATCTCAAATCGACAAATGATAAAAAAAAAAAAAAAGACAAACTCCATAAGACACAAACTACTAAATACATAAACTGTTCATTAACTATAATTAACGATGCAATGAAATTTAAAATCTTATCTATAATCATTAAATTATTGGTGATTTATTTCCTGGAACAATTTTTTTAAATATAACATTCGATACTTATTTTCTTTTCAAATAATATATTCTTAAATGTTTTTATTCATTAAAATATGTCTCTAAGTAAAGACACAACAATTTAAAAAATTGCAATACATTTTATTTAAAGGATTAATTATTACAAAATTTCTTAAATTTTAAGAAGTAAAATCATTCATGTAGAAGGATAATCTAATTAAATTCTATGGCATGATAAAGAATCATCAAAAATAGTAACAGGAGAACGGAATTTTTATTTAGATTTATTTAATGACTATAAGAATATTAAGCTCATATCCTAGTCTACTAAAATATTCATGAAATTAACAAATATTCTCTGGAGTTACTTATTTTAAATAACTTTAACATGTAAAGTTATAATATAATTTTACACTTCGAATAGTAAAATAAATGAATAAATAAAATAGATGAAAATATGAAACTCTCTGAAAAAATATTGAAAACATACAAACAATTATAAATAAATAAAATAGTATAAAATAAAGTATATGAAGAAATATTATTAATGTTTATGGATAGACTGGATTGATCAGAATTTATCATTATTTGTATATATTCCTTTTAGCTTTCAATTATTTATGTATACTGATTTTGATTGGAATTCCTCTTCCATTTCTATTTTCATTTCCCGCACATAAAACAGGTATAATAGCTAAAAAATAAATAAAACAGCATAAAATAAAATATTAACAGAAGATTCCATGGGGTAAATATGCTAACAACAATATTAAGGAAAAAAAGGCGAGCAAAAGAGTAAACTAATCAAAAATTATGGAAGCATGTTGTACCAAATTTAGAAATGATAAAAAGTGACATGAAAATGTAATAATTGTAATGTCATTTTAAAAATAACGTGAAAATGAAATAGATAGATTAAATTTACGTTTCTTTTTACATGTTAACGTGAACATAGAATATCCAGAATATCCAAAAACCAGACATAAAAAGTTAATACAAAAAAAAAAAAAAAAAATCTCAATAGGAAGCATAATAAACCGGAAAAGAAGCGAAAATCTTATGTTATTTAAAATGTCTAAAATGAGGATCATTGTCCCTTAGTCACGTAAAGAATGTCCATGTCTGTGTAGGGTGTGGAATAGAATTGAAGTCCAGCACCATTTTCAAGAGCGTCCAATACATGTAATTAATGCATGAAGAATATTACACTCCTGCTCAAAAATTTACCAAGATTTTCAAACAATCAGGTTTTTTTTTTTTTTTTTTTTTTTTTTTTTTCAATTTAAAAACTTATCATTTGATGAAATACTTTCAAACATTGTGTATTTAAAGAACTGAGTCTTCCTCATGTTTTTCAGTGAAGATTGGATTAAGACAACATTTAGGGGACCGGTAACAAATTGAGCAAAATCAATAATGTTTTTGATCACCGGATCTTCAAGTAAACGAAATGAACTGTAACTTTAGGATATGTTAATATGGACTCAGTTCAATTTTGGGGTGAATTTGTGTGACTATATTATATTAAATAATGGAGGTATAAGCATATGTTTTAAATTTCAAAAGAAAAAAAAATCAACATGTGTTTTATTTATAATATACAGAGTTTTAAACGAAAATTATTCCCATTTTCAGATTAGTCGGAAAAACCCTTTTAAAACAATATACTGCAATTTGAATACAAATATCTTATGAAATATGAGCATTTTTATGAAAAACGTTTTCACTGCGCATGTGCGAAAGATAAAAAAAAATGCATAGGTTGAAAGCTAGATATATTCGGCAACTTTTGTCAAAAGTGTATTTGAATGGAGTAAAAATTACGCAAATTATCCGGAAAAAAAAAGAACGAACTAGATTTTAGATATTTTCCTAGAGTTGAAATTTCTTAAGGGGTTTTTCACATGCCGCGTAATTAATTTGAAGATCTAATTATTTCAACCACACTCCAAATGTACTTTTTTGTGAAAAATCCCTTATAAGTTTGTAACTCTAATATACTTTTGTTTATTTACTAAGATTTACGAGATGATAAAGAGTTTTCCACAAAATTTTATTTGTCAATAATTTATGCATATAGAATGCAATATTTCCCAATGTTTTAATTAAAAATAGCGAATGTCTTTAAATGTCACTATTGGTTAATATCTATGTAGAATATATTTTATATTATATTATTTTCTAATCAGCATAAAATATTGTACTTTTTGCCGTAAATTTCTGTCTGAGTTGTGGGGTAACTTATTATTATAAACACGGCGTTTTTGCGTATAGTATTATACTAAAATCTTTTTTCTTTTTCAAGAAATCTTTAAAATTCTAGAGAAATTTTTCGCTATTTTTTTAATTATCCAATATAAAAGTGTCTATTGTGTATGCTAATGGATAACCACTTGCATTCGATTACTTTGTATTCTCTATCTATTTTCTTTTTTCAGACAACTTTGACGTACCAAATAATTTAAACGTCAATTGACATTTAAGAATTATTTCAAGGTAAGTGCACGAGGCCTGGACGATTTGCCAACAGTAGAACATTTAAAAAATACTCTAAAAGTAAGTTTTCTATATCATGTATAAAATCGCCGCACGTTTCAAATTCGTGTTACAGCCCTGTATAATTAATATTTTGACTTGTAGAAATTTCAAGACATTTATTCTAAAATGATATAAGTTTTAAAAGAAGGTATTTGAGTGAGACATTTTTCATACTGCTGATCAAGATAGTCCAAGAATATTAAAATGACAACAATAATATTTCTATTACGTTATTTATTATAATTTAACCAATTACAGACTATTTTGTTTCTAAATTTATATAATTTAACTAGTTATATTATATTATTTGTTTTATTTAATTTAAAAGGAATTTAGGATTAACTAACAATAGGAATCTGTAACATATAAGTTAAAATTTATTTTAATTAATTATACTTTTAGTCTTCATCTCAATAGCAAAAATAAAACTACGAGTTAAGCCAATATGGTTTATCAGATTCTCGTCCACATTCTTGTAGATGGCCGAATAATAAAATTCTGCTGACAAATATGGTTTTTGTCATTCTGATATCTTGAAATTCTTTAATGTACACTAACTTGCTATAACTCATCACACTCTTTCAATTTTAAACATTTTGCAAAAAAATATGAAGAAAAATACTGAACAATTTAAACTGTTTTTTCGGCGTGCAAAGAATACATTATACCTAATATATTTTTTGAAGATTTTATTCGAAAGGCAAAAAGGAACCAGTAACAAATTAAAGTTTTTTTTTTTTTTTTTTTTTTTTTTTTTTTTTTATCTCCATGTAAGTATTGTTACTGGAAATCCATTTTATCTGGAGCACGTGATTAAGATGGTGCTTTAAATCATATGAATTAATTTGAATATGAACAGAACATATTTTTATGGAGATACAAAGGTTAATTAAAACATTAAAAATTATCCGTCTTTTATTTATAACACAGGATGTATTCAACCCAATGTAATGTCGATTTTAGTAAATATAACAATTAACACTTTACATAACATTCCATTAATTAAGTTAACAATGTTAATATTTCGGGATCCGGACAAAATATCGCTGGACAAAATATCGCGTCAATAAAATAATATGATGCATTTGAAAATTTGATTTTGTGTCACGTGTGATCTCTGGCGGCGGCCACAGGGCCTTATAAATGTAAATTAATTAAAACAAACAAACAAATAAATAAATAAATAAATCATACAGCTAAATTTCATTATTTTATCTGTGTTTCTTTTTAAGTTATTTTATCTTTTACTTTTTACTATTCAAAATACATTTTAAAAATAGTGTACGTACATCACTCCTGACATTAAAGCTGAACACTGTTCACAAACTTAAATTAAAAATTTTAAAATTGATATGTACGATTGAATTTATTATGACTAATCTTGACAAAAGTTAATAAACATAGTCTTTAAACTATTTTAAGTAAAATTTATAATAATTTTTTTTTATAGGTTTGTCAGTATGTCAGAGCTCTTACTAAGGTAGGTGTTGTCATGAAATATTATACAACATCACTAATAATTACCAACACATTTCCTCTTTCTATTTATTTACTTAGGCGATATTTTGTCCCGCGAGATTTTGTCCCCAACCCTTTATTCCCAAATTGTTTAAAATGAATGACCTGCAACTGATAAAATGGATGACCTGCAACTGATAACTATTTTAAAGGAAACTCCCATTTAAACAAAGGTAGTACATGTTTATTAAAGAAATTCCTGTTAAAATTTAACCCTTAAATAACATGTTTCGCGTTTAGGCAACATACCCAATTTTGTCTTCTAAATTATTATTAGAAGAATATCGAAGCTCTAATGCCTTATGTTTTCCGATTGTCAACTAGTTGCTTTTTAGCTATGATTTTTTTAATGTACTTTTCTCGTGATTTATTTAATAGAGGTAAGAATAAAACATTTTGATATTAATTTAAAAATAATTATAAGATAAAAAAACATTTTATAAATCATGTTTTTAATTGTACTGTTGAATCATAGCTATAGAACTAACTACATTTGCACTTTATCAATGCGTATTGTTACGAAATTGTAAATAATTGTATTTATTTTTTATAAATTCTTTCAAAGAGACTTGGTAAGTTGATAAAATGTAAATTTTCTGCATTTCCAGCTCTTTTTCGCGTTAAAATAGCTTAATTTTCTCTTTAAAACGCATTAAAAAGCTCCAACAGGCAGGTAATGGATTTGGCGCCAAATTTTGGCGACTTTTTGCCCTTGGCGACTTTTGGCGAGACTATCCTTATTATCGATATTCCAAAGATGGACGTTATAATATGATTGGTTAAAGTGTTACGGGAAATATGAATTAAAAAAAAAAGTTGTTTTTAAAAATAAAAAATTAATCCTTTCAGAACAACATATATTTGCATCATAAACCGCATTAGAACTTTATCAATGTGTAGAAAATCTTTAAAGTGATAATAACGTCAATTTTTGATAGTTGCATAATTTAACTTTTTACATTTTTTTAACACTCACGTTTAATTAAATGTATTTATTTTTATGTCGAAAAAAAAAATGAAATCGTAAATTTCTTTTGGCAACAATTAACTTAAAGCTAATATTTTAATGACTATTTTTATTGCAATTAGGAGCTTATTATTTTCATATTTTAATTAATTAAAAGAAAACTATTCGAAAATTCGAAAATCTGACAACGAAGAATTGTGTTGTCACCGTGTTCTGAGCTACTGTGAAAGTTTCAAATTTCTAACTAATAGGGAAGTAAGTTAAAAATAGATTGCAAGATATGTACCGGACAAACAAACAAACAAACAAGAATAGAAGTTAATAAAAAAAAGCATGGTAAAAATAATAATAATAATAATAATAATAATATTCAGGAAATTAATGGTTAAACAATATTTTTACATTATTCCTATTTTTTTTACTACTTTGCTAACTGAAAAATAGTATATAAAGCTAACGTAAATGTATAATATTTCATCTTTTTATATTAAAACATTTATAACTATTCACTTAAGCATAATACCTGTATAAAATAAATTTATATGTTTAAATTCTCAAATAAAGTTAATTACTTGCACTTAAAGGTAAATTCTATTCATTTATTTTCAGAATAGTTACGTGTAATGAAAGGACTTTCTCGGCCGAACATTGTAATTTAAAGCTTTACCCGAATTAGAATTCCTGTTTGAATTTTACTTATCCCATGCATCATTAATCAATACCAAGTCACTCCTTCCTGACATTTCAACTAAAGTTACGAGTTTCAGTTTGAAATCACCTAATCGAGTAATATTATGTAACAGAACTTCGGAATAATTTGCGCTCTCTATAGAACTTACTATTAATAAAAATTGCATGCATAATAAAGTGAACATTTTCGTGTTACGTTACATGTGAAATTACATGTATCAAATATTTTTCTAATACTGAATATGCGTTCTCGAATGAATACATTTGAACATTTGAACATTCAAACGTTTAGTATTTCAACAGAAAACCTCGTATGGGTGTGATAAGTGCACATTGTTTTGCCACGGCTAGATTTTTCTCTAAATATACTATAAAATAAGATTGGCACAGTGAGAAAAAAATATATACACCGCCTTCAACTAGAATGAATAAGTGGTCATTTTCTAAATCCTTTAACAAGAATTATAGATTTCCTAGCTATACGCATAAGGCACGTCAATAAACTGAATAGACGGAATGATCGAGAATTTCAAGTCTACACATTTCTAGGTGGTGAAACAATATTTTCAATATTCTGAATCTTTTGTATTGCGACAAATTATCGGTTGATTTTCTAGAATTGGGTCATAAACCAAGATTATAGTTGCTGAAACCCGCCTCTTGTATTCGCATTTATTTGCAGAGATTTTTAAATAACTTTGACCTCGAGAATATAGTCAAACGCTCTAGAATTCTAATAGGGGTTTCAAAAACTCACTTTCAAAGGGGACTAGAATTTATAAGGATAACATGGAACTTTTTTTTCTAGAGCCACGATTTAGATTCTAGATGTCAGAAGTTACATAATTTTTTCCCATTGCATACCTTGCTTCGAAGGCTGAATCGGAACTTAGTAATCCAAACCTTTAAAGATATAAACATGTTACGCATATATTATTGTTTTAAAACACAAACTATATATGTTCAAATAAATATAAAATGATTAAAATAAATAAACAAAATAATGAGAAAATTTTATCATAGAAGAATATTACACCG
This sequence comes from Salticus scenicus, assembly GCA_963930645.1. Classification (NCBI taxonomy): domain Eukaryota; kingdom Metazoa; phylum Arthropoda; class Arachnida; order Araneae; family Salticidae; genus Salticus; species Salticus scenicus. The sequence goes on along the minus strand of OZ005654.1, from coordinate 28,466,968 downwards.
TGATATAAACCAGTAATAAAACAATAAACGTAAAAGCACCTATAACAATTTTAATTCCTTATTTAAAATGGATATTTTCGTAATTAAAATATTAAAAAATATATTTTCAATTTCATTATAACAAGTTTATATACATTATTTTAAACATTAAATAACAAATATATGTGAATACAAATTTTACCATAGTGATGAAATCCTATATATATAAATGTGTATTTTCTATATATTTATGACCAATACCCACCTAACAACATCTCTGTAAAGGGTAAAAGAAAAACGTGTTAAAATCATCTATGTTTTATTCCTTACTTCAATACAGCAATACTTCTTAATAACTGCTTATAAATTGCAGTTATAAATATTCTATCGATAGAAATAAACTTATATAAAAATTACTTCTACATAGAATTTTTGCTAAATAAAATTCATTCTCCTTCTCCACAAAACTTTAATTTCTCTCAATAACATTAAATTATGATCATTTACACAACTTTTTTTTTTTTTAAACTTACGTTCAAAATAAATCTTATTTTAAACAATATGGTAAATATGGTTAGTAAACAGACTTATTTCAGTCCACTTTTGTTTAAATTTATTCAGTATTTAAGAAGTCATCGTGATGACAAATTTTCTATAATATATATATATATATAATGGATAAACAAAATGGCTGAAAAAATAATAAAGTATAAACATAAATAATAACATAAACAATATTTAGAATTACTCAGTAAAGTGTGTAAGATTTCATAATAAATATGTTCAAAATTTGCTTTTTAATTTCGTTAGCATAGGTTTATATGCGTGTTTTTAAACAATAAAAAATCAATAAAATAAAAATATACATTTCACAATAGTAATAAAATTTTCATTGAATTGGTTGAAAAGGTATTACATAAATAATGTATGACCTTATAATAAACTTTCTAAAAAGGCAGTAATTAAATATATCTTAATTTATTATCCAATTCAATACTTTCTACACTGAAAAAAAATCTGTAACTGACATCTAGAATCTAAATTGTGCCTCAAACAAAAATAGTTTCATGTCATCCTTCTAAATTCTAGTCCTCTTTGAAGGCGAGTTCTCGAAACCCTATTAGAATTCATGAGCGTTTACCTACATTACCGAGGCCAAACTTATTTTAAAATCAATTCAAAAAGATGCGAATACAAGAGATGAGTTTTAGCAAGTATAATTCGTGTTTATATCCTAATTCTAGGAAATCAAGCAAAAATTTCTCGCAATACAAAGGATTAATAATTTTCAGAATATTCAGAAAATTATTTCACCATCTAAAAATATATAAGCTAGATATTCTCGACCATTTCGTCTATTCAGCTTATTGGCGTGCCTTATACGCATAGCTCGAAAATCTATATTTCTAGTTTAGGGATTTAGAAAATTACCATCTATTCATTCTAGATGAAGGCGGTATATTTATTTCCTCAGTGTATTAGAAATATATGTTTATTTTGGTATTGTTTATAAAACATAAAAATTCACTTTTTTGTAACCATTAATAACGCTGCTCGGGAGGAAAATCGGCCTCAATATCATTTTTGCAAATTCTTATGTAAAATGACCTGCTGAATCCGAATAGGACGCTCATTTTGTCCTATCACCCACTGTTTTTATAGGGACGGTCCCCTATTTTTATCACTTTTCAGTAAATTTCTGACTATAAATTTGAGTTTTAGAAAAGGATTATTTTAACTGTTAATCATCGTATGAGGGGCCACCGAGTTGTAAAATTCTAAAACATGAACATTTGCGGCAAGAAGAAAATTTTGGGAAAGATTTGCCACTGAAATTATGTATTACATTTCTTATATTTTTTTAATCGGTTATTAGTGTTATTTATTAAACATTAAAGTTTTTTTTTTTTTTTTTTTTTTTTTTTAAGCGTTAAATTAATTATTTTTCATTCACGAAATCAAGTTCGTTGTCATACATTTACAGAACAGTTATGGAAATTGGGAAAGGGGGTAGTGTCCCGAGAAAACGGTGGGTGACTGGGCGAAATGGAAGTCATATTCGGATCCAGGAGGTCATTTTACATGAGAACCAGCAAGAATGGTATCAAGGCTAATTTTTTTTTTCAGCTCAATGTAGTCAATAATATTCTTTTCTGTAATACAACTCTTTCATAAAAACTATGAACTGCTATTTAATAACCGCCAATTTATATTAAAGTTATCAAATTCGTGTCTATAAAGTCATATTCTTTTACATTGATATTTCAATAAAAATTTAATTCCCTCCAAAATAATTATTATTCTGTTGATAATATTAAATTATAATAATTTGCTCGGCTAAAACGATTCTTTTACTTATGTTCAATAGCAAGTGTACATGTAGACTGTTTCATACACCTCGATATGAATCTGATAATTAAATGGTATGGCATAACGGAATACATTTTTTTTTTTTTTTTTTTTTTTTTTTTTTTAAGTTGCTTTTTTTTTAAAGTTTATTTTAATATTTGTAAAAGTATTTCATGAATGAAGATTCATCTGATAAAGGGAGTATCATTATATCATGCATTGTTCAAGATAACTTCCTACGCATACGATACGAAATATGTCCGATATTATGTTATTAGAACTAAAAGTTAGTTTTGTCCCTATTTGCCAAAACATTTAGCAGTTATTTTTGTTTCAGAAATAAAAATCGCATTCTCATGCGACTATGAGTAAGAAATCTGGTTATTATTCACTCAATATTTTTTTGCGAAGAAAATGGCTAAACACCTCATTTTATTTTTTTATTTTTTTTTTATTTTTTTTTATCGGATTAACAGGTACTTTTACTAGGTACATTCTTATGTATTATGAAACTAGCTTCTTATTAAAAGAAAATCCTACAGTCCTTGAGGAAACATTTAATTATTTTTATTTTCAAGAATGTTTTTTTATAAATCTTCCTTACTTTTAACATTGAAATACCATGTTGTAAAAGTGGCACAAAGCACATTTATATGAAAAAAAACGGATAAATAATCCGCATACTTGCATAATTAATTAAGAAACTTTATTATAATGAATATAAAATTCAAGCGTAAAAACAAACTCCATGACAATTCGAAATTTATAACACATGCCAATAAAACCTTTGCTAAACAATGTATTTTACATTTAACTTTTTTAAAAATATATACTGATATGATTTTCTAATACCGTGATTATGAATAGAATTACAAATTACTAAAAGATTAGAAATAAAAATAATCAATTTTAGCAGCTGACACTCTCTATGGCCTCTGAAGTATTGCTGAATTTTAATCATTATTTTCAAAGCGACATTATTTAAATTTCTTTCTTTTCAACTTATTTCTGAAAATGCATGAATCATTATACGAAAATTATGACAAATTGATTTTCAGATGTTCTTAAATTATCGATTCTTTGATTACACGATAAATGATATGAATAAATAATTTAAAAATTCCTTCCATTATCTTCGATAGAATAAGCGTTGTAGTGAAATTGCATTTGAAGGAATTTAAAATATTTTATAAAAATTCTTTCCAATACTTTAAAAAGTATATTGTAACTGCATTTAAATAATTTATTATTATTTAAACATAAATTAATTTAAATTAGATTAAAATTTTAACAAAAAAAATTATATTGTTATAAAAATCAAATATAATGGTAAATACTTAAATTGGACTAAAATAAATCTATAGTATCATACAAATAATAATATCATTTCAATAAATATAAATGCAACTTCTTCTTACAGGAAATTGTAAATAATTTATATTTTTTAACATTAAAATAACAATTAATTATGTAACTACAAACCAGTCGTAAATGATAATAGAATGTTTTTATGTTTTTCTTCGTTCGACTTAGAATTGAAAATACATATTAGGAATGTAAATATGCAAATTTTCTTTTAAGTATATAAACAATTTAAAAATTAGATTTGCAGGAGCTGTAAATCGTTTCGCTGAAATAAAAATGTACTCTAACTTTTCAAATGTAATTTATTGTTAATTAAAGATTTAGAAATATTCGAATATAAGTTGATAATACGCTCTAAATAAAATCTGTTTAATTAAAAAAAAAAAAAAAAAAAAGAGAGAGAGAGAGAAGCAAGAGATGAAAAAAGTTTTAAACATGTTTTAAATTTCGTTAATAAGCGTTAAAAAACATTAAAATATTGATATATGCTTGATTTATTACGTATTGTAATTGAAGAAAAATCTATAAAAAGAGAAAAATTGTGAAAGACTTTTGATTAGAATTAAGGTTTATTCAGTTTTAAATGTAGACAATTATAAAGGCTATTTTAATCAGGATTACTTAGTAAAATAAATATTTAGTTGGTTTTTTGAATAGTGATGTAGTGTATATTTGTAATTTATCTTTAGGTAAAAGTACAAAAAAAAAAAAAAAAAAAAAAGCATATGTATAGACTTGCAGTCTCGAAATTGAACTTAATCTAGGATTCGAACTTTCTGTGAAAATGTAGCAAGTAATTTCAGTAATTATGACAGCGCAAAATTATTTTAAAGAGATGTATTTCACTATAAAAGAAATGGTTGTAGGTTGAAGTAAAGAAATCAAAGCATTAGAAATGCAACTCGATAAAGAAGTCAAAGTGTTAGCAATTCAGATTCGGAAAACAGGAATGCAAAAAGAAAAAGCCGACAAAAAAGTTAAAAATTCAGATGCGGGAAATACAAAGATAACATGAAAATGTCATTAGAAATTCAATATGAACTTCAGATGTGAGAAACGGAAAATCACGAACGAATTGAAATTGAAAAATATCGCTCGAAAAAAGAAGGGTTAACTTTGATAGATAATACAAACAATACTACATTTAAAAATAATCGAGATCTCAAAAATGTTACAACTTATTTCAGATGAAATGGATATTAGTTTATGTCTTACTACATTTGAGTTTTAGGGGAAAAATAGTTGTTTGGAGGAAGAAGAATGAATTTTAAATTTATTGATGCTTTTGCATATGCATATTTTTCAAATGAAAGTACGTGAGCCAGAAAATAAAGTATTGAGCATTATGATTTTGTTAAACAACTATTGCTAAAGCATTTCAAGATGAGTTTAGAAGCTTTTAAAACTAAATTTAAGGTATATCAGCGTAGTGAACATTGTTCATGTGTAAATTTATTTTTTGAAGTCGGAACATATTTAGACGGTTCACTAAGTGCTCTAGATATTACGCATTTATTTTTATTGTAAAAAGTTACTACACCACCGTTTATTTTATGTGTTAATTTAATTTTGTGCATGTCATTTTTACTACTAATACACTATTCAGTGAAAAGAAAAGCTCTGACAAGAGGGGTGGAACACTGCAAGGATTAAAGTTAAAAAGTGTTGGGGGTGAGCAAGTATTCGATCAGAAAGAAGAGGAACCTCCTATATATATATGATTTTTTTTTTAATAATAAAACTGAATCTATATCAATATATATAACATTACAAAAAATAAATAAATAAATAAATAAATAAATAAAAAAGATTTGTCAATAACCTCAACTTTAACAGTAGATTATTAAAAAAATTATTTAATGCAAATAAATAAATAAATAATAAGTAAAACGCTCAAAATATATTGTTTTATGTCAAACGTTTTGAGTAAAATGTAATATATACAATTTGGAAAAGAAATACATAATTTTTATGATAAAACGTGAAACTTATTAAAAAGTTAAACTCATCCTTTTCCAAAATATTTCGCTTGAATGATTATAATTTTTTCAAAATTTGATGAATCAGTTTTTTTTTCCCTGTACGATCATTCAAAAAATAAGGATTTGGAACGGTAGAATGGATTTGAGTTCAGTGACTGGAAAAATTTAATTTTCAGTAAAAAGATCCGACTAGATTGTTTCAAAAAGCATGTTTAACAAGTTCTATTACAATGGGTGCTTCAATGTAATTTATTTAAAAAAAAATGTCTTGAATGGACGCAAAAACTTAGTTTTACAAATTGAATATTTAAAGGGTTTTTCTTTATATGTATTCTTTGCGATTACGTTTAAATTGAGTTTGCATTTAACGAGACAGATGCTGAACGAGAAATTTATTTTAGAAGGAAATTCATTCTCGTATCTGTAATATTTCTCTGAATACTTAAAGACTCTAATCAAAAGAATTTTGTATTTTTAACTAATTTTCGTGAGCAAAGTTATTTTCTTCATTAAATTATATTATATCCTATATAGTACTTATTATTTTTGTGAAATTTTAATTTTGCGTTTTTAATCATTTTCTATAGAAGGTAAAATTTTTTAGTGATCTTATATTGTCACTAAAGGCAACAAAATTGATTATAAAGATCCACTCTTTAAAAGTATTATAAAGATACTCTATTTAAGACAAATTAAAGAATAAATAGAATGCTTGGAACAACCTGTAAAAAGTCATGCATGAAATGCATTGAACCTGCATTATGTGGATATAAGGCTTCTGTTTACTATCTGAATTCATTTTTACCTATCTAGTACTTATACCTAGGGAGATATAGGGTTTATTTAAAAATCCTCAGAATATTAGTCTGTTTTATTATTATACCATGCATTGTGTTGAAACCAATGTAATGTTTCTCTGAGGAAATTTTACCATACTTCTCTAAACATAGCATAATGCGAACAGAATAAAATGTTTTTAAATATATAATGAAATATAAAAGTGTAACTAAATAATTTTACTTGCATTTTCGCAAGAGTTAATAAAATTTATTTTGCATAATTTATTAGCTAAAAGCATTAGACTGTTTACAAGAAACTCAGAATATATATATATATATCATGAAATTAAAAATTTTATCGTAAATATATTGAATTTAGTTTTAATTCATCTCAAAAGAATGCAAACAGTTAATCGATTTTTACAATGAACATACACTACATTACGTTTCACTGAAAAAAAAGAAAGAAAATCATCTGATTTCTTTTTTACTAGTCTTTACTAGTCAATCACACACTTTCTCTTCAAATCCACAGCAGAAGTGCTGTGAGGCATTATGTTAACATTGCAATTTTTTAAGTCGTTGGCTGTAGCGAATGGGACAAAGTTTTCATTTTCATATTTTAGGCGCATATTTAGAGGCAATAATAATAATAATGATAATAACAATAACAATAACAATAATAATAATAATAAACGCCTTAATTTATAAAAAAAAAAATTTCAACATTTGTACTCAGATGGTGTAAATATTGCTCTAAAATATATTCTATAGTTACGGCGATGAATTGATTTTTTTCCCCTATGTCTCATTTCTTCTCGGCAGTCCAGTTGTCTATGAGAGTAACATGATAGACCTTTATTTACATATAGCTGTATTGTATTAAACTTTACACAATTTAACACACAATTCTCGCTGTACTGAAAGATTCTAAATTAAAATTATAATTTATTTTCCATTATAAAAAAGTATTAGTATATATTTTATGTCGTGTAAGATAAATTCGTATATTTTTAAATAATTAATATATAATAATTAGAAATAAAATATTTCCCCTTAAGAAATTCGTTTCATAAGTTTATCATAATAAATTATCTTTAATAGTATGTCAATTTATTAAACCTAAATTTTATCCATCAAAGAAAGAGTTTATAAAAATTGCACAAAATTATGATTTTTTTACCTGAATATATTATTATGCATTTGGCAGCATATATCTTTTGGCAAACACTTACAAAAAATTATTGAAACCATTTTAGATTTTATGTTTTCCCAATCCCTTTAACGTACTTTCAGTTTCGTATTTTCTGTGTATTCGTATATTTTCACAATATACGTGTATACATATATATTATAATAACGTGAGAACGAAAAATTAACAGATGAATAATTTGCTATAATAACCCACAAAAGGTAATTTGGTAACTAGTTAACTTAACTACTATTATTTTCTAAAATTTATTTAAAAAAGAAGAAGGATACTCACTGTAAAATAATTTTGATAGGAATACAAAGCATGTAGGAACTAATATATATATATAATGTTACAATATATTTTGAATTTATAACTGTGTACATAATGTAGTAATAAATTGAACTTTATGTGCTAAACATAGCAAGCTAAATATGATAAACATAGCATATGATAAATAGCATATATTTTAAATGTAACTAACGTAACTAGTTAACTGTAAGGGGACATAGTCTGATTTTGACAGCAAAGTCAGATTATTCTGTCAAAATACCTGTTAGGCTGTTCAGTTAAATAACATATATGTCAGAGGGAGCAGTGTACTACATTCAGGAAATTGTTTAGATATCAATCAGTTTTTATCATTCGACGTTCATGAAATTATATTGGCTAACACTGTATATTACGATTGAAATTGACGTTTGAGTTTCTATAGAGTTAGACGCTTGACTTTCTATAATAAAGTTTACATAATTTCTGAAAAATGACCAAATTGATTATTGTTACGTAATTGTAAATAAGAAAATTTAAGGAAACTTCTTGAAATATAAAAAAGAAAAAAGCCTAAATAACTAAAGTAATCTTTAAAGAGTATTGGTCATCACAATATAGCGTGCTTGTGATTTTTTTTTTTTTTTTTTTTTTTTTTTTCAATAAAACCAAAATTTAAATGATTTTAAAATGCACATTTACATAGTGAATAAAATTTAGATAACTTTATTTTCGTTATTAAAAAGTCCCCAGTAATTTGTTTTAATAAATAAAAATGTATGTCTTTTATAATATGTATGTATTTTATTTATTTATTTATTTTATTTTTTTAATAAAAAAAAAATAAGTATCAATCTTTAGAGAAAAAGTGCATGGTTGTTATAATAAATAAATAAATAAGTAAAATAAAATACATAAAATTATCTAACTTAAATAAATTTAAAATAATAAATACAAAATCAAAATCAAAATCAAAATTAAAAATTCACATTATAAAATATTAAAGCAATTTTAGATATTTAGCGACCGTTGGTATTACCCTAAAATTTAAATTGCTTTTAAAATTGTACAAATATGATAGTAGAATATTATTACTCATTATATTAATCTGACATAAAAATGTCATACCTAAAGATTGTATATTTATGTAAAAAACATCCACAAATAAAAAGAATTTTTTTTGTTAATAAACTCATATATAAAAAGGAAAAAATAAAAACTTATGTAAAACGTTCTTCTTTTTAGTTTTAACTTTTCATATAAAAAGAAATAAATGTAAATTAACAAAACATAAAACTTCTCAAGAGTATTAATTAAAGTCATTCTGTTTTCTTGCACTTACGTTAAAAAATTAATAAATAAAATTAATTTTTCAGCAGCTGTTATTAAGCATTGAAAAAATCAATCTGCATTAAGAGCAAAAACAGGCATTTTCTCTCTACTTTTTTGAGCGTTTTTTTTTTCTCCTAAGACTAAAGGATTATATATATATATATTTATAAATTAGGTGTTTAATATTTTTTAATAATTTTAGTTTATGACACGAAACATTATTTACTTTAAAATGTCACTTTTAATTTAAAAATAATTAAATGTCCTATATATAGAGAAAAAACTTTGCATCAAAAATATTTTAGCTGAATTTTTTGTACACATGTATATTATATGTTTGACAGGGACAAAAAAGATTATTTCTTTTAAACGTGTCGTTGAAATATTATGTATAAATACACAAATATTTGTTTAGAATATTACTTTAAATTACGTTAATTTAATTAATTTTACAGTACTTTGATACTCATAAATGTAACATAATTCATCACTTTTCAATTATAAATATTTTTTCTGGATTAAATAAAACAGTTTTTTATTTTTATTTTTTTTTTTTTTTTTTATGAAAAATACGAAAATTTAATTAATATAATACCATTTTTTAAAGAATTTGTAAAAAATTCTGCCAGGAAGGAATAAATATGTTGAACACTTTTTAAAATAATATGTTCGACTAAAGAAATTATGTATTTATTTTAAAGGATGAAATTTGGAATCGTAAGAAAATTTTGAATCAAATATATCTAATTTCTGAAATGTATTTTCATTAACTTTTAATTTAAATTGTTACGTTATATATACAGTTTGTCAACGTTTCTTTAAAAACGGCTGTATGGATATATATATTTTTTTCAAACTCGCCAGATTTACTTCCTTTTAAATTGACTTTTGTATGTAATTATTGTATTCCGGTCAATAATTAAGTATGCCAAGTTTTGGTAAAAGATATTATATCCAAAACTGCTCTAACGATTTTCTTGAAACTTGTTACATAAATCCCTTTTTGATATCCTTTCTCTTGTATTACTTAGTTATCACAGGAAAATTAACAGTCATCCTGATTAGGCATGTTAGTTTTAGATCTCTCAGAAATTGGTGTTTCAAAAAATAACTCAATTTTTTTTTACTCACTGATTTCTTAGCTCACTGCATACACTTTGTTTCACATCTCTCTCTCTCTCTCTCTCTATATATATATATATATATATATATATATATATATATATGTATATATATATACACGTATATCAGCTTTCTCTTATAGGAAATTTGTTAGGTGTCTACTTCGTTAGTTCATTTTTATGTCTTCTAGTAACATTATTTCTAAAAAAATGCATAGAATGCGTGTAATAGTTGGTAATGGAAGTCGTGTGGTTGTTTCACAACATATATATAAATATATATATATATTATTATGTTTTTAATAAGAAGAATTGTAATTATGAATTTTTTCTACGCCGATATAATAATAATCACACCCACAAAAAACTGCTGTACAGCTGAAAAATATATTGCTATAAACAATTTAGGTCTAAATATATGAGTAATATTATTAATCATTTGCAGTAGCAGCAACATTTTAATTACACAAGTTATACCCAAATGTTAAATATAGAAGCTGTCATATATATTCAATTATTTATCCATTTTACTTGACGGCGTTTCATCTAGTTTGCATATTAAAATTTTTGTGCTTTGAAATATGTTATTTAAAAATACCCACAATTTCAAACACTTTAATAATGACATAAATGACATGAAAAGTGCACGTACTAAATGCAATAACAATATATAGATTAAAAATAAGTGAATTTTTTTTTCTTTGCTAAATGGCTCAGAAGAAAATTTAGTTATTGTAATAAAAATAAAATTCGTATCAACAATTTTCGGTTTCAACCAATGTGTTGTAGAAAAAAATGGTTAACGGAAAAAATTAAAAATGTCAAAAATTATGTTTTATATAGGATATTCTTATAAATTTCACTTGACATATTGTCATATATATATTTGCAACAATCGAAAATTCAGCAATATAAATTAGTCCTTTGATAAAGCCATTAATATTTTAATATGGAACTTTCACGATTGCATATATTAAGGTAAATCTTAAAAACTAGAAAATTAGTTTTAGCAGAGGATTCTTTTAACAGACTTCATGAGAGCACAAATAAATAGTAGAATGTTCACCCCACCCTACAAATAATAACTTCTTGTAATTATGAATACTCATATTTACTTTTTTTGTTTTCCATACACTGAGAAAAAAATCTGCAACTGACATCTAATATCTAATATGTGGCTCTAGAAAAAATAGTTGCATGTCATCTTTATAAATTCTAGTCCCCTTTAAAAATGAGTTCTAGAAACCCCTATTAGAATTTTAGAGCATTTGACTATATTCTCGTGGGTAAAGTTATTTAAAAATTTCTGCAAATAAATCCGAATGCAAGAGGCGGGTTTCAGCAACTAAAATTTTGGTTTATGACCGAATTCTAGAAAATCAAGCGAGAATTTCTCGCTATACAAAAGATTCAGAATATTCAGAATATTGTTTCACCATCTAGAAATGTGTAGACTAGAAATTCTCGATCACTTTGTACATTCAGTGTATTAGCATATTTTATGCACATAGCTCGGAAATCTATATTTCTAGTTAAGGTATTTAGAAAATGACCATTTTTTTCATTCTAGATGAAGGCGGTATATATATGTATATATTACGAAATTATTGCAGCTTTCTCTGCTTTATGAAATATGCGCCCCTTGAAAAGTATATTTCTACTTTTAAGCATTTATATCCAATTGATTATGTGGTTTATTATCTTTTTTCTCTTTCACAAGTTTAATGGTCCCTTTTTTATTATCCTTCGGTCGGCGTAAGTATTTTAAGTTAATATGGTAACTCATTGGTTCATCATCGCAACTTTTTGTGTCATTCTTTCCTCTTTGTTAAATTCAGTTCTATATTTTAGTGTTCTGTTATTGTTTTAGTTCTATTAATGGCTAAATTTTAAGATTAAATTTTATTACGTTATCTATTATTTATATATATATATATATATATATATGTATATTATTTTTTTCTCAGTGAATCGGAAGATTAATAACTAAGTGTCTGATTCAATAGAAATATTCTAATTTTACGTTCAGTTAAGAAAATAATAAAATGTTGTTAGCTGAAAAAATTAACTAAATTTTAAATTCTTTTTTTTTTTTTGCATCATGTTAAAAACACAACAACATTTCTACACAAAAATTCAGTTTTATTAGTGTAACAATGTTTTCTTGTTATATCTTATAATATAAAATTTAATTAACAAATGAATAAGTAAATTCATTAATTTATATAAAGTTATTACGTTTAAAATAATAATAATAATAATAACAGTAATGATTCATCATGATTTCCTAAAAAAGTAAATACATAAATAAAAATAAAAATACACATAGATTTTATGTACTGTGTACTTTGATATTATACAATTCGTTTCTCTACATAATTTCGCTTCTTTTATTACATATTCAAATAATTTTTAATAGACTTTAGAGTGATCTAATTGAGAGCAATTAGTTGAATATCGTAAAATGCATATCTTTTAATATGCATTGTTCGTGCATGCATTTCCGTTTACATAATTCCCGCGTAGAATACATAAAGTTATTTTGGGAGAAAACATTTTCTTTTATTAATTAAAAATATTTTAAACATACCAATTGTACATTTGTCAAGTATCAATTAAATGTCGCACTACAAAAATAATTCAAAAATGTGTGACAGGTATTATTTTTCTTGACACAATTCGTAGAAGTATATAACCGTGAAATGGTAACACCATATTATATTTTCTAAGTAGTTAATTTCACTGATTCAATGTCATAAGCCGCAGTCGAATTTGGCAATGGTTTGAACTGACATCCTGCTTTTTTTCCCCCCAATCGGTGTATTTACAATTTAAGAACTGTTTTATAAAATCCTTCTCAAGTCTAATAATCTTTTAACTTATGCTCTGTTAAAAAGGAGTAAATCGACAAACATATTTCGAAATGAGTAATTCTCTTTCAAAAAAAACAAACATGCTTCTATTTTTTATTAATTAGCGTATGTTTTCAAATTAATATCAGTTCACTTCATAATTTATTGTAAATAGAAGTGATTTAATAGAATTTCTACAAATGTAAACAAAAACTGTCCAAACACAAAATTTATTTCTTCAAGTCCCCAGAACTCTATTTCATGGTAGACTGATTTGCGGAAGAAATAAGTTTCACGTTCATCGATACTAACTTTTGAGCATGTCAATATACACAATAATAAGTACAGTCGGTGACAATAGTATCCGAACACTAGCAAAAATTCCTATATAAAAAAAGTAGGGTTAATACTGTTTTGTTAAATTAATCATTGTCAAGTCATGTTCCTATACTGACTAAGAACATGATTCGACAAGGATTTATTTAACAAAACAGTATTAACTCTACATTTTTATATAGGAATTTTTGCTAGTGTTCGGATACTTTTGTTACCGACTGTACTCGGGATTTTTTAATGTGAGTATATTTGCATCGGAGCTATTTTGAGTACGTTGAAACAATTTTTTTTTCTTTTAGTGTGTCTGTTATCTAACGTCTATACCTGAGAATATTTAAAAAAAAAAAGTAGGAAACATAATGCAAAATTGCTAAAGTGAAATGTTCAAATTTACAAAAATTGTTTATTGTGTTTCATTTTTCTTCCAACAAAAAATACACATATCTATAATAAATTCGTCAAGTTTAAATTATATTCTTTATTATAAAAGTATTTACTTAACACAACTGAAAAGTATGTAATACTTAATATTTTCTTTGACACAACTCTTAAAATTAAATAACTGAGAAATATAAATCCCGAAATGTACATTTTACGCAGTTAATTTTACCGACAAAAATCCCATAAATTTAACGCAGGTTCATGTGACTATTTCTTTTGGATCAGCAGATGGCTTGAATTGCCTTTCTAGCAATCAGAATATTTGCAGCTTAAAAATTGCTTTACAAAATTTCGCTAATGTAATATATATTATTAAAACCAGTATTATATAGTATTAAAGCCAATGATTTAGCTATAGTTAAATTTTACAAAAGCTAAATCTTATTTAATAATAATAATAATAATAATAATGGCTACTTAGTTTAAATTAAACAAATAATAATAATAATAATTAAAAAATGGATGGTTTGCATTTATTACATACATATCACTGATCTGATCAAAATTCTATACAACTTTATTCTATAATTTTTGCACAAATAAACTTTTTAAAGAAATGTCTATAAAATACACAAACATTTAACTAACATGCTTAAAATTAGGATTGATTAACAATAAAAATCATCCCAAATTAATCCCTTTAAAACAAATTGTAATTTTACGGCAGCGAAAGCATCACTTTAAATTATAGTTTTTAATTTTAATAACCATACAGATTATTTTATTAATAAATTACCTAACTAACTCATAATCCCATTAAATTGATGATATAATTACAAAGATTTAAAGCATTTATTTATATATATATATAATTCCTTCGTCGAAGCTTTGATAAATTTATCAGCTGATTTAAAGTTTTTCAACGAATTTAATTTCTTTTGAATTGAAGGATATAAAGGAGTACTTTCATTTTTTAATAGCTTTTGAACGTTTAACGAAATATTTTACTCATATTTTAATTTTTGGTAATTATAGTTGCAGTCATTTAGAAATCTTTTCAAAAGATTTTTTGGTGATGGATTTCTCGGAATAGTTGAAGATGTCGATTGCACGTATAATTTCAGAAAAAATTATTTTATTTTTATAAATGTTTTTGGCTGTTTAAAAAAAATGTATCTCAAAGAATCTGAAACTTTACTATATTTTGTTATTTTATAAAGTTGTGGAACTACTTATATGTCATGTACAGCAAACAAGTAAGTGTCCATTTATTGCATATATCTTTTTTATTTTTATTTATTTATTTTTTTTTTTTAATGGCGTGCGGTATGAAGTCAAATTTTGTTAAATAATTACAATCAAACTATTCGATATAATAACGCATACACAAATGCATTTCTCTGTAGTTAAATAAAAATTATTGTCAATCTCACATTTAGATTTACTTAAATAAAAGAATGCTTCAGAAAGATTTGGCATAGTACAGTCATTTGCAAAAGTTTAAGACCAGTAGCCGATTATCAGTATTTTAACACATTGCATCATTTGCACAGATTACTACGTCATCTCATGTGCTGATTACATCAGACGCATTCTACTGCTATAAATAAAGGTGCCCGGCACGTTTATCGCCAGTTGTTTATTGGGTTTTGTCGTAGACAGTGCTGCTGTGTAATTATTGTAATGGGTAAAAAACCTTCATTTACTGATACAAAAAGGTCAGAAGTATTGGCCTTGCATAAAATTGGATTTTCTGAACGTCAAATAAGTTTGAGGGTAAATGTGAGCAAGACAGCTGTGCATCAAGACTGATTTAATGTAATTTACTGATTCAATATAATTATTATATATCTTAGCACAACAATTACCTTTAACTTTAAATGTACAAAAATTATTGTTATCTAATTTACGATATGAAGTTGCGTGTCTGAACAATTGAAATCAAGGGGGTATTTCTAAGTAAAAGGAAATATACAAAATATACATGATATTTTAATATGGAACTGATTTTTACCAAATTATTATTATTATTTTATTTTATTTATTTATTTATTTATTTTTTTTCACATTGACGCATATTAAAATATATTAAAACCTAAGTTTTTTTTTTTTTTTTTTTTTTTTTTTTTTTTTTTTTCCCGAGAAAAGAAAAAAGTGTAGTTTTCATTTCCTTTCACTTTTTTTTTATTATTAAAAGTAGTCTATTTCAATATATATATATATATATATATATATATATATAAGTGTAAAATCGTAATCCTCCGTTGTATATGTATTTTCATTTCCTTTGCACCATTGTTACTGAAAACTCGATAATAAATTATAAGCCTCAATAAGTAAGATAAATGCATTGCTTTTCTATGTTATAAAGCGATATTATTCAATCAGGTTTATTTAAAGTTTCTGTGTAAATTCTAAAGGATAAATAATAACAAAAAGTAAAAATTAAATTAAATAGAATTTTATCTCGAAAAAATGAATAAATAAATAAATAAATAAAAAATATTATTTCGTTCAACCGGATAGACTCTGAAATATCTATCACATTATATACATCTGTAAATTTTCTGAAATGTTAATACAAATTATTTGAAAACTAAAAATAATTTAAAAAAATTTTCAGTTACAAATAAATAATTAGGATTCTAGAACATTATTCTACATTTTTATTTTTATTTTTTTTATAGTATTATCTTAAAAAAAAAAAAAAAAAAAAAAAAAAAGTTTATTTTGAATAATTCACATTTAATTCACATCTGCTTGCTTTAAAATTTTTCCGCCTGCTAGATATAATTAATTTTAAACAATCGGCATTTACTTCTGTTTCCAACTTACGAAAATATTCCGTTAGTTACGCATTAATTAAATTACGTATAGTACTTCTGCCAAAATGTGCTTTTTAATCTTCATTTTAGTGAATTAATAAATCTAAATTACGCCATTGTGTGAAACTTTTAATACAAACCAATTATAATAGATTATATATAGTGGTATCACATGGAAAAAATAAAAATTGTTTTAGCGAAATGTTTTATCTCAGCAAGAAATATTATTTTGCAATATTATACAATATTATTGTATAATGCATTCTGAACATTGATTTTCGGATTTATACAAAGTCCTCCAAAAGTTAAGGTGCAAACTGTTTTCTCGTGTTCTTCCTTTCGTATGGTTTTCAAGCAAATGAATATGAATATATTATTTTGATGGATAATTCGTTATCAAACCATTAATCGAATTTTATATAAGTAACATAAGTAATAATATTTAAACTGATGCAACTTCAAGAAATAAAAAATTAAACAATTTTCGCAAAGAAAAGCAATATTTATTTTATTTTATAAATGATGATTAAAGGGAATTACTTTTTATGCTTAGATTATTGTATAAATGAAAAAAAAATATAGCTGAAAAGCTGAAAATGTAATGCTTTTCACAAGTTTTGCTTGCTCTTTTAAATAAATAACAAAAAAACTTTAGAGCTGTAATGACGTCTATTTTACCCTGCAAGTTTAATTTTTTACAAAGTTTTATATTAATTTTAATATTTACGCTTGAATATCTTTTCATTTAAAAAAATAAATAAATAAAATCAACTCGTAAACTTTTTTGGCAACAATTAAAAATTAAAATAAATTATGTATTTTTGTCTATAAATGGGCTTCCTAACCTTTTTCGATACTGTCCGTTACGAACCTGATTATTATTACTTTTCTTTCTTTTCTTTTTCTTTCAAAAAAAAAAAAAAAAAAAAAAAAAAGGTTTAAATAAAACCATTGTTGCTTTAAATGGCAGACTTTACCCATAAAAGATGATAGAAGCATATGGTAAAAATTATAATATAGATATATTTGTGGAATAATCAAAGGACAATACGGACAGTAGCCAACAAAGCAAGTACAAATTAAGTGACACATCGTAATGCTATGTCCGCTGACAGCCGCGGTTTAAAATCCAAAATTGCATGTAATTCCGTTTTTCTGGAAGAATGCTAATAGTGTAATAAAATTTTCTAAAATATTTCCGGTATGGGGGAAAAATTATATATATATATATATATATATATATATATATTGACGTTTGCTGCCCCAAATGACAGAACATGAGTCTGGCAAATTCCCATTAGATTTGCACTGCTTACCTTTTACGTGTTTGTTTTGATAGCCTTTTTATTATAGTCGGAAAACAGCAACACCCTTCTTTTTTTTGGAAGTCCCAGCTCGAAAAATTCTGTACTTCGATATCTTTATAATTCTTCTCAAGGCATTTTTGACGAGTGACATTTCATTTTTTTTATTACTATAATATTTTTTTCACACTGGTAACTGGTTTATTTTTCAACTTTTGACATATTCCAAGTTTTTATTTCCACTTGAAAAACATAACTATAATTTTCTTAAAAAACAAAACAAAAAAAACCGCTTATATTATCTATTTATAGATATTAAAAAATAAATAATACATATATATATATATATATACATTTTTTTTTCTTTTGGAAAAATAAATAAAAAGGAAAGAAAATTTAATGGATTCACTCTGTTTAATTATATTATACATACACATATAAATATATACCCACGTGAAATATATTATACTAAAAGGTAAAAGAGCTAAAACACAATAGCTTAAAAAAAAAGTACTATATATAAATAAACTCTACATTAACGATAATTAACGATGTTATAGGACTTAAAATTTTATTTTTATACATAAAAACAATGTTGATTTCATTCCTAGTTTGATTTTTTTTTTTTTTTATTATTATATTCTTCTTCCTATTTTTTTTTTTTTATTATTATTAACTTAATTATTTTGCTAAGTATAGACACAGCAATTTAAAAATTTGCTATATATTTTTATTTAAAGGAATCATTGTAACAAAAATTCTTGAATGTTTAAAACGAAAATCATTCATATCGAACAAGAATCTAATTAAATTCTATGACATGATAATGCGTCATTAAAAATAATAACAGGAGAAAGGAATTTTCATTTAGGTTTAATTAGTGATTATGAGAATATTGAGTTCATTTCGTTGTCTACTGAAATATTCCTGAAATTAACCTCGAGTAATTTACTTTACAAAGCTTTAACATTTAAAGTAATACACATAACTTTACAAATCGAAAGGTTAAAATAAATAAATAAATAAGAATTTAAAATTCTGATAGAATATTAGGAACACATAAACAATTATAAATAAATAAAATAAAATAAAATAAAATATAAGAAGAAGAATTATTGAGATTTATGAATAAACTTAATTAACCCATTAACCGCCAAAACTAGAAATAATGATTTTTTTTTTCTAAATACAAACAGTAATAATACTCATTATTTTGATCATATATAATAATAATTTAAAATAAAATTTTAAAACTTAGTCTTATTTTACTAAATACATGGTCTTGTATTTCTACAACTTCAGTGGAATAAGAGTATAGAGTGAATGCAAATAAATGTTTACGGAAATTTCCTTGACGGAGCATAAAACAGCAAAACTTACAGATGACGTCAAAAGTAATTATTTTATTACGAAACTTTTTTTTTTTTTTTTTTTTTTTTACACGTTATGTAAATTTATTCAAATATGAAGATTTTCAAAAGTTTTGGATTGATTAGTGCTACAAGTTTGAAATTTATTTTTAAATATAAAATTATTTTTCAGATCAAATTTTTTTATAATAAAACAATCATCTGTCCTTTCCTTACTTAAAAACAATACTTAACCCGTTAGTAGTCGCTATAGACAGCGTCACCTATTACAGATTGCGCACTTTTTATTTAACTGTCACCAATAATTTTAAGAAGTGATGTTATCGACGTTTCTTCGATTTTATTCGCGTTTCATGTATATCAAATACCACTTCTAAAAATTTTTGGTGGCTATTGAATAAAAAAATCTGGCAACACTGAAGGATGGGCGGCAAATCGTCCAACTAGCGACTACTAACGGGTTAATATAAAATATCTTTTTTAGTTAGCTGTTAAACGCAATTATATCTGCGAAAAATAGGTTAATCATAATTTATATTTCTTTGTACAGATTGTTTTAATTTTCACTATGTGTACTGATTTTAATTCGAATTCATTGTCCGTTTACACTGTCGTTCCCCGTACAATTACAACAGCTAAAAAACAAATGAAACAGAATAAAATAAAACATTAGAAAAAGATTCTTGTGAGAAATATGCTAATAACAATATTAAAAATAAAAAAAGAGAGAGAGAAAACTATTCATAATTTATAGAAGCAAAATGTATGAAACATAATAAAGTCAAATATTAAATTGTAGGCAAATAAAAAACACAAGAAAATGTAATAGATACCTTTTCATTTTTTCTTAATTCAACTGGAACATAAATTACACTCTAGCGGCTGAGCGGTTCTGCGCTCAAAGCTGGTAGACGTGAGGTGCCGGGTTCGATCCCCAGTCGCGCTCGTCGGCCTAGCCGTTCGGAGTTTTCCGTGGTTTCCTCCGAAACTTGCGTAAATACGGGCTAGGACCCCTTAGAAAGACCTCCACGGAAGGCACTCCCCCTCAGGCCTAGGACCCCAGTGTTGTCAATCGGCCTTAATCCCTAACAACACCAACACACCATAAATTACACTGCTCGGTATGAAAATTTCTTCTGACACAATTTCAGCATATTATTATGTAAAATGACCTCCTGAATCCGAATAGGACGCCCATTTTGCTCTATCACCCACCGTTTTTTGTTAGGAATGGCCCCCTATTTTTATCATTTTTTGGTGATAGCTATAAATTTGATTTTTGGGAGGGGGAGAATTATTTTAACCGTTAAATATCTTCTGAGGGGCTACAGGGTTGGAAATTTCTGAAACATGGACATTTGCGACAAGGGAAAATTTTAGGGGGGGAGGGGATTTGCCACTGAAAATATGTATTATATATCTTATATTTTTTAATCTGTTATTAATGTTATTTTTTAAACTTTATATATTTTTTGTTTTTGGGTGTTAAATTAATAATTTTTCATTCTTCAAATAAAATTAATGGTCATAAAATTATCGAATAGAGTAAGAAGTTGAGTGAGAAGGTCTTTTATCTAGAAAACGGTGGGTGACTTGCCAAATTCGGTGTCCTAATCGGATTCAGGAGGTTATTTTACATTGGAAGCAGCAAAAATGGTATCATATCTCGATTTTTTTTTTCAGAGCAGTGCTGTTCTAAAACCAGATATAAAAGAACGTACAATACATGCTTTATTTAATTAAAGTCGGCTAAACGTGCTGGCCAAACTATAGTTTCTTCTACAAGAAAATAATGCATGAGGCAAATTATATGATTCGGGTCGGGACACATTTTTTTTTTCAAACAAAATATACAAATTACGAATTGAGGCAGCATACACCTCTTTAACAATAACATCGAGTCTATCATATATTTGTCTCTCAACGTTGAGTATTCTCTGTGGTAAAGCATACAAATCTATGCGCCTACCTAATGGTATAATTCCGCATCCAATGGTAACTAATCCCTGAATTATTTGCTCCTGCATCCTATTTTAGATGGGAGATTTGTAATGTTTGGATTTGGTCAAATATACTCTTTGCACATTACTCAATAAAAGTAAGCGAGATCCATGGGTAATTAAAACAGACCTTCAATGAATTTCGGTATTGATAACATGATTAAGTGCAAATTTAAAATGTCTATTATAGCCTATAACAAGTACGTTACCGGTCCTACATGCAGTCAGCCGCACATTGTCCTAGCTAATACGTACTTCATGTATCGGAAATGAACTTACAAGGAAACATTCAAAAGGTGTCGTCTTCCAAATGTACTGAAACAATATATATATATATATGATTATTAATAAACACTCTTCATAAAACACCAGAAAGTAAAAACCTTATGGGCTGAAATGAATTACAGCAACCACAAAAAATTATCAAAACTAAGCATTTTTGGCAATTTAGTGCTGTTAAGTTCGAGATTGCCGTGTACGAACAGAACCGTGTTTTGATTCTCCGCCAAGTATTCAAAACCAATCGCCTAGCCTAAGAGTGTGAAATCGCTAAATATGCTTAAATTTTGATAATTTGTTGTGGTCGCTGTAATTCATTTCAGCTTTTTTTTTTCACTTTCTGGTGTTTTATGAAGAGTAGAATCACACATATTTTTTTCAATATTTTTTGAAGAAGACACCTTTGAATGTTTCCTTGTTAGATCTATAATTAGAGTTGTATTCATGTTTTGAAGTACACAAAGACTCAAGTAATTTTTATCTTAGAAAGTTTTCAACTTACTCACTCTGTCAATAGTTCTTTAGAAACATTAACCAGAAATTAGAAGCTGGTTCAAAAAAAGGCTCATACCTGAACGTTTGATATTTAGCATATCAGATTCTCGTTCACATTCTTGTAGACAGCCTATGGTCCAATAAGAAACTTCTGCTGACAAATATCGTTTTTGCCATTTGGATAGCTTGAAATTCTTGAATGTACAACTAACTTGCTGTAACTCATCACGCTCTTTCAGTTTTAAACATTTTGCAAAAAATATCGGGAAAAATACTTGTCCTGTTAATTCGAATTGTCATGTGAATTTTCCTGTTATTTGGACGTACAAAGAATATATTACTCTAATATATTTTTGGAGGTTTTATTCTGAAGACAAAAAAGAACAAGTAACATTTTTTTTTTTTTTTTTTTGAATAATCATGAAAAATCTTGTTGCTGGAAATCCATTTTATCTGGAGCACGTGATTAACATGCTGCTTTAAATTATATGAATTAAATTGGATATGAATAACGCGTATATTTATGGAGATATATAGGTTAATTAAAAAATTAAAAATTAGCCGTCTTTTATTTATAGCATAGGATGTAGTCAATCCAATGTAATGTCAATTTTAGGAAATTTTACAAACAATAGCACTCAGTTAATTGAGTCAACAATGATAATTTATTTCCATATTGTTTAAAGTGGATGACTTGTCACTGATAACTATTTTAAAGAAAACTCCCATTTAAACAATAGTAATAGAAATTCCCGTTAAAATTGAAACAATATTTTTTACATTATTCATATTATTTTAGTACTTTACAAATTGAAAAATAGTACATAAATTTAACGGTAAATGTATAATGTTTTATTTTTATTTATTTATTTTTAATTAAAATATTTATAACTGTTTCTGTAAGCATAGCATCTTTATAAAATAATTTTATATATTTAAATTCTCAAATAATGTAAATTACTTGCACTCAAAGGTAAATACTATTCATTTATTTTCAGAATAGTTGCTTATAATGAAAGCATTTTCTCAACCGAACATTGTAATTTAAAGCTTTATCCGAATTAGAATTCCTGTTTGAATTTTACTTATCCTATCCATCATTAATCAATAGCGAAATACTCCTTCCTGACATTTCAACTAAAGTTACGAGTTTCAGTTTTAAATTACCTAATCGAGTAATATTATGTAACAGAACTTCGGAATAATTTTCTCTCACTATAGAACTTACTATTAATAAAAATTGCATGCATAATAAATGAGAAGTGTCTTATGTTTTATGTAATATATGATGTATATAATATATATATATACTCTAAATACGCATTCTCTTACGAATATATCGGAATTTCCAAACATTTAGCATTTTAATAGAAAAGCTTATATCGGTGTGATAAATGCACATTGTTTTGCCTTATCTAGGTTGCTCTGTAAATATACTTTAAAATTCAAAGAAAGACACAAAGACATACCTTGCTAGGAAGACTAAAATGAAATTTAGTAATAGAAACCTTTAAAAATATAAATATAATATAAAATAATAAACGGAAAACCTGTATAACAATGTTAATTCCTCGATTTAAAATTAAGCAGTTAATAATTAAAACATTTAAAAAATTGTTATTTTTCTAATATCGTTATAACATGTTTTAATGCATTCTTTTAAACATAGATTATTATATATATGTGTGTGTGTGTGTGTGTGTGTTGTGAGAGAGAGTTTGTATGTACGTGTGTATATGAATTTTGCTATACTGATAAAATCCCGTAAATAATGCCTACATATTTATGGGTAATAAAAACATAAAAGCATTTCTGCAAAGGAAAAAAAAAGTAAAAAAATTAACTTTATAAATAGTTTTAAGATATTCATTTTTTTTTTATAAGTGTTTGTTTCAGCATTATTCATTAAACAGAAACTAGTACTTTTTATCAACTATTAATATATTGATATTGTTTACTTTAATACAGTTTTGATACATAAACACAGAGAGACAGATAGCCATTACATACAGCAGACATTTTTAAAAAGCAGTTGAATCGTGTTTAAGACATCCCAATATGTGTAAAGTTATCGAAAACTGGAGTTCGATGATTTTCACGAATCCAATACGTTCTCTTTATATACATATAGAAGTAAGTAATAATGAAAGTATAAAAAAAAATAATAATTTAAATAATATTAAATTATTTTTAATTACTCACAAAAGTTGAAAATTTTCATAATTATGTGTATATTCAAAAATTTTTTAATTTGTTAGTAAGGGTTTATATGCATGTTTTTAAACAATATAAAATGAATAACATAAAAATATACATTTCACAATAGTAATAAAAATATTCTTAAATAGTTTAAATAGGTACTACTTACGAAATTTATCTTCTTATCGTAAACTTTCTGTAAAGGAAATAATAATAATAATAATAATAAATCTGAAATTGTAAATTGTTTCAGTACTTTATTATAATCTTTCTGTAAAGGCAATAATTAAAAAAATTTTTAAATTTTAAACTGTATCAGTACTTTATTATAAAACTTTCTATAAATGCAAGAATTAAAAAATTCTTAAATTATAAACTGTATCAGTACTTTATTATAAAACTTTCTGTAAATTCAATAATTTAAAAAAATCTTAATTTATAAACGTATTCAGTACTTCAGAAATAGATGTTTACTTCGGTATGGTTTATAAAGCATAAACAGTTACTCTTTAATAGACATTAATGTTCAATAATATCCTTTTCTATAGTAAATCACTTTTATAAAAACTATCAACATACCTTTAGTAACTACCACTTCATATTAAAGTTATAAAATTCGTTTCTATAAACTGACATTCTGTTATATTGTAATTTAAATAAAAATTTAATTCCCTCCAAAATAATTTTCACTTAGTCGATAATATAAAGCTCTAATAATTTGCTTTCTAAAAATGCTTCTTTTTTTTCTTATGTCCAATAACAAGTGCACTGACTGTTTCATATACCCCAGTATAAATCTCAGAAATAAATGAGCAGCAGTAAATGAAGTTCATACCGAATCTTGGCAGTTCATTCCTATAAATTGCATAGCTACACACAGCAGTTATACGTGACCATTTCTATCGAAACAACAGATGTTCAGAATTGCCTTGCCAGTAATCTGGAAATATATGATGTATGTAATTAATTGTTTAACAAATGACGTGTAATATAATTCTGAAATCAATTGAAACCAAAGATTCTAAAATTAATATCTGAATTGAAAAACTTGAAATTCTATTAAACGTTAATTTTAATATTCCGAGTTTTGACAGTAAAGGATATTTTGTAATTATTTATTTTGTAATTTAAATTGCTTTTCGTAAAGATTTTTACTTATTTATTTTTTTATTATAATCTATAGATTTTTAATACTGAAAAAATTTTCATACGCCGAAATATGAAGAATAATTTGGATTGTAATAAAACTTAATGTTTAAGATGTTTTCGTATTTTTTTTTTTTTTTAATATATGAACTATACAGAAATCTAACTTTTAAATTTAATTGATAAGGAGATTCTATATAAAAAAATATATTTTTTTTCCCTTTTCGCAAGTTGCGTTTTTATTTTATTTTATTTATTTATTTTTCACTTTCTCTTAATGATTTTTCGGTAAAGAAAAATATTGCATTGTTTCAAAAAAAAAAAAAAAAAAAAAAAGTAGTTTTCCCTACAATTACACGTTTCAAGACGATGCGTCTATTGAATTTAAAAATCAGATCCTTTCTATTATTGGCGTAACTGAAAAACAAATAAAAACTAAAGCATTAAACACAAATTCGGCATGACAAATCTTTATTGAAAGAACATGCTATTTTGTATTATTATTATTATTATTACTGTTATTTTATTTCATTTTTTATATTTATCGAACGAATTGTTCGTTTATAGGGACATACAAAAAAATCTAGTTTGTTAAACATATTAGTAAATTTTCTTATTGGGTCTTTTTAACTTCTTTAGACTATGTTCAACATAATAAAAGCAACGAATAATTTTTAAATGTACAAAAGCGTGCTTTGTATAGAATACGATATGTAATGCATTCACTATTTGTTTGCAGGGTCACACAAAGAGAACAAATGATTTGGTTTAGAATAGTTTAGATGCTACACTAAGCTTTTCGTAGACATGAAGCATATGGTTCGTGTATAGGGACACTCAAGAGTATTCAAATACATTACGTCTATGGGGGGAAATTGTAGATAAGTAGAGTTTAACATCTATAGACTCCACTAAACGAAATAAAATTAATATATATATGCGTAATATTAATTAATATTTATATGCGTAAAACATGCCTCATGTAGAATATGGCAGGGAAATCATTCATTTTAATTTACAAGACTACACAAAAGAAGTATATCATAGTGCAACAATAGCCGAAAATTGATGGAAGTGCATTTCAGCTTGTGCCGTATATTATTACTATAGGATTATATTTAGGTGTACTATGTGGTTTGCACACAATCTTCAAAAGATATACAGGGCTACAGATATTTAAGCAAGAGCATTCTTTTTTATTGTTAGAGGAAGTGCTTTACTATAATATTTACCATGTCCAGGAAAGCTGTTCAGGAATGGAAATGAATTCCTCATAGACATATGATAAATAATGTATGTTTTTAAGCTACGTATTCATCGCTTGTTTTTGTGTATTTACACGTTTTGTGGCTTCCTGATTACCAAAATCAAGTTTTTTAAAGTTTGATTTTTGTCTGTGTCACTTAGAGTAACTTAAAAATGAATAATTTCAGAAGATACAAAAGTTGCATTTTCAAATTAATCATAAGTTTATTGCTGGAAAAGTTTGATCAAGACTGATAAGTTTCAAGGAATATTGCGTGTAAAAGTTATCTGAATAATTTTAAGTGAACTCTTAATTTTAATTACAGATTTAAATTATATGTAAATATAGGTGCAGTAATGAAACGGGGGGGTTAAGGGGGCTGTAGCCCCCCCCTAACACAGAACTAATTATCATATAAAACTCTTCTGAAGCCTAATTTGAATTGTTTTAACATAGGTTTACATAACAGTACACGTTATGTTACCTCTTAATCTCCAACCTGTATTTATAGTATTAATTTTCTGAGTAAGAGACAGTCGTGTGAGTGACACATCAGATATTTTTTTATCTTATAATTATTTATAATTTTGTTGTCGTTTCCGCGATGAGTTGATATGGGTATCGCAAATGCGTAAGTAAACATTTTGGCGAGAAACGTCGGAGCTACTTCAGTGCCAAATTTCAAATTCTGCCAAAAGGTCCAAGCTCTTTCAATGTTTTTGCACAATTTTACACAATTTCATTTTAAATATTTTTGTAGTGCGAGTGGGAAAAAAAAGGAAAAACATTTTTTTCTTAAATTGGTCTAATTATACAAAATATCTCCATGTAAAATGTTATGCGTTTTCCGTTCTGTTTATTAACAAAAAAGAAAATGACTAATGTAGTTTTTCCTATATTATTGACAGTCACTAAATTAAATTAAATTATCCAGTACCAAGATGTCGCGGTGAAGAAGACTCTGCCGAAGGCAGTGAGGGTCCGAAATGAAGTTTTTAAGCAATTTCAATGTATGTTGTTTTTAGTTTTAATTTTAAGAACGGTATAAAAAATATTGATTCTTTTTTTAAAAATTCATTTAAATATAGTGACCAGCGAAGAAGGCAAAGCCTGCTAGTTGACAATATAAAACTTCTTTATAATATAAAACTACTTAATAATATAAACAAAATTTTATTTATTTATTTTATTTATTGAATAATTAAAAGCGGCAATAATTTTTGATACACTATATAATCCCTTTTTCGTAATCTTAATTTGATTTTTTTATTATTATTATAATTCTTTTCTTTTTTTTTTAAGAGCAATTTTATTTCTTAGTAAATACTTTTCGCAATCATTTATATTGCGTAAAAGATACATTTCATAATGATCACAGTTAACAGCCTTTTTAAAGTGTTCAACCTCACATTATGGTTGAATAGTTCACTTATTTTTGTTTTCTGTTAATTCAATTTTTAATCTAGATGCATAAAACGTGTATAATTGGAAGTGGCAGAACGTTTCTAAACTCTGTAATTGGAAATATTTAATTTTCAATAAAATGTTTCGCAAGATAGTTTCTAAAGGCTGCTTAAAAAAATTCATCTCTGTGAACGTTGGATTGTTATATCTTTTAAAATATATCTCGTTTCAACAAAAAATTTCTTCAATTATGAAATTAAATTCGTTTCGTTGGTTTTGTAGTTTTTTATAAAGAATTTTCTCTGGAAAATTATAATGGATTTTCCCTTAAAAAAATTATACTAATTATATTTATTTTTTCAAAATATAAATATTTCGAAATTTCATTTGCTCTGTTTGGAAAAGTAAATAATCTAAGCCTTTTACAATCACTACTTAATTTATTTTAAAAATTACTAAACTAATTTTAAAAAGGGCTTTTAGACACATAGCTGATCATAAATATTTAAAAAAGAAAAAAATAGCATTGTTCCTTTTCGAGAAATTTTCTGTTTGAAACATCTGTAAGTTAACCTCATTAAATTCAAATAATATTTAATTTAATAAATAAATCACTTTATAAGTAAACATTATCGACAACAAAAACTCGTAAAAGTTGCATAGATCCCACCATTTCAATTTATTCCGAAGTATTTTAACCCTTTGCGGTGAAAGGTAATTCGGATCATTTAAAGTACACTGCCACCGGAATTTACGAACACAATTAAAATAGAAGAAATTTTAAATTTTTCACCTTAAAAAAAGGGCCATTTCTGCTATGTTATAAGTGTAAATTTTTGCTAAAAAATTTCCGGGATGAGTTTTTTCACCTGAGAATTAAAATTAGGTGTTCCATCAGCGGGAACACTGCGACTGAAAGGGTTAAACGTCTTCAATCTTTTTAGATGTAGAAAATTTGTTTATAGGCACACGCTGTTAATCATTGTACTACCGTTATATAAATAATTCTAAATTTTATAATTTATAGTTTATGTATGCTCTAAAACCTGTTGTTTTTTAAACAGAGTTCGAAAATAATAGAAATAAACGGAATAAGAGATATAGTATAGGAAGAAAAGAAAAATAATTCAAAGCGTGGATAAAGATTACTTTAATTTTTCAAGAAAAGGGATATGGAAGAAAGGCGTTGGGTCAAAATATGATTTTCAAATTCACTAAATTTTCAGAGACAGATTACTTGTAGTCACGTGTCATATCCAGATTTGTAGAACTTTTTCCAATGTACATAGATATCACACTAAGGATCATTCAAACTTACACTGAAACAAAAAAAAATATAAAGGAGCAAAAATACTCAAGTGTGAGTAAAATTTTGTCAAATTTGAGCATGTTACATACTTAAAATAGCTTCGAAAGAAATATCCTCAAATTTAAAAATCCCATAAATTCATTATTGAGTATATTGACATGCTCAAATGTTTACATCGACTGTCGTGAATCCCAATATCCCAAACATAGATTTTGATTCATGCATTCTTCCACAAACCAGTGTGAAACCGCCACGAAATTTACCTTAAGAGATTTGAGAGAATAAATTTTGTGTTTATTTATTTATTTATTAATATTTTTAAATCTATAGAAATTCTGTTAAAAACTTCTTTTAGTTTGGCATATTTATAATGAATTATGAAGTGCACAGATATTAATTTGAAAATAAGCGATCTTTCATAGATAACACAAGCATATTTTCCTTTTAAAAACAATATTACTCATTTCGAAATTGCTATGACCATTTATTCATTTTTGATGAATTCATTTTTAACAGAGTATATGGAAAATCATCGGGTTTGGGATCGACCCCATATCACAATTATAAAAATTAGGCCATTCAAAAACATATTAAGTTCATCTATTTATGATATATTATGACATTCTTAATGTTTTCAATGCTTCCAAAATTCAGTGTCGGGGAAATCCGTTTTAATGGGCCATGTAAGTAAAATCCGCTTTATACTATTTTTAGATGCTAACATTTTAATTTATTCCGGAGTATTTGTAGCACCGCCTTTATTTCGCACCACTTTATTTATAGAAAAATTTTCCCCAATACATAACTATAAAATAAAAAGAAACTTTAAAAAAAAATAAGAGCAGAGCTGCCAACCTAATCCGGCAAATTGTTAGTACCGCCCCTTTTTCTACACCACTAAGAGTAATTCTCTTCAAATATATTTACGATGAATTAAGAAAAACTAGTATGTTGTGGCCACCACAAGACTTTCTTCTATATTTACCTATACATATTCAATCAGTAACAATATTAAAAAAAAAAAAAAAAAAGTACGATTTTTTTTTTTTATTAGTTTTTTTTTTTTTTTTTTTTTTTTTTTGTTAAAAGTGAAAAAAATCTATAACTTTGTTTTAAATTATCACAGATTTATAGTTCAACCATTCGTTTTAAAGGTATTGACGAGACCTTTCGAAAGATACCCATCTTGAAAATTTATCCCCCCCGGGGGGGTACTTCCCCCCCAGGGGGGGAAGCGATGCCCCCCCATGCAGAAATTTTTTTTCCTAGTTACATACTACTATTATCAATAATTCATATTAATTTTACAATCACAAGTTTAAAACAACTCTAATTATGCACATTTATACGAATTTTTGTCCTATGCTGCCATGTTAAAAATTTAGATAAAATGCTATCACAGCGCCACCTGTTGAGCTATTGATCCCCAAACATAATCAGCTCCAGTTTATGTCGGGGACCAACTAAATACCAAGTTTGGTTAAATTTCGTTAAAAAAAAAAAAAAAAAAAAAAAAAAAAATTGCGATTTTTTTTCTAAGTTTAGTTTTGTTAAAACTAAAAAAAATCGATAACTTTGGTTTAAATTATCACAGATTTATCGTTCAACCATTCGTTTTAAAGGTATTGACGAGATCTTTCGAAAGATACCCATCTTGAAATTTTGCCCCCCCCGGGTGGGAACTTCCCCCCCGGTGGGGGGGCAACCGATGCCCCCACATGCACAAAAATTTTTTCCAAGTTAACTACTACTATTATCAACGAGACCTTTCGAAAGATACCCATCTTGAAAATTTACTTCCCCGGGGGGGGATTTTCCCCCCCAGGGGGGGAACCGATGCCCCCCCATGCACAAAATTTTTTTCCTAGCTAACTACTACTATTATCAATAAATCCTATTAATTTTACAATCACAAGTGTAAAATAACTCTCTTTATGCCCATTTATACGGAATTTTGTCCTATGCTGCCATGTTAAAAATTTGCATAAAATGCGATCACAACGCCACCTATTGAGCGATTGATCCCAAAATCTAATCAGCACCAGTTTATGTCAGGGTGCAACTAAATACCAAGTTTGGTTAAGTTTCATTCATTGGTTCGTGAGATACAGCGTCCACAAAAAAATGATACAGACAGACAGACAGACAGACAGACAGACAGACAGACAGACAGACAGACATTTTTTAAAAACTATTAATTCGTGTTCTCCATATCCCAAAACATGTAAATCCATCAAAAAATGGACTTCGAAAATTTTCGCGAATCCAATACTTTCTCTATATTACATATAGAAGAAAGTAAAAATACTCTAAAAATTAAGTGGTGTTGAAAAAGGGGTGGTACAAACAATTTGCCGGATTAGGTTGGCAGCTCTGTAAGGGGTTTGGAAAAAAGACGAGGCTAAATATACTCTGGAATAAATTAAAATGTCGGCGTCTATGCTTTTGGCATATTTGACAACATGCTAATTAATATTCCGCAGTATTGTTAGCCCCGCCTTTTTTTATACACCAGTACCTTTTTACAGTATATTTCTTCTTATTTAAACGTAATTGTAATTGAAGAATATTTCTCTAAAAATTTACTGGTGTGAAAAAAAGGGCGGGACTGACAATATTACGGAATATTAATTAGGATGTTGGCAAGTATGTTTGGGGCATGCACTGGTAAAGCATCGAAGTAAATCGACGTCTACTAAACTGTTTTGGATTTGTACTATAATTTACTGTCATCTTTTGAGTCTCTACAATTAACTGTAATCTAATGTTTCAGTATTTACCTTTCGCCTCCCCCTATGAAAATATCTGCCTGTCTCCCATGAAAATATCATGAAAATATTACTTAATAATTTTTAAAGGAAAATCATATAGTTCTTCAAATTGAATAACAGAGTAAAGAACACAAATTTTCTAACTTTAAATAGTTTTTTAATTAATAAAGAAAAAGAGAAAATAAAAATAATAAATGGGTATTACAATATTTAATTTGAAATCAATTTTAGTATATCAAAGATCATTTAAAACCCCCTAAAAATTAGCATATCTGAATAAAGTGTTATAAAACATACTCAAATACAAAGGACAAGTTTTGGAATTAAATTCGTACATTAAAAAACCTAATTCACCTGAAAGAATCTTTTTTTTTTTAATTTCACCATTTTATAAAAATAAATAAATGTCAAGCAACATATCTTAAAACTTCTCAAGAGTATTAATTAAAGTGAACCTATTTTCTCGAAAAAAAAAATGTATATATATATATAGCAGGTGTTCTTAAGCATTGAAAAAAGAAAAGTGCTTTAAGAGCAAAAAATGGCATTTCCTCGCAATTTTTTTTTTCAGTGCTTTTTTTTCCCCCTTTTTTTTTTTCAAGAGTGATTTTAACATACTTTTTTATGTATGTTTTTCATATTTTCAAAGTATTTTAATTTATGACACGAAATATTAATTACATTAAAAGATAACTTTTAATTTGAAAATAATTAAATACGATGTAGATATAAAAACTTTGCATTAAAAATATTTTTGTGGCTTCGTTTAGATTTTAGTATGACAATGCATTTTTTTTAAAAGCATGTCGTTGAAAAAAATATGAATAAACAATTATTTGCTTGACATATTATTATAATATTTTTTAATTAAATTAATTTCATAATTTTTACAGCACTTTGTATTTTCTTAACAAAACTATTTATTATTTTATTAATTATAAATAACTTTAAAGCTAATCTTAAAAGTAGCTTTTTCCCATTATTGTCAAAAAAAAAATAAAATTCCGTTAATAAACTTATTGAACATGGAAAAAATATCAAATTTTTAAAAATAATTCATAAAAATTTTGCATGGTTCAACAATATTGAAGATTTCTTAAAAAAAGATTTTTACTAGAATATTTTTTTTAACTGCCTCATAAAAATGAAATAGCCTTCATACCATATACAACTATAGAACTTACCAACCTAACTCGGCAGATTGTTAGTTCCCGCCGCATTTTGTAGACCACTTAATTTGAGTAATTATCTTCAAATACACTAAGCGACAAAAAAAAAAATAAAAATAAAAAAAAAATAAAATAAAATAAAAGTCGCACTGCAGAAAAAATGACTTATAACTTTTTTATTTGTTATAACTTTAAAATTAAGGGTTGAAACAAATAAAACTGTCTTGTATGCATAATACCAAAGGGATGAAATGATACCTATGTACATTTTCGATGTAATAATTCGCTTTATTACACTCTACGAAGTACTTTATAAGAATCTGCATAAAACTTTCGTTTTAAACCTAATGCAATAACCATACTCTCTGTATTCTGTTATGATTTATTATATGAAATAAACAAGTTATATTTTAATGAATGAAAAATAACTATTTATTTGTTAAATCTAAGCTATTTTTATTAAAAATATGTATTCTGCACTGGGTTAATTCCGTCTTTATATGGAATTACTGCTTTAATGCGAAATGGCATAGATTTAGACAGTGTTTTAATATAAATCTCAGAAATTTCAATGTGTCAAATACTTTTTTCTAGTTCTGGCAGAGTTATAGGCTGCAAATTTCGAATTCTCTCCCCTCTCCCCCGCCTTTTTATAGACGGAACATTTTCGAGCGGATCGCGATTAGGACTGTATTTCCATGTCTGGTAAAGAAAAAATTCTACTATATTCTTTGTGGGATTTAATTTAAAGCGAAAAAAAGAAATGATTACTTACAGAATTATAGGTTCTCATGGGAATGGATAGGAAATTTTGACAATTAGAAATGAATAAACTTACCACAGACGCCGCGTAGTGAGGTGCATTATCATCTTGAAATGCTGTTTGCGGAAATGTCCAAGATACCTCCAAAATAGTAGGTCAGGCACCACTTTTATAAAGACTTTGTTTTGTTTCGAGTTAATTGATCCCTTGAGCATAAAAATTTGCCCGACTGTTTGAAAAGTTATGCACCTCCGTACCCTAATGTATGGATAATGTGTCACTGTTTTAAAAGTGCGATTTTAATTAAGTCTGTCATATTTTCGTTGTCAGATCTGCTTGTTTTCTTTAGCTCGAAATAAGTTAAACTTGATTCATCAGAGAGAACCAGTTCAGCCCAATAATTAACTAACAATTTTTTAATTTTTTTAGCCATCTGAGGTCTTGCTTTCCTATTTTTTTTTCACTAAGAATGGGATTTTTTCAATTTTTCTGCCATTTAAACCTGCTTTGTTTAATAGTTGCTGCATTGTAGTAAAAGAAATTATGATGCTAAACACTTTTTTCTGAATCTCTTTTGTGTTCTAAATGTAATACAAATTGATTTTATAAGCAATGGCTTTTTAACTTACGGTTATCTCGCTTGGATGAGCAACATGGCCGCCTAAAACCAAATTTCCAGTTTAAACGGCCAAAAAATTTTATAGCTTGCTAAAAACTATTTTACCAATATTTCGTTAACATTTAATTATTTTATCATCTCACGTATTAATTTTTTTTTTTTTTTTTTTTTTTTGATTTTCATTGAAAAATTAATACCTTTTGTGGCATCGTTAACTGCCTTATTCTTACCATTATTGAAATAATTTTTAAAATTACAATTTTCCTGACAATTGCATTTTGTTTTTAACACTGGACTCAATGCTAAAGTGTATGTGGAGGACAACGTAATAAAATCTGCTCGAAAATTTACTTTTTAAATAATAAAATTGGCGGTTGTAGTAGGTGAAAAGGAAAATATCCAAGTGTTTTTTTTTCCTTGTCGCTTAGTGTATATTTACGATTAAATAAGAAGAAAAGCACTCTAAAAACTATTGGTGTGAAAAAATAGGCGGAAAGAGCCGGGAATAATCTTCCGGGTTAGGCTGGAAAGTATGCAATATAGCATTACAATATTTGGCGAAATAATAGAACAAATAAAATATAGGTAATGGTGTAGGAGTAAATAGTATGTATAGTGTGTAGAGTGTTGTTTATATATTATCAAGAATCAAATATGGTGCTAATTATGTAAGTACTTTTCGATGCTCTGCGTTTTGAAACTGCCATCCTATAAACGTCTAAATTGAAGTGCACAGATATGGCGTTGTCGCTGGCAGTCGGAGCTCGAACCCGATTTATTGAAAACGTGGTAGACGCTTTTCCGTACAGAGATTACTCTAAATGTAATTTAAGCGAATTTATTGGATTCTCTCTTAGTTCTTTATTATAAAGCTATGTAAGAAAATAGTATTTTTTAAAAATTCATTTAAATATTGTGAACAATTAAGACGGCAAAGCTTGCTAGTTATAAATTTTTCTTTACAAAGATATAACACTTTTCAGAAATTAATACCAAATGGGGCATCTGGAGTTGATTTTGAGGTCGGTAGTAGAGATAGGCATTATTTCACATAATAAAATAAATAATACTGTTATTACATAAGAACCTATTAGCACTGCAATATATTACTGAAAAGATCATATTAAATAAATAATACTTCCAACTTATCTTTCTGCACGAAAAGAAAAAAAAAAAAAAAAAGAAAAAGAAAAGTGCCTGTTATAAAAAGTATAATAATAATACTTTTTTTTTTTTTTTTTTTTTTTAAGTAAATGAACGTATTTCTGTAATCATATATTTTTACGGGAAAAAAAAAAAAAAAAAACCTCGAGAATTTACTTCTTTTCCTTTGTTTTAAAACAAAATTGCAAACGCCATTTAAATCATACAAGAACAACTTATATGATACAGCATGATACAAGTAACGAGTTTGAATACTCTTTCCCATAATGAATTTAGAAAAGCAAACTAATAAACATCGCGACTAGCAAAATCCAAATCATACGTAAACAACTAGACCGAATCACATCATGCGAGTAACGAATAAAACATCCACCTTTCACACACACAGAATCTGATAATCCCGGCATACCACAAGTAACGAAAAAGTAACATCTTTCACATATCAGACTTCCTGCACAAATGTTCGAACTTTGCTGGTAACGATAATGGTCGAATTCGAAAATACCGATTCGTTACTTCGAGTCAGAATTCCAGTACACTGTAAAAAAATAACTATTACCAGCTGCAAGAAACTCTCTGTGATTGGAGAAAATAATATATCATCGAGTACATACGGTAGCCACGAGTACATACGGTTACTTCAATGTAAAAAAATAACTATTACCAGCTGCAAGAAACTCTCTGTGATTGGAGAAAATAATTATTTTTTCCAATCACAGAGAGTTTCTTGCAGCTGGTAATAGTTATTTTTTTACAGTGTTTGTAGATTACAAATATTCTTCATACGCTGTAAAAAAATAACTATTACCAGCTGCAAGAAAATAATTATTTTCTCCAATCACAGAGAGTTTTTTGCAGCTGGTAATAGTTATTATTTACAGTGTAGATTCAAATATTCTTTTGAAATAAGGAAAATCTTTGATTATTTTACATCTTTCTAATATTTTATTCAAGGTATTAATTCTAAACAGAACATTATTGTGTATTAATTTAGTTTAATATTAGTATAGTCTATGTGTTTGTGACATTTAACTTGGAAGATATTTTAATACCACGGTATAACGAAAAATTTTTGTCAGGATGTTGATTTAAGCAGCCATCATGAGATAGATATGGGGTGATTATTACATGTTGATTATTTGGCCATGAAGATGGGGAATGGATTATACTTTGCGTATTGGTAACAGTTGGTTTGGGGAAGATGGTAGGTTTTAGAAAGAATGTATGATAAGGAAGAGGAAGGATGGAGAGTGTTTGTTGTTTATATTTGAAATTTATAGCAGCTAGAATTAAAAATGCGTAACGCATACTGATAGTGTTGGTGAGCATTTATTTATTGTGGTTTTATCAAGAATATTGTTTGAGTTTAATCAAGAATGATTTGATAAGAAAATTGAACATCTATTTATTTATTTATTTTTTAGATTTTCTTTTCTTTTTTTAATCTGATTTTTTCTCGAGACTATTTTTAATGATTTAAAAGGAGTAAAGATGTTAAGAATAGTTAATTATGGTCTTATGTTAAAATTAAGTGTCTGAGAAAATAAATCATTTTAAGCAGTTTTTGCAAGCAAAATTTATAATTTATAAAACGAGTGTTTCTAATTTTAGAAAACATATTCAAATTGACTAAGTATGATTGAAAAATATTAATTTACATGTTAATCTAGAATGTTCAAGTTCTTCGGAAAATCAAAAGTGACATTTTCTGGGTAGTTTAAAATTTGGGATGTCTTAAAGATTTTTTTTTTTTTTTTTTTTTTTTTTTTTTTTTTTAAGATTTGTTATTATTATTTAATTATTTCTTAATTATATGGCTTTTAATATGAGAATTCTTTTCTACGGAAAATGACACGTTTTACTTGATGTTATTTAAAATATTCTGTTTTCGTGTTTAAATAAATTGGTTTAACAGAATCTTATGCTTACACAATTGGGACGAACGTTTGTGTAAAACTTTGTCTCTACCACTATTTCATATCAGCGTTTTTTTTTTTTTTTTTTTTTGCAGAAATTCTAATGTTAAATAAAGTGGAGATTACTTCGAAAGCATTGGGTTTCAAAAACATGAACCGCATCCACTATGCAGGACACATGTATATATTGTATATCCCGAAATGATTAGAAAGGCATTAGGCATATATAAACTAAACTGTAATAGGTTATAAAAATAATATGTTACAAGAACATGTCACCAAAGGTAGTACACTGTAAAAAAATAACTATTACCAGCTGCAAGAAACTCTCTGTTATTGGAGAAAATAATTATTTTCTCCAATCATAGAGAGTTTCTTGCCGCTGGTAATAGTTATTTTTTTACAGTGAATGGAATGAAGTAACCTATTACTGAAAAGTAACTGTTTATCCCATCTCTACACTGTAAAAAAATAACTATTACCAGCTGCAAGAAACTCTCTGTGATTGGAGAAAATAATATATCATCGAGTACATACGGTAGCCACGAGTACATACGGTTACTTCAATGTACAAAAATAACTATTACCAGCTGCAAGAAACTCTCTGTGATTGGAGAAAATAATTATTTTTTCCAATCACAGAGAGTTTCTTGCAGCTGGTAATAGTTATTTTTTTACAGTGTTTGTAGATTACAAATATTCTTCATACGCTGTAAAAAAATAACTATTACCAGCTGCAAGAAAATAATTATTTTCTCCAATCACAGAGAGTTTTTTGCAGCTGGTAATAGTTATTTTTTTACAGTGTAGATTCAAATATTCTTTTGAAATAAGGAAAATCTTTGATTATTTTACATCTTTCTAATATTTTATTCAAGGTATTAATTCTAAACAGAACATTATTGTGTATTAATTTAGTTTAAGATTAGTATAGTCTATGTGTTTGTGACATTTAACTTGGAAGATATTTTAATACCACGGTAT
Source organism: Salticus scenicus (assembly GCA_963930645.1). NCBI lineage: Eukaryota > Metazoa > Arthropoda > Arachnida > Araneae > Salticidae > Salticus > Salticus scenicus. Next base: position 28,428,067 of record OZ005654.1, on the reverse strand, counting down.
AACGAAAAATTTTTGTCAGGATGTTGATTTAAGCAGCCATCATGAGATAGATATGGGGTGATTATTACATGTTGATTATTTGGCCATGAAGATGGGGAATGGATTATACTTTGCGTATTGGTAACAGTTGGTTTGGGGAAGATGGTAGGTTTTAGAAAGAATGTATGATAAGGAAGAGGAAGGATGGAGAGTGTTTGTTGTTTATATTTGAAATTTATAGCAGCTAGAATTAAAAATGCGTAACGCATACTGATAGTGTTGGTGAGCATTTATTTATTGTGGTTTTATCAAGAATATTGTTTGAGTTTAATCAAGAATGATTTGATAAGAAAATTGAACATCTATTTATTTATTTATTTTTTAGATTTTCTTTTCTTTTTTTAATCTGATTTTTTCTCGAGACTATTTTTAATGATTTAAAAGGAGTAAAGATGTTAAGAATAGTTAATTATGGTCTTATGTTAAAATTAAGTGTCTGAGAAAATAAATCATTTTAAGCAGTTTTTGCAAGCAAAATTTATAATTTATAAAACGAGTGTTTCTAATTTTAGAAAACATATTCAAATTGACTAAGTATGATTGAAAAATATTAATTTACATGTTAATCTAGAATGTTCAAGTTCTTCGGAAAATCAAAAGTGACATTTTCTGGGTAGTTTAAAATTTGGGATGTCTTAAAGATTTTTTTTTTTTTTTTTTTTTTTTTTTTTTTTTTTAAGATTTGTTATTATTATTTAATTATTTCTTAATTATATGGCTTTTAATATGAGAATTCTTTTCTACGGAAAATGACACGTTTTACTTGATGTTATTTAAAATATTCTGTTTTCGTGTTTAAATAAATTGGTTTAACAGAATCTTATGCTTACACAATTGGGACGAACGTTTGTGTAAAACTTTGTCTCTACCACTATTTCATATCAGCGTTTTTTTTTTTTTTTTTTTTGCAGAAATTCTAATGTTAAATAAAGTGGAGATTACTTCGATAGCATTGGGTTTCAAAAACATGAACCGCATCCACTATGCAGGACACATGTATATATTGTATATCCCGAAATGATTAGAAAGGCATTAGGCATATATAAACTAAACTGTAATAGGTTATAAAAATAATATGTTACAAGAACATGTCACCAAAGGTAGTACACTGTAAAAAAATAACTATTACCAGCTGCAAGAAACTCTCTGTTATTGGAGAAAATAATTATTTTCTCCAATCATAGAGAGTTTCTTGCCGCTGGTAATAGTTATTTTTTTACAGTGAATGGAATGAAGTAACCTATTACTGAAAAGTAACTGTTTATCCCATCTCTACACTGTAAAAAAATAACTATTACCAGCTGCAAGAAACTCTCTGTGATTGGAGAAAATAATATATCATCGAGTACATACGGTAGCCACGAGTACATACGGTTACTTCAATGTACAAAAATAACTATTACCAGCTGCAAGAAACTCTCTGTGATTGGAGAAAATAATTATTTTTTCCAATCACAGAGAGTTTCTTGCAGCTGGTAATAGTTATTTTTTTACAGTGTTTGTAGATTACAAATATTCTTCATACGCTGTAAAAAAATAACTATTACCAGCTGCAAGAAAATAATTATTTTCTCCAATCACAGAGAGTTTTTTGCAGCTGGTAATAGTTATTTTTTTACAGTGTAGATTCAAATATTCTTTTGAAATAAGGAAAATCTTTGATTATTTTACATCTTTCTAATATTTTATTCAAGGTATTAATTCTAAACAGAACATTATTGTGTATTAATTTAGTTTAAGATTAGTATAGTCTATGTGTTTGTGACATTTAACTTGGAAGATATTTTAATACCACGGTATAACGAAAAAATGTTGTCAGGATGTTGATTTAAGCAGCCATCATGAGATAGATGTGGGGTGATTATTACATGTTGATTATTTGGCCATGAAGATGGGGAATGGATTATACTTTGCGTATTGGTAACAGTTGGTTTGGGGAAGATGGTAGGTTTTAGAAAGAATGTATGATAAGGAAGAGGAAGGATGGAGAGTGTTTGTTGTTTATATTTGAAATTTATAGCAGCTAGAATTAAAAATGCGTAACGCATACTGATAGTGTTGGTGAGCATTTATTTATTGTGGTTTTATCAAGAATATTGTTTGAGTTTAATCAAGAATGATTTGATAAGAAAATTGAACATCTATTTATTTATTTATTTTTTAGATTTTCTTTTCTTTTTTTAATCTGATTTTTTCTCGAGACTATTTTTAATGATTTAAAAGGAGTAAAGATGTTAAGAATAGTTAATTATGGTCTTATGTTAAAATTAAGTGTCTGAGAAAATAAATCATTTTAAGCAGTTTTTGCAAGCAAAATTTATAATTTATAAAACGAGTGTTTCTAATTTTAGAAAACATATTCAAATTGACTAAGTATGATTGAAAAATATTAATTTACATGTTAATCTAGAATGTTCAAGTTCTTCGGAAAATCAAAAGTGACATTTTCTGGGTAGTTTAAAATTTGGGATGTCTTAACGATTTTTTTTTTTTTTTTTTTTTTTTTTTTTAAGATTTGTTATTATTATTTAATTATTTCTTAATTATATGGCTTTTAATATGAGAAATCTTTTCTACGGAAAATGACACGTTTTACTTGATGTTATTTGAAATATTCTGTTTTCGTGTTTAAATAAATTGATTTAACAGAATCTTATGCTTACACAATTGGGACGAACGTTTGTGTAAAACTTTGTCTCTACCACTATTTCATATCAGCGTTTTTTTTTTTTTTTTTTTGCAGAAATTCTAATGTTAAATAAAGTGGAGATTACTTCGAAAGCATTGGGTTTCAAAAACATGAACCGCATCCACTATGCAGGACACATGTATATATTGTATATCCCGAAATGATTAGAAAGGCATTAGGCATATATAAACTAAACTGTAATAGGTTATAAAAATAATATGTTACAAGAACATGTCACCAAAGGTAGTACACTGTAAAAAAATAACTATTACCAGCTGCAAGAAACTCTCTGTTATTGGAGAAAATAATTATTTTCTCCATAGAGAGTTTCTTGCCGCTGGTAATAGTTATTTTTTTACAGTGAATGGAATGAAGTAACCTATTACTGAAAAGTAACTGTTTATCCCATCTCTACACTGTAAAAAAATAACTATTACCAGCTGCAAGAAACTCTCTGTGATTGGAGAAAATAATTATTTTTTCCAATCACAGAGAGTTTCTTGCAGCTGCTAATAGTTATTTTTTTACAGTGTTTGTAGATTACAAATATTCTTCATACGCTGTAAAAAAATAACTATTACCAGCTGCAAGAAAATAATTATTTTCTCCAATCACAGAGAGTTTTTTGCAGCTGGTAATAGTTATTTTTTTACAGTGTAGATTCAAATATTCTTTTGAAATAAGGAAAATCTTTGATTATTTTACATCTTTCTAATATTTTATTCAAGGTATTAATTCTAAACAGAACATTATTGTGTATTAATTTAGTTTAATATTAGTATAGTCTATGTGTTTGTGACATTTAACTTGGAAGATATTTTAATACCACGGTATAACGAAAAAATGTTGTCAGGATGTTGATTTAAGCAGCCATCATGAGATAGATATGGGGTGATTATTACATGTTGATTATTTGGCCATGAAGATGGGGAATGGATTATACTTTGCGTATTGGTAACAGTTGGTTTGGGGAAGATGGTAGGTTTTAGAAAGAATGTATGATAAGGAAGAGGAAGGATGGAGAGTGTTTGTTGTTTATATTTGAAATTTATAGCAGCTAGAATTAAAAATGCGTAACGCATACTGATAGTGTTGGTGAGCATTTATTTATTGTGGTTTTATCAAGAATATTGTTTGAGTTTAATCAAGAATGATTTGATAAGAAAATTGAACATCTATTTATTTATTTATTTTTTAGATTTTCTTTTCTTTTTTTAATCTGATTTTTTCTCGAGACTATTTTTAATGATTTAAAAGGAGTAAAGATGTTAAGAATAGTTAATTATGGTCTTATGTTAAAATTAAGTGTCTGAGAAAATAAATCATTTTAAGCAGTTTTTGCAAGCAAAATTTATAATTTATAAAACGAGTGTTTCTAATTTTAGAAAACATATTCAAATTGACTAAGTATGATTGAAAAATATTAATTTACATGTTAATCTAGAATGTTCAAGTTCTTCGGAAAATCAAAAGTGACATTTTCTGGGTAGTTTAAAATTTGGGATGTCTTAACGATTTTTTTTTTTTTTTTTTTTTTTTTTTTTTAAGATTTGTTATTATTATTTAATTATTTCTTAATTATATGGCTTTTAATATGAGAATTCTTTTCTACGGAAAATGACACGTTTTACTTGATGTTATTTGAAATATTCTGTTTTCGTGTTTAAATAAATTGATTTAACAGAATCTTATGCTTACACAATTGGGACGAACGTTTGTGTAAAACTTTGTCTCTACCACTATTTCATATCAGCGTTTTTTTTTGTTTTTTTTTTTTTTTTTTGCAGAAATTCTAATGTTAAATAAAGTGGAGATTACTTCGAAAGCATTGGGTTTCAAAAACATGAACCGCATCCACTATGCAGGACACATGTATATATTGTATATCCCGAAATGATTAGAAAGGCATTAGGCATATATAAACTAAACTGTAATAGGTTATAAAAATAATATGTTACAAGAACATGTCACCAAAGGTAGTACACTGTAAAAAAATAACTATTACCAGCTGCAAGAAACTCTCTGTTATTGGAGAAAATAATTATTTTCTCCAATCATAGAGAGTTTCTTGCCGCTGGTAATAGTTATTTTTTTACAGTGAATGGAATGAAGTAACCTATTACTGAAAAGTAACTGTTTATCCCATCTCTACACTGTAAAAAAATAACTATTACCAGCTGCAAGAAACTCTCTGTGATTGGAGAAAATAATATATCATCGAGTACATACGGTAGCCACGAGTACATACGGTTACTTCAATGTAAAAAAATAACTATTACCAGCTGCAAGAAACTCTCTGTGATTGGAGAAAATAATTATTTTTTCCAATCACAGAGAGTTTCTTGCAGCTGCTAATAGTTATTTTTTTACAGTGTTTGTAGATTACAAATATTCTTCATACGCTGTAAAAAAATAACTATTACCAGCTGCAAGAAAATAATTATTTTCTCCAATCACAGAGAGTTTTTTTCAGCTGGTAATAGTTATTTTTTTACAGTGTAGATTCAAATATTCTTTTGAAATAAGGAAAATCTTTGATTATTTTACATCTTTCTAATATTTTATTCAAGGTATTAATTCTAAACAGAACATTATTGTGTATTAAATTAGTTTAATATTAGTATAGTCTATGTGTTTGTGACATTTAACTTGGAAGATATTTTAATACCACGGTATAACGAAAAAATGTTGTCAGGATGTTGATTTAAGCAGCCATTATGAGATAGATATGGGGTGATTATTACATGTTGATTATTTGGCCATGAAGATGGGGAATGGATTATACTTTGCGTATTGGTAACAGTTGGTTTGGGGAAGATGGTAGGTTTTAGAAAGAATGTATGATAAGGAAGAGGAAGGATGGAGAGTGTTTGTTGTTTATATTTGAAATTTATAGCAGCTAGAATTAAAAATGCGTAACGCATACTGATAGTGTTGGTGAGCATTTATTTATTGTGGTTTTATCAAGAATATTGTTTGAGTTTAATCAAGAATGATTTGATAAGAAAATTGAACATCTATTTATTTATTTATTTTTTAGATTTTCTTTTCTTTTTTTAATCTGATTTTTTCTCGAGACTATTTTTAATGATTTAAAAGGAGTAAAGATGTTAAGAATAGTTAATTATGGTCTTATGTTAAAATTAAGTGTCTGAGAAAATAAATCATTTTAAGCAGTTTTTGCAAGCAAAATTTATAATTTATAAAACGAGTGTTTCTAATTTTAGAAAACATATTCAAATTGACTAAGTATGATTGAAAAATATTAATTTACATGTTAATCTAGAATGTTCAAGTTCTTCGGAAAATCAAAAGTGACATTTTCTGGGTAGTTTAAAATTTGGGATGTCTTAAAGATTTTTTTTTTTTTTTTTTTTTTTTTTTTAAGATTTGTTATTATTATTTAATTATTTCTTAATTATATGGCTTTTAATATGAGAATTCTTTTCTACGGAAAATGACACGTTTTACTTGATGTTATTTGAAATATTCTGTTTTCGTGTTTAAATAAATTGATTTAACAGAATCTTATGCTTACACAATTGGGACGAACGTTTGTGTAAAACTTTGTCTCTACCACTATTTCATATCAGCGTTTTTTTTTTTTGTTTTTTTTTGCAGAAATTCTAATGTTAAATAAAGTTGAGATTACTTCGAAAGCATTGGGTTTCAAAAACATGAACCGCATCCACTATGCAGGACACATGTATATATTGTATATCCCGAAATGATTAGAAAGGCATTAGGCATATATAAACTAAACTGTAATAGGTTATAAAAATAATATGTTACAAGAACATGTCACCAAAGGTAGTACACTGTAAAAAAATAACTATTACCAGCTGCAAGAAACTCTCTGTTATTGGAGAAAATAATTATTTTCTCCAATCATAGAGAGTTTCTTGCCGCTGGTAATAGTTATTTTTTTACAGTGAATGGAATGAAGTAACCTATTACTGAAAAGTAACTGTTTATCCCATCTCTACACTGTAAAAAAATAACTATTACCAGCTGCAAGAAACTCTCTGTGATTGGAGAAAATAATATATCATCGAGTACATACGGTAGCCACGAGTACATACGGTTACTTCAATGTAAAAAAATAACTATTACCAGCTGCAAGAAACTCTCTGTGATTGGAGAAAATAATTATTTTTTCCAATCACAGAGAGTTTCTTGCAGCTGGTAATAGTTATTTTTTTACAGTGTTTGTAGATTTTAAATATTCTTCATACGCTGTAAAAAAATAACTATTACCAGCTGCAAGAAAATAATTATTTTCTCCAATCACAGAGAGTTTTTTGCAGCTGGTAATAGTTATTTTTTTACAGTGTAGATTCAAATATTCTTTTGAAATAAGGAAAATCTTTGATTATTTTACATCTTTCTAATATTTTATTCAAGGTATTAATTCTAAACAGAACATTATTGTGTATTAATTTAGTTTAAGATTAGTATAGTCTATGTGTTTGTGACATTTAACTTGGAAGATATTTTAATACCACGGTATAACGAAAAAATGTTGTCAGGATGTTGATTTAAGCAGCCATCATGAGATAGATGTGGGGTGATTATTACATGTTGATTATTTGGCCATGAAGATGGGGAATGGATTATACTTTGCGTATTGGTAACAGTTGGTTTGGGGAAGATGGTAGGTTTTAGAAAGAATGTATGATAAGGAAGAGGAAGGATGGAGAGTGTTTGTTGTTTATATTTGAAATTTATAGCAGCTAGAATTAAAAATGCGTAACGCATACTGATAGTGTTGGTGAGCATTTATTTATTGTGGTTTTATCAAGAATATTGTTTGAGTTTAATCAAGAATGATTTGATAAGAAAATTGAACATCTATTTATTTATTTATTTTTTAGATTTTCTTTTCTTTTTTTAATCTGATTTTTTCTCGAGACTATTTTTAATGATTTAAAAGGAGTAAAGATGTTAAGAATAGTTAATTATGGTCTTATGTTAAAATTAAGTGTCTGAGAAAATAAATCATTTTAAGCAGTTTTTGCAAGCAAAATTTATAATTTATAAAACGAGTGTTTCTAATTTTAGAAAACATATTCAAATTGACTAAGTATGATTGAAAAATATTAATTTACATGTTAATCTAGAATGTTCAAGTTCTTCGGAAAATCAAAAGTGACATTTTCTGGGTAGTTTAAAATTTGGGATGTCTTAAAGATTTTTTTTTTTTTTTTTTTTTTAAGATTTGTTATTATTATTTAATTATTTCTTAATTATATGGCTTTTAATATGAGAATTCTTTTCTACGGAAAATGACATGTTTTACTTGATGTTATTTGAAATATTCTGTTTTCGTGTTTAAATAAATTGATTTAACAGAATCTTATGCTTACACAATTGGGACGAACGTTTGTGTAAAACTTTGTCTCTACCACTATTTCATATCAGCGTTTTTTTTTTTTTTTTTTTTTTTTTTTTGCAGAAATTCTAATATTAAATAAAGTGGAGATTACTTCGAAAGCATTGGGTTTCAAAAACATGAACCGCATCCACTATGCAGGACATATGTATATATTGTATATCCCGAAATGATTAGAAAGGCATTAGGCATATATAAACTAAACTGTAATAGGTTATAAAAATAATATGTTACAAGAACATGTCACCAAAGGTAGTACACTGTAAAAAAATAACTATTACCAGCTGCAAGAAACTCTCTGTTATTGGAGAAAATAATTATTTTCTCCAATCATAGAGAGTTTCTTGCCGCTGGTAATAGTTATTTTTTTACAGTGAATGGAATGAAGTAACCTATTACTGAAAAGTAACTGTTTATCCCATCTCTACACTGTAAAAAAATAACTATTACCAGCTGCAAGAAACTCTCTGTGATTGGAGAAAATAATATATCATCGAGTACATACGGTAGCCACGAGTACATACGGTTACTTCAATGTAAAAAAATAACTATTACCAGCTGCAAGAAACTCTCTGTGATTGGAGAAAATAATTATTTTTTCCAATCACAGAGAGTTTCTTGCAGCTGGTAATAGTTATTTTTTTACAGTGTTTGTAGATTTTAAATATTCTTCATACGCTGTAAAAAAATAACTATTACCAGCTGCAAGAAAATAATTATTTTCTCCAATCACAGAGAGTTTTTTGCAGCTGGTAATAGTTATTTTTTTACAGTGTAGATTCAAATATTCTTTTGAAATAAGGAAAATCTTTGATTATTTTACATCTTTCTAATATTTTATTCAAGGTATTAATTCTAAACAGAACATTATTGTGTATTAATTTAGTTTAAGATTAGTATAGTCTATGTGTTTGTGACATTTAACTTGGAAGATATTTTAATACCACGGTATAACGAAAAAATGTTGTCAGGATGTTGATTTAAGCAGCCATCATGAGATAGATGTGGGGTGATTATTACATGTTGATTATTTGGCCATGAAGATGGGGAATGGATTATACTTTGCGTATTGGTAACAGTTGGTTTGGGGAAGATGGTAGGTTTTAGAAAGAATGTATGATAAGGAAGAGGAAGGATGGAGAGTGTTTGTTGTTTATATTTGAAATTTATAGCAGCTAGAATTAAAAATGCGTAACGCATACTGATAGTGTTGGTGAGCATTTATTTATTGTGGTTTTATCAAGAATATTGTTTGAGTTTAATCAAGAATGATTTGATAAGAAAATTGAACATCTATTTATTTATTTATTTTTTAGATTTTCTTTTCTTTTTTTAATCTGATTTTTTCTCGAGACTATTTTTAATGATTTAAAAGGAGTAAAGATGTTAAGAATAGTTAATTATGGTCTTATGTTAAAATTAAGTGTCTGAGAAAATAAATCATTTTAAGCAGTTTTTGCAAGCAAAATTTATAATTTATAAAACGAGTGTTTCTAATTTTAGAAAACATATTCAAATTGACTAAGTATGATTGAAAAATATTAATTTACATGTTAATCTAGAATGTTCAAGTTCTTCGGAAAATCAAAAGTGACATTTTCTGGGTAGTTTAAAATTTGGGATGTCTTAAAGATTTTTTTTTTTTTTTTTTTTTTAAGATTTGTTATTATTATTTAATTATTTCTTAATTATATGGCTTTTAATATGAGAATTCTTTTCTACGGAAAATGACATGTTTTACTTGATGTTATTTGAAATATTCTGTTTTCGTGTTTAAATAAATTGATTTAACAGAATCTTATGCTTACACAATTGGGACGAACGTTTGTGTAAAACTTTGTCTCTACCACTATTTCATATCAGCGTTTTTTTTTTTTTTTTTTTTTTTTTTTTTTTGCAGAAATTCTAATATTAAATAAAGTGGAGATTACTTCGAAAGCATTGGGTTTCAAAAACATGAACCGCATCCACTATGCTGGACATATGTATATATTGTATATCCCGAAATGATTAGAAAGGCATTAGGCATATATAAACTAAACTGTAATAGGTTATAAAAATAATATGTTACAAGAACATGTCACCAAAGGTAGTACACTGTAAAAAAATAACTATTACCAGCTGCAAGAAACTCTCTGTTATTGGAGAAAATAATTATTTTCTCCAATCATAGAGAGTTTCTTGCCGCTGGTAATAGTTATTTTTTTACAGTGAATGGAATGAAGTAACCTATTACTGAAAAGTAACTGTTTATCCCATCTCTACACTGTAAAAAAATAACTATTACCAGCTGCAAGAAACTCTCTGTGATTGGAGAAAATAATATATCATCGAGTACATACGGTAGCCACGAGTACATACGGTTACTTCAATGTAAAAAAATAACTATTACCAGCTGCAAGAAACTCTCTGTGATTGGAGAAAATAATTATTTTCTCCAATCACAGAGAGTTTCTTGCAGCTGGTAATCGTTATTTTTTTACAGTGTAGTCGGTAAATATCGTTATTAATTCAGAATTATAATATTCTTCGAGGCGTAAAAAACTTTCAGAAAAACGGGTAACGCCATTTGATTTCTAACCTTATAATTATAGATGCAAATTTCGTGCCAAAATTTGAAAAAATTAAATCAAAAGCATCAAACATATCATTTGGTACTGCTAAAAAAGTTATTTTTTTATTAAGGACAAAATAGACCAAATGCACTGGGAGGGAAAATTCCATGATAGACATCTAGAAACTAAATTGTAGATCTAATAAAAATAGTTCCATGCCTTTCTTATAGATTCTAGTCCACATTGAAAACGAGTTCTAGAAATCCCTATTAGAATTCTAGATCGTTTTCCCATATTATGGTGTTCAAACGTATTTAAAAATCTCTGAAAATAAATGAGAACACAAGACATATATTTTAGCAAGTACATATAATTCGTGTTTATGACACAATTCTATGGAATCAAGCGACAATTTCTCTCAATATAAAGAATTTTTAATATTTAATATTATAATATTGTTTTTCTATCTAGAAATGCATAGACTAAAAATTTTCGAGGTTTTCGTCTGTTCAATTTACTGACATACTTAATACGCATAGCTTGTAAATCTAAATTTCTAGCTCAGGTAATGAGGAAACTGTTATTAAAAGGAGACTTGGCGCTGAATTATTAAAACCAGTAAAAATGACAACGTCTGCAACGCCGAAGAGAAAAAATATGAGAAGCAGACAGCTGTTTCGGTAGCCTTCAGCGTACCGTCTTTAGTGCATACAGAAATCTGGAACTGGAGGAATGCTCATATATATAGAAGACTGACCGAATTCTGTTTAACCATAGCCTCCTAAACTAGATGCCTGTCGCGTGGCTCGGAAACCTGGTAACAGTTGAAGTAGGGACCCTGGATAGAGAGAGATTGGACATTGAATAAATATGGCGATCATTTGTTCAAAAGTCACTCGATCATCGTAAGACGTAATTTATTTTTACCAGCGTCTGATACTTTCCTTTTAATTAAAATCTCGATAAAACTCTGTTATTTATCTCTAGAAAGCCTTGCAGAGGGTCATTTGAAATTTTGCAGAGCATTAGGATATCATATATAACAGGATGAACAAACATGGCGCATCATCTCGCGGGTCAATGTCCAGTCTCTTAGCATATAGGGACTCTAAGTTGAAGTAGAGACCCTATATGATAATAGGGTCACTAAGTTGAATCGGTAGATGGCGCTGTCTAACGCTTCAACTGTTGCCAAGTTTCAAGGCCACGCGGCAAGCATCTAGTTTAGGAGGATATTGTTCAACAAATAATATTACGTGAAAGATTGGGGGAGTGGCCAATAGGAATTTTAGAAACACTAGTTGTGTAAACCGTAGAAAAATTAAGAAAATCTGGACCGAACGTAAAATTTTCAACAATCAGACAAACAGGGAGCAACAAAGTCACAATTAACAAGATTTTAAACATTTTTATAAAATGTTTATAAAATTCCTATTGGCTAAACCCCACCCCCCCACACACTTACACGTAATTCTATTGGTTAACAGATTTCGGTCCCTCTTCTATATATATGAGCACTTCTCCAGTTCCAGATTTCTGTATGCACTGAAGACGGTACGCTAAAGGGTACCGAAACAGTTGTCTGCTTCCCATATCTTTTTTCTTCGGTGTTCCTGACGTTGTTATTTTTCCTAGTTTTAATAATGAGAAAACTTCCACTTATTCATTGTAGATGAAAGCAATACATTTTTCCCCTCAGTGTGGAAAAAAAAAAAAAAAAAAAAAAAAAACAGGAAAAACGTTTTCTAGAAAGTTTTTTAAAATAAATAGACTAATCTCTCCATCATACTAAATGACGCAAATTCATATTTTATACTGGAGATATTTTTTTATGATTTGCATATATAGATAAAATGACCAGAAAAGCTTATTTTTCACTTTTGGTATCAAACTAAAAATATAATTCCTAGTAAATATATTTAAATTGAGAGATTTTTTTTTTTTAACTTTCTATATTTATAAATAAAGGTTATTTATTATTATATAAATAAAGAGAATTAATATATATATTTTTTTCGTTTAAAAATAAACATCTAGTATAAGAAAATTCAAAATGTATAAAATATGTTTATTAGGCATGTAGGATTTGCTCATTAATTTCTTATGACATGTTGTTGCATACACCCATGCACTAATCGAAAATTCTATAATGTATGCTATTTCGAAGATACAGTCAATATTATTTAAATCTAGAACTTCCACAATTCAATGCTAATTTGAAAGTCAGTGTTTTCACTAGTGCAGATGACATAATTAATTCATTAAAAATTGGAAAATTAGATGACGCTCACAGTGTACATCATGTGTAAACCAATAAAAGTTCGAATCAACATATTCATAATAAATGCTTATACTTAAATATTGCTTATATACATATATATATTTTTCGCTTATTTCCTATCGATACAATAGATTGTCTATTTTACTGAAAAATGCAAACTATGTATTCAACTAAGTTATAATAATATTATTTTAACAGAAAAAAATTCTAAATTTAAATAAATTTCTTCTAGTACATCCTGTTAAAAAAATTGTTCCTTTATGAAAAGTCAATTTATTTTTTTGTAAAAACACTTTGTTATTGTATACTATAATATAAAATTTAATAACTAATTTAGTTAAATAAACTATAAATATTAATGTCATAAAAATTTAGCATGTAGGTATAAAGGATGTATAATTTGATTTTATATTGTAAAGTTTTGTGTACTAGATGATTTCTCTTCTTTGCCTCTAACCAATACTTAGATATTATTTTAATAGACAGTTAATTGAGCTAATTGGAAGACACCTAGTTAAATTTCATAACGCGCATATCTTAAATTTACATTATTTGTGTATTTATTTTGGTCTACATGATTCCAAGTTAAATTAATATATATATATATATTCCATTTGGAAAAAGTGGTGGCAAAAGTCGATAATTAAATTATATTTTGTTCCTCTAACGTTAGATTCTCTATTTTCCTAAATATCAATGGTCAAATATTTATAGACATTCAGATAAGTGTTTTGCGTTATATAAATTTTATTTTAAAGAATATGTACTTCTTATTATAATCTTAGAACTGACTAAACTGACTATAGAAAAACTTCTCCTTCCTCTTCTTCTTCTTCTTTTTTTTTTCAATGAAATTATGAAATTTGAATAATGCATAGTTATTAATATCATTGTATTTAAAAAATTTAATGGACCTTTTAGAAATATAAATAAGTGCTGAAAATTATTCTTTCACTAAATTTTTTTCAAGTTTAAACATATACTTTGTCGAATAAAAATCTATTAAGCTATCAATTTTATTAAGCATATATTTAATAGTACATTTACTTAATTTCTGTTGTACTGTAAGCATTTGCTAAAAATGTACAGTAATCAAAGCCTGATTGTCACCTAAATTGACATGAAAATTATTTCAGATGCAATATTGAAATAAATATATAAACTTTCCCGCATAACGATAATGAATTTATGAAGTTTCAATTAGCAATGACAGCATTTATTTGACTAAACATAAAAACATGTAACAGGTATTATTTTCCTTAACGCAACTCATAGAATTATATTACCAAGAAATATGAACCCCATAATGTACTTTCGAGGCAATTAATTTCACCGACACATTGCCATAAACTAAACGAAGGTTCATGCGACTATTTCCTTTCTTCCACCAGATGGCTTGAATTGCCTTTGTAGCAGTCATAATATCTACATCTTAAAAATATTTTTATAAAGTTTGTTTGATATCTTATATTTAATTAAAATCAATGAATTCTTAATAGTTAAACCGTGTAAAAGTTAAAACGAGAATTATAAAAAAAAAAAAAAAATCCTCCTAATTAGAATTTTAAAAGAATAATAGTAATGATAATAATAAATAAATAAATAAAAATAAATTAGATTAGTTGATCGATGCAATTTACATTTATAACATATATCTATATAAATAAAGCAAATAGTTTTTCGGCGGAACTCCTATTTTTGATCGGTCTAGATTTAAATACTTTGGTAAGGGTTTTTTTTTTTTTTTTTTTTTTTTTTCAGTAAAAACTGATGAAAATTTTTAAAAGCTATTGCATAGATGTTTTACTTTTTTAAAAAGAGCTCTAAAAACTGTTCATTTTTTGTGAGTACAAAAATACATTAAGTTATTAGATTTAAAAATATTACGTTGCAAAGTTTCACAACGCGATATCATTCGATTGCTTTCATCTTAAAATAAGTCTAATATTAAACAAAAAATAACCTAAAATTAAAGAATGATGAAACTTTTTAAAAATTATCAGTTTTGAAATTCTAAGAGCTGCAATGTTTAAATTACAGCGTACTTATTTTACATTCGTAATCTATTGAATTTGTAAACAATTGCTGATTCATTCTTGAAAGTCATTCATATAAGACCACAGGGGATTGTTGTAAAACGAATGCATGGTTGGTTGCTTGGTTTTACACATAGGCAACGGGTACCGGAAACTTAGAGCAATTTCAGTGTAGTTTTTTTTTTTTAAATGTTTTTATTTATAATGTGATATAAAAAATAAATGGTGATTCAATTCTTTTGAAATTTATTTAAATACAGTGACCAAAAAAGCGGGCGTAGCCTGCTAGTAACACATATTACCATTTTAGAAAACCGATATTATTCTATAAATAAAACGCAAATAAACTTTTTAAATAAGCAACTAATAAAAATGCGTAAAACTCCATACCTAAAATTATGATTAATTAACACCAAAAATCACCGCCGTCTAATACTATTTAAATAAAATGGTCATTTTTCTCTAGTGAAAGCACCATTTAAAAATGTAATTTTTAATTTTTCTTAGTATTGGGATTTTCTTTTATAAATTACCTACTTAAGTGATAATCCCGTTAAATTAATGATTTAATTAATTACGCGTTCATTTTTTCAATTCCTTTGTTAAAGCTTTGATAAATTCATTTTGGGGTAATGGAATTTTCAAAAGGAGAAGCCACATATAAGCTAATTTAAATTTTTGCTGAGAATTTAATTGATTTTAAATTGAGGTATGAAAAGGATTATTTTTATTTTTTATAATCCGCTCTGGACGTTTAACGAAATATCTTACTTGCATTTTACATTTTTGGCGATCATAATTGTGGTCATTTGGATATCTTTTCAAAAGATCCTCTAGTGTTGGCATAACAAAAATGACTTCTTTTTTTTTTTTTTTTTTTTTTTTTTAAATATTTGAATAAGCCAGTGCATGCATACAGTCGGCAAAAAATTACACAGGTCGACATGTAAAATTTTGATTTTATAATTTTGACTGATCTTTATGTTTTTTGGTGTGCTAAAACCGAAAACGAAGTCAGTTTTTCTCTATCACGTATAGATTTTTGTCAATACAGGGTGCCTACCAATGTAATTTCTTCCATTACTCTTCCACTAATATAATTATATGGTAAGTTTTATAGTATGTTTTCATGATTAATTAATCATGGATACCTATTGCTGTAATAGCGCAGCACTAGTGCGACATAAAACTAACTAACCAACCAACCTATTGTTATGATGGTACATGTAAGAAATTGTGTCGGTAAGCACCCTGTATTGGCAAGAATCTCTACGTGATAGAGAAAACTGGGCTGCATTTTCGGTTTCTGCACTTCAAAAAAAAAAAAAAAAAAAAAAAAAACATAAAGTTCCGCTACAATCATCAAATCAAATTTTGTCAACTTAAATTTTCTAGGCCTGTGATTATTGAAGCATACACCCAACTTTCATATGTATATATTTTTTAGTTTGATCGCTAATTTTTATCATCAGCTTACTTTTTTATAAACTGTATAAGACTAAGATCATGATTCGACAAATATTTACTTAACAAAACAGTATTGGGTGCCTATCTTTTAAATAGGAATTATTGCTAGGGCTTCAATAATTTTGCTGCCGACTGTAATTTGAAAATTCAATTTTTTTTCTTTTTGTCTATTTAGTAAAATATACCTTAAAGAAATTGGATTATTACTGTATTTCATTACTGAATAACAATCCAGTCTTATTCCGCCTAGTGGACGATATTTCCAAATTGAAATATTTTATAATTCGGTGCATACATCATGTAGAGCCATAATCGTCGAATAAAAAACAGTGATCTAATGTCCTGGTAAATTGCCAACAATAATAATTACTATAATAATGATTATTTAAAATATTAAGCTGTGTTCTTTATCAAAATAATGGAATTCTACTAATAGACGGAGGTAAATTCTGCGGGTTTTACCGGGAAGTGGGGAAGGTCAGAAAAGAATCCACCAAATCGCCAAGCAGTGATGCCAGATGGTCGAAAATTATTACCCCAAACAGGTCTTCAAATTTCCCCAAATCAGGGTTTTTTTCCGAAAAAATCTCCAACTTGATTTCTACTAAAAAGGGAAAATAGGAATTTTTCAAAAAGAAAATTTAAGCAGGTTTAAGCTCAGATTAAAACAGATTTAAGCTCAGATTTTTCCCCAAATGAAGGCAACTTTTGAAAAAAGTCCCCAAATACAAAAATGCATTATAATCCCCTCTAATCAGTTGGTGCTGTTGGCAACACACGGAGAGGCTATGTAGAAGTTAAATTGAACATTGTGAACTGAATACAACTTATATTATTATTAAGAACATAAAAATTAATAAATTAATATAAAATAAACATATATTGTATATGTGTTATTGTATATGTGTAAAATATATTGTAATATTTTGTATATGTGTAAAATTATAGAGAAATTGTAATATATAATTTTAATATAATTTTTCATAAAACACAACTTTTGCGATGTTCCACTCAAAACTCGAAATGTCCCTACACTGACGATAAAAGTCCCTACTTTGTGAATAATAATTATGAAAAAATTAGAAACAATAACATAATCCATGCGTAATTCCTTGAAATTTCTTACAAAATTACCTAAAAGTCCCTATGAATTAAAAAATTGTCCCTACATCATGAATAAAGCTATTGAAAGTCCCTAGTCGTAGGGATAAATCATTACGTTGCCAACATTGACATAAAGTTGAACTCCCCAGATTTGTCCCCAAAAATTTTAGAATTCCCAAAAAAATTCCCCACGAACATTTGGTCCCCAAAATTGTCCCCAGAAGCCTCAAAAATTCCCAAAATGAGGACAAAATCCCCAATCTGGCATCACTGTCGCCAAGTGGCGGTCCTTACATTGCATTACATCTATTCTTTTAAATTATACTTTAGATTTATTTTATTTGCTTCAAATCATTGATAGTTTTTTTCTCAATCCATTGTTTACAAATGAAATATGTTTCAAATACATCTACTTTTTACAGTATTATTTTTGAATTGTTAATTACATTATATAAAGTTTTTTCTCTCTCAAAATCATAAATGTTCGGCTTTGTATATTTTAAAATTAAAAAGAAAATAATAAAACAACTAGAGTTTGTTTACGTATGCGACTGTGGAAGATACAAGGACAATTACACTCAGAAAATAGGTGACTAATGAGCCTACACTGGTGCTAAAAATATCCAGCTCATAAGACGAAAAAATTCATAATTACTTTTACTTCTCTATTTTTTATAAAATCACAACATAGTTAGCGCTTTATCAATAGCTAAGATGGGATTCTAACATGAAAACTAACAACAAAGATTTTATCGAAAATAAATCCAATAATTTAATATGCAAAATAATAAATTAAAATTAAATTAAAATGTTTTTCTACTTTTATGACGAATATATATACTTATCAATAAATAATTAGATAAAAATAAAAATAAAAATCTAGATATATAAATTTAGATATTTTTCAAGATCAACTGAGTATTTAAAAAAATAATACAAGGTAATACACACACACACACACACACACACACACACACACACACACACACACATATATATATATATTATTTATAAATATATGTATAATGTACATTTACTGATAAATGAACCTTCTTTTGATAACTGTAACAACGACTCAGATTAGTTTCTATTTAAGAATTTTATTGTTCAGTTTTATTGCTGTGATTCTAGACTGCGATCTATGGAATCTCAAAAACTAGTCTTAACTAGTCTTCAATAAAAATAATAAAGCAAATTGTGTTTTTTGAAATAAATACAACGCATTTACAGTAAAAGTACGAATTTTGAAAAAAATCTCACGTGAGATTAGTGGAGGGGAGTTGGGGGGTAGAACCAAATCTCATGAAATCTCACCAAGGGGGAGGGGTGTGTCAAAAAATTGTCAAAACCACCTCACGTAATTAATGGATGCCTTTATACATGAAAAATATGTTCTTAATTACAACGCAGTTTTTATGTTGAAAACTTAATAAGTATTTTTTGTTAAAGATATGTTTAATATTCTTACTTTAATAATAATTTTGATGTATTATAAATATTTTCATTTGAGAAAAATCATGTATTAAAACCAAAATGAAAGAAAATTTAGAAAAAAATGTTTACAAATAAATAATTTATGATAAAATTTTCGTATTTCTTCTTGATAAAAAAAGTTTAATAAAATTCTTACTGAATAAATATTTTTACTCAGTTTTTCTGAAAAATAAAAATCTAATAGAATGTTTTCATTAAATCTTCCCTTAAGTTAAAACGTTAATAATTTTAAATTTAGTTTTTATTTTGCATTTCTTCTCAGTTCAATTCATACATTTTTGAATATGAATGGAAATGGTCTTTATTCCCTATGAATATTAAAATCATTTCACGACAGTTCATTTTGAAACATCTTATTAATTAAAAATGCGAAATGCCAATTTTCTCATTATTTTCAGAAAGTTTGCCTTGTAATTATTTTATTTCGACGTACTTGAATATCAACACAGTATGTTCTTGATATGAGTGATGGTTATTTGATTTGTTTTAATTACTCGTTGTCATGATTTTTCACAAAAGTGAAAATACTGTAAAGTTACGGATTTTAATGTCCCCATTACAGCTTTATGTCATTTTAATCATAAGTATCTGTTAGATACACATTTTAATTTCACTTGCTTCATTTTTATTGAAAAGTCGGTAATTATAGATATTAATAAGTTTAATAAAGGCGTGGTTTTAACCTGTTTTAGAAAAATATTTTTCTGTCAGGTTTATTTAAAGTTTAACGTTTAGAGAGAGTCTGTGACAGTAGTTGTCATGTTTCACTATAAGATTTTTATAAATGTTCGTCCCTAAAGATAAAGTTAAGTGAAGATACTTTGTGTTAGCAAAAGCAAATTAACGTTAAAACAGCGCAACTAAGGAAAAAATTATAAACTAGCATACGGCCGTTTCGCAACTTCCAAAGTTCTTTCTTCAGTGCAATTTGAAATATAAAATAAGGATTATAAACATGATAAAAAGGTAAAATAAATAAATAAACAAAAAATAAACTAAGAGGTTGAATGCGTTTTACATCGCACTATTGTTACACTTTCGGCAATTGGCGACAGCCGGGAATTTCACTCCTGAGGTTGGTGTGTATCATGCCATCACAATTTCTTTCCTCAAAAAGTTTATTGCTCCATTGCTTCGACCCTCCAAAGGTGTAATTTAAATTACTAAGAAAACGGAAGCTAAAACTCCGGAGCTTGCCAAGCAAAGATGATGTAAAATACACTTTAAAATTGGTTATAACCTTAACCAAAAAACATAGTTTACTTAATAAATAAAATTTTATGTTTTGCAAAACTCCATTATTTAAAAATATGCTTTAATACGCTGTGTAGGTTTTTGGAAAGTCTCTTATATCTGTAGAAACTGAAATTCGGTTGTAAATGACATCTTAGTTATTCCAAAATTCGCTAAAATTTGGTTGCAAACTATTTGGAAATATAATACAATATTTTCCCTTTCCATCCGTCCTTTAAAATTGTTTCTGTGCTGCACTGCACTTCGCAAATCTATGCCCATTTCTTTTGTTTTTCTCTTTAGAGTTACATGACAACCCTAGTGTATGAAACCTATGAGGAATCCGATAAGTATTTGATGACACAAGTCATTGCTGCGAGTCGAATTATTACCAATACGCGAAGCATTCTTGTGAAC
Organism: Salticus scenicus; assembly: GCA_963930645.1. NCBI lineage: Eukaryota > Metazoa > Arthropoda > Arachnida > Araneae > Salticidae > Salticus > Salticus scenicus. The sequence continues at coordinate 28,407,360 of OZ005654.1, read as the reverse complement.
TTTTGTCGACCGATGCGAGGCGTATATTAAAACTTCTAACATCTGAATTAAAACTTTTGTCTAACACAAAATGTTGTGTAAACTCGTCTTTGTGCAATAAATTATTATTACTTGTGATCTTTCAACATACAACTTTCTTTTTCTGTCTTTGTGGGAATGTAGCGGGTCAGGATTGCATTTGCGACCATAGATTCCCATATGATTCTTCCTTTTTATCGTGTTCCTGACCTACTACATGTAGATTTTTCAACAATATTTATTAATTTCCCTGTATATATATAAATTACCAACAAAAATAATTAAACCTTAATTACAATTATGGGTGTAAAAGGATTTAAAAATCTCTATATATATATATCAAAATTAATAGTTATTTAATTCGCAAAAACACGTTGCAAGCTATAATTATTGATACTCATATTAATTTGAGAAATAATCTTAAAAAAAATTAATTTTTAAGAAATCACAAAATATACGTACAAAAATTTTTAAAAAATTGCTATATGTATTTAAAAGCTGGATTATTCATTAATTCTAAACAATTGTTATACCTGAAGGTTTAATTGTAAAGTCATCCATATCGAACGAGAATCTAATTAAATTCTATGACATGATAATGCATCATGAAAAATATTAACACGAGAAAGGAATTTTCATTTAAGTTTAATTAATGACGTTAATTTATGAAAATATGGAGTTCATTTCTTAGTTTTCTAAAATATTTAAGATATTAACATCCTCTCAATTTATTTATTTTGAATAATTTTATCTTTTATTAAGTAATAATTTAAATTTGGCTCTATGAATGATAAAATAATAGAAAATCTATTAATAAGTAATAAAAAAAAAGTCATTACACTAGGAATAAAAGATAAATAAATAAATAAATCTATTAAAATTAATAAACAAATAACATATTACAAAATAAAATATGCGAAGAAACTTTCTATAAGAAATATTCTAGCAAACATATTAAGTAAAAACGTGAAATTACTTAAAAATTTTGGAAGCAAATTATACTAAACTTAATAACAACAGATATTAAATTACGTGAAAATAAAAAACACTCGAAAATTCTATTGAGGTTATATACTTTTTTATGATATCGATAAAAACATAAAACGTCCTAAATTCAGGCATAAAAATTTAATAAATAAGAAATTTCTAGAACTTAAAATTTCGGAAATACAGCGAAAATCTGACAGCGATGTCTCATATTGTTTATAATGTGGACAATAAATTGCAATGTCCACCAATCAGTTACATGTTCATATAGGCGTTTTGAATGGAATTGAAGACTAGTACCATTTTCAATTGCTGCCAACAATTTCTCAGTAAAAGTAAGGTCGACTAAGCGGGCTAGTTATTCCATACGAATAATAGTTCCTCGTTTAAGAAATTTACGCACGGGGTAATTAATATCGTAGCAGGTACTATTTCCAAAACAAAGGTATCAGAAATTGAGGCAGCATACACATGAATAATAGAATACAGTATGTCATCTCCGTATAGTATAGTATCTCCAGTACTTCCAGTATAGTATATTTCTTGTGGAATCACATGCAAGTTCGTGCACTTACCTAACAATACACTTTTGATACAGGAAAAAAAAAAAAAGATTTCTGCATAAAAACCCCTTTATCATTTGTTATACTTGAGATTTTGAATATTGTGTTCATTTCATAAATAAACCTGTCGCGAAAAGCTCTGTAAAACAATGTAAGCTTCATCAGTATCTGGAACAAATTTTCACCACTGATTTTTGGTTCTAATTGAACTTTTTATATAAAATAATATCTATATAAAAAAAAAAAAAAAAACTCATGATCATGTAATATAGCTACAACTAAGTTCACGCATTTCCTTTACAGGGTGATCTCATAGGTTATACATTTTTGTTAATTTGTGACTGATCAGTTTTTAGGTATCGGAACAATACTTTCAGGGAAATATAGTATGTGGTATTTACTCTTGAAATTTCAAGAGAATCCACGAAGTATTTGTTTAGATATTCGAAAAACAAAAAAAGGAAAAGAAAGAAAGAAGGAAATCCCGATATCTTAGCTACTGTGACCCGTCCTTAGCTTTTGTCCACCAGTATATAAAGGAGTTTTTAACCTTTTACCTGTTGTCGATAAGACGTCGAGAAGATAAACCAGAAGTTAGAAACTGGCTCTGCTACAAGTTCACTGTCTGTCGTGAAACACGACATCGTGTTTAATTAATTTTAATCACGCTTTCATTAAATTTAGCAAAATCAAGTTATTATTCAATATTCAGGCTAAATTTCGTTTAATTCAACTCTTTCCGTTTACCCCTGCACGTTTGCCTCACAGCAACGATCGAAATTTTCTCTTTTGGTTCTTCTCACCGGACCCTGCTGTCATCCCGGTAGTGTAGAGGTTCCAGCGCTCCCCTTTTAGCGATCGCTCGCTCCTATTGGCTGAGCAGCATCGTGACGTTTTTGGGGTAGCTGGTTAGCGTCTGCCGGGAAGTTCTAACACACAGAAGAGGACTTGCTATGGATTAAGAAGGTCGGACATCTCCGGTGGTCGCGCTTTGTGCGCGCCACGTGCCGTTCTCGCGGCGTTGTCGCGTGGAAATAGCCAATTAATAAAGAAACCCATTAGTATTTTAAAATAGACGAACTTGTAATAAATTAATGCGATAGTTTCAAACAATAGCTTGAGATTCATCATTTAAGCAGACTAGAAGATAATTTAACACATTTATCGCGACGATGGACTTAGATTGGACTTATGCCATATGTCTAATCATACGGAGCAACTTGGATGATGTCGGAGACGCCTACACACGGATCCTGACCCCAGTCCTGCTAGAACGTCATAATAAACATCTTGATCTACATTTCTAGTCTCTATTCGTTTTACTTCCAGCATTCATGGTAAGGTTTTTTTATATTATTATTTCTTGACATCGGGCGGCGTGACTCATAGCGATGTTTTCTTTTCAAAAGAACCTGGATTCACAAATTAATTCTGAATGCACTAAAGAACTCTCTATTTAAGTCGTACTAGACGGAACTGTGAATTAAAGCCTTTATGCTAATTTCCGACTTAGTCCTTTTAAACGCTTACATTACCTAAAAGAAATTCAATAAGCCCAATTCCTACTTTATGACACCAATACCTATTCTTGACACGTGGTGCCGTGTTTAGTTTCGCACGAGGCACTGCATGCAACGATGTCTATAAGAAATTCATCTTAAAGCTATTCCAAGTATTTCATTGACCTAGAACTTTATACTAGATGAAGTGAATGCATCAAGAAAATTTGTTTTACGGGGTAGTCTCTTTTTGTCATTTTCAAACTGATAAGTGCCGTTAATGCTGTATATGGAACTGCGTGCCGATAATTAACCGATATGTCTGTAGATCGATTAACGATAGTTTACCAATCTCTATAAAAATTAATATACTGAACGGATTCAACATGTATCAAGATCTCCAGAAGTTAAAATTTTATGTAAAAGTTTAAAATAAAAAAATTCCGCCGACGACCATTGTTTCAAGGAAGATAATTGGACGCGATTATACAGCCTTGGAGCTCTTTCTACCATCCTCACTCTGCTGGTCAGAGAGTCAGCATGGAGGAAGCTGGTAACCACAGATGGTCGCCTGCAGATACTGATCCTGTTAAAAGTTAATCCGCATGTATCCTTTTTATTTGTTTTAACAATCATCCAATTTTTTTATTGTAGAGACTTCTAAAATTAAGAACTAAATTCAATACGTATACGGCATACGGACTACTTGCATAATGAAAAATAATTGTATTATTTGGCATATCTTACAGAAATATGCCGTTCTCAAGAGTTATTTCTCATTTTATATAGGTTATATATTGATTTTAACTTAAAATGTTTGTTTTAATGTCTTATATTTAATGCATACCTATACAAAATTTTAATGCAATTATGAAGTGTACCTTTATTTTTTTTAAATGTTTCATCAATTTTTTTTCCACTACTTTATATATGTATTTCCTTTATTTTTTTTACCGTATTAACCTCATTATTATGCTCTTATTATTTTCATTATTTTATCAGTTCATCTGGCACAAGCTATGATGGCATTTTTTTTAAACAAATACGGGGTGATCCATTTTACACCTATTATCAATGTTTTATGTTATTACGTAGTGCAAGGATATAAAATTTACACTTACATTTTCTATTTAAATTTTCTAATTTCTATGGTTTATATAATGTATTCTTATTTTTTTAACAGTTCACGAGTTGTGAACTGCTATTGTTTTTTCATCTCTTACAATTTATACCTATTGTGTTTTTATTCATAGAAGAATGTTTGGCCAACTGGTTTTTATATGATATATATACATACAATTATGTTTTTTTTACCTTTCTAAGTATCATGATTTATATATTTTTATGTTTACAATTCACGAGATGTGAATAAATTTTCCATTTTATTTTTTTATTTTTGATCTTTTACAATGTGTTTATAAAAATATGGAAAGAGCCGATTTTTAGAGGTCACAATTTTGAATAATATTCATTTTCAGACACTCGTGGTGGCTCTACATCATGCCTAGTAACATGAAAAATTTATGTTTTATTTACTGTATTGACTATGTATACATTTTTTTAACTTTACTCATATATTCTTTTAATTTTCATTTTCCAATTTTAATAGTCTAAGAAGTGTGAATTTTAGTGTATTTATATGCCTTTTTTTTCTCATTTATCACATGCATCTTATGAATGAACATTAATTACTCATAGTGACTCATATAGAGCGTGATTTTCACATGTATACAATTGTGTTATTTCTTAATTTTTCATACCTAATAGGTGTTATTTATAAGTTTTTTTTATTGTGCCTATTTATTCTGCATTATTCACAGAGGTACTGTGCAGTTATTAGTATCACATGTACCAATGAATATATATGCATTTAGTTTTTTTTTAATTTCCTAATTTTCATTTTTGTTTCATCTTTAATATTTCACCATGTATGAGTAGTAGTGCAGATAGTTTTTTTTTTCTTCATTTATCATATGTATGTACTTAGGTGAAGAGCTTAACTTTACCTCTAATAAGATAGTAGTAGATAGGGATAGGTAATTTTATACATAACTTTTATGTTAGGCCAAATACAATTTTACTTACTTTTTCCTTCATTTACAAATTATATCCAATTACACAAACAATTCTTTCTCACTGTTTATATTTATATTCACATTAATAGAATTTCTCGGTATGACATATTGAGCTATTATTTTTTTTGTACATTCATTTAATTTTTTTTTTTTTTTTGTATGTATATCAAATCGATATGCATAACACACCCACTTCATTTTTAGCTTTATGTCACTCACTTTCATTTAGAATTTTATATCATAACCCAATAGATTTGTTTTTTTTACACAGGTGTTTTCATAAATCTTGTTTTTTCGCATAAGTTCTTTTAAGAATTGTGTTTAGTGTCACATAACTTCAAATTTTTTTATTTTCATTTTTCAAAACTTCATTTAATTGTTCAAAATCTCCATATAACTTGCACATTCTATGCATTGGGTTAGGAGTCATCAACATACATTGTCAATTCACAACTATTTACATTTATTTAACTTTATTTATGTTTTCATTAATTCACACACCTTTAGACTTTAGTTTTTCTTGTTCTGTGTTAGATTTTAGACTTCGGCTTGTTCAACTATGTTCAATTGTTTATTTTACACACATTTTGGACAGCGTTTATTTTGGCGGGGTAAACGTCTGTACCTTTTACCTTTCACACATTGTACACACTTTTTCACTCACATTCACCAGTTGTTTTGGAGGAGGCAATTTGGTGGTGAGATTTCATAGATTGTTACGGGTTGATTTTTGGTTTTCTTTCACAGCTCTGGATTTGCTTTTGTCTGTATGTATTCAATAGGTGAATTACTTTTCATCATTTATTACATACACATCCAATTTCATATATTGCAATAGTTTTTTTTATGGCCGTTAGCGTGCTTTTATTTACATTTATGTTATAGGGGAATGATTTTCCTTTTTACTTACACATTCATATTCACACATTCAATAGTTGATTTATTTTGTGCTATATGCAGTTAAATTTTATCGGGTTTGATTCTTATGTGAAGTGCAATGTTCATTTTTGGCAAAGTTTGTGGTCTATACAATAGCTGCACTTAGGAGGACCAATTTTTAACATCGGTGGATCCACTTACTCTCCATTTTTGTTCATGTGTACTTCCACAGTCGAGTCAACTTGGTTAATTCTTTTTGTATTTTTCTCATAGTTTTTATATACTATGCCAACTTTTACATGACTTTCACATTTACACATCCACACTTTTCAATTTTATGTTTATGATAATAGTCAATCTATTTACACTTCACACATTCTTACATTATGTCATTTACTTCTATTTAATAGATTTATTCATGTTATGTGACAATTTTTTTTATTCACTTTAATTACAACTATTCACATGTTACCTTATTTTTTTTAACAGACTTAACTTCTCAATATTTTTGTTTGTTGTTTCCAATTCACTGACGTAAACACATTTTATTTGTTTCTGTGCTTTATTTTTTTATTCAGTTCACTTTTCGACTCTTGTGAGTTATTCAATAGTATACTATGGTTACACAATTTTCTTGTTACACTTACACATTTCATTTTTACATTAGGGTAGTTACACGTCACAAGATGTAACCCAAGTTATAACCAACAGTAAAAAAAAAAAAAAAAAAGATGTGACTTCAGGTTTTGTTTTTTTTCATTTTTCATTTCCAAGTCATTCAAGTGTGCATTATGTTTAGATGCTTACACCTTACTTAAGAAATGGTTCTATTTTACTATTATTTCACACTATTATTATCAATACACAGATCAATTGCTTCAAAATTTTTATCTTTAAGTTCGCAATTACTTTCACACATTATGAAAATGAATTTTTTAGGTTTGTGTTCATCAGTAAGCAAATTCAAGTGTGTTCTGTCTGCACATTACTACGTTATACATATATACACCTTATTTATTTATGTGTAATTTCATTTATTCTGATATACTTCATATATATATATTATTCGGAAATAATTAAAGTATATTCTGTGTTTATTACCGATTTAATAATATATTCCTCATACGACCACAGCAGGAACTTTGATTGCCATATATATATATTTAATGTAATATTTGAATGGTAAAATATTTTTTGACTCTTATTTTATTCTCAAGAGACTTTTAGTTAATACAAGGGTTATTGATATGTACATCAAAAATTAAATACTTATTGAACTGCCAAGGCATCAGTGGCCGATTGCTTATATTATAAGATTTTTTTAGTAATTGTTTTAATGGCAGAATTATTGCAAACAGGACACTACTCTTATGTTTGTGTTTATTTTTTAAATAATTTGACAGTTACAGAAGTGATGAAAATTCATGAAGCTATAAAATGCTCGTAATGTGGTATAAACTTGTGTTTATTTACATATAATCATGTGTTTATTTATTTATGCTTGCTGGTATCTATTCGCTTTTCACGTTGTATGTGTTTTCATTGCCGTATTTTGTGCAACTGATATACTTTTATATAAAAAAAATAGCAATAATGGTAATTACCTTTAATCCCCTCTTGCGGTTGTATCGGGATTGCATCTTCCTGCAGGGATGTAGTCCTGATGTTCGCCGTCCTTTTGCTTCCTCTCTAGTCTGGAAATATTCTAGACCCTTTCCTCAGATTGAAGAAGAGGCCCTCCATTTTTTTTTGTTGTTTATATTTTTTTTTTCAGCTTAACATGACATTTGTAAATCACAGATGTAGCTTATAAATTTTTTTGTGTGCAATTCATGAATCAAAATATGCAATCACATACTTACATTTACAGGTCAACATTTTTTGATCACATAGATATAGATTGTTTTTCAATGTCTGTGAATCCTCAGTAAGATTGTAGTACATATTAGTGAACTTTTAAATTTTTTTTAAACTACAATCTGTGCTTTGTATTGAAGTGGATACCCAAAAGTTTACTTAGATATAAATATTTTTTTAACATCAATAACACAAGACAAAATTTGTAAGAAAAATAATTTTATTGTATCAAAGGTTAGTTAAAAGATATACTTACCTATATGCTGTCACGTAACAGCCCTTCTGTAACTTATACTTATGTCAAATTTTTTTAGACACAATGTGTGTCTCTTTGTAACCCTTTGTATGGGCTCATTCGTGTCCGGCTGATCCGCCTCCTCGGTTGCTCCTGTTTTCTTTATTTGCATTCTCACCCTGTGCAAGGTTTTTTTTTTTCAATCCCGTTTTTGGGGAGAGTGTCGTGAAACACGACATCGTGTTTAATTAATTTTAATCACGCTTTCATTAAATTTAGCAAAATCAAGTTATTATTCAATATTCAGGTTAAATTTCCTTTAATTCAACTCTTTCCGTTTACCCCTGCACGTTTGCCTCACAGCAACGATCGAAATTTTCTCTTTTGGTTCTTCTCACCGGACCCTGCTGTCATCCCGGTAGTGTAGAGGTTCCAGCGCTCCCCTTTTAGCGATCGCTCGCTCCTATTGGCTGAGCAGCATCGTGACGTTTTTGGGGTAGCTCGTTAGCGTCTGCCGGGAAGTTCTAACACACAGAAGAGGACTTGCTATGGATTAAGAAGGTCGGACATCTCCGGTGGTCGCGCTTTGTGCGCGCCACGTGCCGTTCTCGCGGCGTTGTCGCGTGGAAATAGCCAATTAATAAAGAAACCCATTAGTATTTTAAAATAGACGAACTTGTAATAAATTAATGCGATAGTTTGAAACAATAGCTTGAGATTCATCATTTAAGCAGACTAGAAGATAATTTAACACATTTATCGCGACGATGGACTTAGATTGGACTTATGCCATATGCCTAATCATACGGAGCAACTTGGATGATGTCGGAGACGCCTACACACGGATCCTGACCCCAGTCCTGCTAGAACGTCATAATAAACATCTTGATCTACATTTCTAGTCTCTATTCGTTTTACTTCCAGCATTCATGGTAAGGTTTTTTTAGATTATTATTTCTCAACATCGGGCGGCGTGACTCATAGCGATGTTTTCTTTTCAAAAGAACCTGGATTCACAAATTAATACTGAATGCACTAAAGAACTCTCTATTTAAGTCGTACTAGACGGAACTATGTATTAAAGCCTTTATGCTAATTTCCGACTTAGTCCTTTTAAACGCTTACATTACCTAAAAGAAATTCAATAAGCCCAATTCCTACTTTATGACACCAATACCTATTCTTGACACGGTCGAACGACTAATGATTAACACGTTGAGCGCCAGGAAAGTTCTTAAAATCCATTAAAACTCCATAATGATTCCTTCTGTAATAATTAAACACTAAGCAAATTTTTAACAAATTTTCAATCATTAAATGTAACATTTTTAGTTTTATGTCCTATTTTATATCCGGCACCGATGGTTGACGCGGCTTTATATCATATTTGACACTGCAAGCCACCGATGGCTGGCAGGGCGCTCAACGTTTTAATTTTTTATCTGTACTGCTTTTACTTTCGGGGTAAAACTTTAACTGAAATGTTTGAAGTATAACATATTCTGCACACTCCTAAAGTTTCAAGATTATTCCTTCAGTACTCAGAGATATATGACAAAATATCTAAAACCTAGAATGGCTGATATGGCGCTCAACGTGTTAACTATCTTTCACGGAGTAGAAAAACTATATACGTGCTTTCTTGATATATCAGACACTCGCTAACATACTTATAATCTAATAATTAGCGCATGTTCTCGTAGCAGAATTCGTCTCACAAATCTCACCTCGAATTATTTTTACTCTTTGAGTATCTCATTCTCCTATGCAATCTACCTTCTCAAAACTCACCAGACACTTTCGATTTTAGACATTTTATTAAATATCTATAAAACTAAATTAACGATTTATCTTGAAATTCAGAGGTTGCCGAAAAGGCAAGAGGTAACAAATTAATATATATATATATAATGTTTGGTGCAAAATGTTTGGTATAATGTTTGGCAAAAATTAATACTTTAAATGTGTTGCAGATGTAGTATATCATTATCAGGCTTTTTTTAATAATCTGTATTCTTTTGTAGACAAATAGCATGTGTAATATATGTATATATATATATATATATATATATACCCCGCGACAAAATGATAGGTACAAAGGGTTTTTTCTTTGATTTTTCAAAAAATAACATTTTTTGAATTGTGCTTATCATTTATTATTATCGTAAAATAACTCCATTCCCGGACTAAATTTTGTTTTAGACTAATTTAGAAAGAAAAATTAAGACTAAAATTTATGTAATTTAAGACTACACACAGCGACAAAACGATAGGAAGAAAGTTTTTTTTTTTTTTTTTTTTTTTTTTTTTTTAATATGATTATTTTTAATATGAATATTATGAATATGGTTCAAATATTTAATATGTTTTTGCTATGAAAATACTTTCTTATAATAAGAAATGATCAGCATAATTTAGATAATGTTATTTTATGAAAAAAAAAAAAAAAAAAAAAAAAAAAAAAAAGAACCTTTGTTCCTGTCTTTTTGTTGCGGAGTGTGGTCTTAAATTAGAAAAATTTTAGTCTTAAAACTTTTCTAAATTAGTCTTAAACAAAAATTAGTCCCGGAATAGTGTTGTTTTATGATAATAATAAATGATAAGCACAATTTAGATAATGTTATTTTATGGAAAATCAAAGAAAAAACCCTTTGTACCTATCTTTTTGTCGCGGTGTGTGTATATATATATATATATATATACTTGATTCAAAAATAATTTGTCCGTTTTTTACTCGTAGCATGCTCATTTATACAATACAATAGAATGCTATTAAAAGAAAAAAAAAAAAAGAAAGAAAAACTGAACATACTACATTAAACACAACGTTCTTAAATCAGAATATGAAAATGTTACATATCTCATGAAATATAAGTATTTTTACTAAAAGTTTTTAACTGAATAATCACACGCGTTATTTAAATTTCCTTCGCATAATTTATTAGCGAGACGTTTCGGACAGATATAATAACCCAAAGAAAGTATCTCGAAAATTTAAGACGCAATTGTTCACAGTAACGTCATTGCCTGTAAGGTTTAAATAAAGTATAATCCTTTTACTAAACCTTCAAATTGACATTTAACTACTTGTAAAAGCAAATGAATCTTTTGTAAATAACACTGACATATTGTAAACTTCAACTTAACTTTAATGAAAACTTCAATTTAAACAATGCTACAAACTTAACATTAAAACTATGCGTATTAATAAATTACATTAATGTGAATTCTAAGGCTTGTAAGCTACCGAAGTTGCTTGCTTGTCAGTCTGCTAGCATAGCACATCTCACATTTATTTGACAGATTTGAGAACTATAGTTTTTGTCTCGATTGATCCATTTTACAGAAATTCACAGAAACAAGTGCATAATATTTTATAGACATAGAACATCACAAACATCCATGCCCTCATCGGGATTTGAACCCGGGACCTGAGGATTCAGAAGGCAGTGTCCTACCGACCAAACCACCAGGCCAGCGCACATCTCACTTTCATCTCAAAAATGAATACAAGAACTAGGTTTTATTATCACTGCCACTTGCAGAGGGCAAATAATCAGAAATAGTAATTCAGCTTCTAACGCATCGTTAAGCGACTGGCTAACAAATGGGATAGAGGTCGAACTCCGTAATTGTCGCCGAAATCGTCGCCGCCACAATAGAATGAACTTAATTTAATTCCGCTGACGAAAAAGCATAACGATGGGCGATTTGATTCATATTTATTTTTAATCAATATACAGTATATTTCCATTAATTTAATTAAAATTAAAGGGGGAGGGGGGGATGCAATTACATGTTCCGATTATGAAATTCACGGTATAAAAATTCAGTCGTTTTCAAAAAATGGTACAGATATTGCAAAAATATTATTAGACTAGCTGACCCGTCCGGCTTCGCACTGATGAATAAATTTTAGTTAAAGATGGATTGATATGTAAAAAATCAAGAAATATATCAGTTTATATGTTATAGTCAGGCAATATTATTAACTGGAAAGTCAAAATATAATTTTACAATTATTTTTTTTATTTAGTTGTTAAATGTTGGCAATTTTTATTTAATGCTATTTATTTATTTATTTATTTATTTCATAAAAAGAAACATTTCTTTACTCATGAATAAAAAATATTGAAAAATAAACCTATGACATGAAAATGTTTTTGATAAAATTGACGTCATAATAGCTTTAATTATTATTTATTTGTTCATTTCGCAAATATATTTAATTATTTCCATAATTGATTATTATTTTAATAATGTATATTAAAGGAGAAATCAATAATATGAAACAATATTCGTACAATATATACTATTACAGAATCTGGTGTAAAACAACCACACGACTTCCATTACCCACTATTACACGTAATCTATACAATTTTTTGGAGATATTACTTGCATTTTTTGAGATTTTCGAGTAAGAGAAACTTGATACACGTATAAAGACACATACAACAGAGTTTGCATAGCGAGTTAAATAATAAGGGGGGAAAAAATAGATAGTTATTTTTTTAAACACGAATTTCCGAGATCTAAAACTGAACTACCTAATCAGGATGACCGTTAATATTCCTGTAATAAGCACGTAATACTTGAGAAAGGTTATCTAAATTGGATTAATAAAAAAATTTTCAAGAATACGTTAGAGCCGTTTTTGAGATACCAACTTTTACCAAAACTTAGCATACTCAATTATTGACCTAAAAACAATAATTACATACAAAAGGATATTTAATAGGAAGTTAACATGGCGAGTTTGAAAAAAATCCGTACAGGCATTTTTAAAGGAACGCACTTGCGAAGTCTGAAATTGAGCTGTTTATAGAGGACGCCTATCAATTTTCCTGAACTAAGCAACTTTTCAATCGAAAGGGCATCTAATATATTATTTATACAGCAAATTTGAAGAAAATCATTAGAGGTGTTTTTGAATATGGGCTTACGGTCCCATTTCTGGTTTTCGATGACCCAATTCCGGTTTTTCAATTTTCACGAAAATTTGGAAATTTTATCTGTACACCAGACCTGAATCACTTGTGAAGTTTAGTAGTTCTATTTTTATTAGTTTTGGAGATATGACAGCCAGAAGATTACACACACACGTGCACATATACACACACACTGACCAATTGCCAAAACCTATACAATACTTCCACTACCTACGGTAGTAGGGTAATTGAAGTAAACACATACATCTCGTATTTACTACGATAATATACAGATTTTCGTATTACGTTTTCGATCGCCAAATACAAAAATCGCCAATGACGATAGATATCAAATCTATGCTTTGTTTTCAATTAAAATATTGAAACTTTTAATTAAAAATTTATTTTACCAAAATTTATTATAGCTTCTAGCACTTAGAGAGAGACAGTGTAACTTTTGATTATTGAAAGAAAAAAAAAAAAAGCAATCGGCTTTTTAGTTCTAGCGATCGTTCTCTACATATGCATATAAACCTTTCTTCTTTTTATATTAGTATAGCTATAGAGCATAGGTATATTAAATAGGTTTCCAATCAACATAATGTAACTCAAATAATTAAATGCTATTTACATTTCAGTAATGGCTGTATGCGCTATGTATATTGAGCTACTTGCCATAACTGTTAGTTGCTAAAAATAGTCGCCAAATAAATTTAAACATCTCAATACGCAAGCGAAGTGTGACATCACTGACCGCCCATAGATGCAAGAAAAAGATTTTCCATGTTAATCGCTCATTGGATTTTTTTTTTTTTTTTTTTTTTTTTTAATTAAAATTCTAGAAGAATTATTTCCCGATTTTAATCCTCATATTTCGGTATAGATATGTATTAGTTATTGTATGCATGCGTTAGATTGAGTTATTTTGCTGTCAAATTGACAAAATTTTAATTTTAAATTTCAAAACTGTCACCCTTGGCGTTTTTTGTATTTGGCGATCAAAAAGTAATACGAAAATATACATGCCAGATGTATATTTTCGTAATATGTATTGTACGAAATATTGTTTCATATTATTCGTTACACTCTTAATGTAAGTTTTTAAAATAACCATGATTTTTGAAAGGAATTAAATTATATTCGCCAGATAATTTGGCGATATTTTTTTTTTCTGCCAAGGACGACGGATATCAAATCTATTCCGCTGCAACATATTAGTATATTATATCAGATACTTTATTTAGACATTTGAAAACAAATTTGACTTCAAATTATGATAGAATATTTATCCTTTCCCTTTTAATTAGTTTATTAGTTGGATGTTTATTGTGTAAATATCATCCTTTGAAATTAAATGTTTATGTTTTCAATCGAATATGGAAACTTGCCATTTTTTTTTTTCTAGAGTTTTGAAATTTAAAATTCCAATTTTATCAATTTTACAACAAAAACAATTTAATCTAACGGATGCACATGATAACTAATACATATCTATATCCAAATATGGGGATTAAAATGGGGAAATAATTTTCCTCGATCTTTATTATTTTTTTTACAAAAAATCCAGTTCACTTTTTATATTATTGTTCGCGTGAAAATATATTTTATTATATGTCTAAAAATAAATTAATTCGTAAATCTTTTTGGCAACAATTATAAATTAAAATAAATAATATTATAAAATAGAATTTCTTATTTTATTTTATTTTATTTATTTATTTATTTTTAAATTCCAATTTCGTTTACACACATCAGTTTAAACCACGGAGTAATAAAGACTCCGTGGTTTAAACATTGATGCTTAGATAATTATATTATATCATATCATATCAAATTAAATTATTAGAAAAATAAACACTTTTAATTCTATAATGACGTCAGATTTAACGTGTAAGTTTAACAATTAAAAAAGCTTTATATGAATTTCAATTTAATGCACGTGCAAATATATTTCTTTTCTTTTCACGTCAAGATATTTTAAAAACGAAATGAATATGTAAATGTTTCTTTTATGTTGGCAGCAGCTAATTATTTTAATATTTCATTATTTCCATTTCTATTACGGCTTCTATGGGGATTTTAATTAAAATGCTCAGATTTTAAACTAAAATTTATTTTATCAAAATTAAATATAGCCTATAACAATATGGCATACTGTAGCTTTCGGTCAGTGAAAGAAGTTTTTAAATCGGTTCAGTAGTTTCAGAGATTACCCTCCACAAACAAACAATTTTTTGCGCTTTATATAATGACTAGCTGACCCGTCCGGCTTCGCACTGATGAACAAATTTTAGTTAAAGATGGATTGACATGTAAAAAATCAAGAAATATATCAGTTTATATGTTATAGTCAGGCACTATTATTAACTGGAAAGTCAAAATATAATTTTACAATTATTTTTTTTAATTAGTTGTTAAATGTTGGCAATTTTTACTTAATGCTATTTATTTATTTATTTCATAAAAAGAAACATTTCTTTACTCATGAATAAAAAATATTGAAAAATAAACCTATGACATGAAAATGTTTTTGATAAAATTGACGTCATAATAGCTTTAATTATTTATTTTTTCATTTCGCAAATATATTTAATTTTTTCCATAATTGATGGTTATTTTAATAATGTATATTAAGGAAGAAATTAATAATATGAAACAATATTCGTACAATATATACTATTACAGAATCTGGTGTGAAACAACCACACGACTTCCATTACCCACTATTACACGTAATATATACAATTTTTTGGAGATATTACTTGCATTTTTTGAGATTTTCGAGTAAGAGAAACTTGATACACGTATAAAGACACATACAACAGAGATTGCATAGCGAGTTAAAAAATAAGGGGAAAAAAATAGATAGTTATTTTTTTAAACACGAATTTCCGAGATCTAAAACTGAACTACCTAATCAGGATGACCGTTAATATTCCCGTAATAAGCACGTAATACTTGAGAAAGGTTATCTAAATTGGATTAAAGAAAAAAATTTCAAGAATACGTTAGAGCCGTTTTTGAGATACCAACTTTTACCAAAACTTGGCATACTCAATTATTGACCGGAAAACAATAATTACATACAAAAGGATATTTAGTATTAAGTTAACATGGAGAGTTTGAAAAAAAAATCGTACAGCCGTTTTTTAAAGGAAGGCACTTATGAGATCTGAAATTGAGCTGTTTATAGAGGACGCCTATCAATTTTCCTGAACTAACCAATTATATCATTCGAAAGGACATCTAATAGATTGTTTATATAGCAACTTTGAAGAAAATCGTTAGGGCTGTTTATGAGGTACGGGCTTACGGTCCCATTTCCGGTTTTCGATGACCCAGTTCCGGTTTTTCAATTTTCACCAAAATTTGGAAAATTCATCTGTACATCAGACCTGAATCAATTGTGAAGATTTGTAGTTCTATCTTTATTAATTTTGGAGATATGACACCCGGAAAATTTCACACATTCGTACACACACACACACACTGACCCATTGCCAAAAACTACTTTTTTGGACTCAGGAGGCCTTAAAACATACAAATCAGGTGAAACTCTATATCAAATTTTTGGACCGAATACAATACTTCCACTACCTACGGTAGTACGGTAATTGAAGTAAAAACATAGATCTCGTATTTAATACGAAAATATACAGATTTTCGTATTACGTTTTCGATCTCGAAATACAAAAATCGCCAAGGACGACCGATATCAAATCTATGCTTTATTTTCAATTAAAATTTTGAAAATTTGAATTAAAAATGTATTTTACCAAAATTTATTATAGCCTCTAGCACTTAGAGATAGTGTAACTTTTGATTAGTATAAGAAAAGAAAGAAATAGAAATCGGCTTTTTAGTTCTAGCGATCGTTCTCTACATATACATATAAACCTTTCCTCTTTATATATTAGTATAGAGCATAGATAGATTAAATAGGTTTCTAATCAACATAATGTAACTCAAATAATTAAATGCTATTTGCATTGCAGTAATGGTTGTATGCGCTATGTATATTGAGCTACTTGTCATAACTGTTAGTTGCTAAAAATAATCGTCAAATAAATTTAAACTTCTCAATTATTCTTTTAACAAATGCATAATGAAATGCAGACGATATTTTTTTAATTCACTTTTTATATTATTATTCGCGAGAAAATATATTTTATTATATGTCGAAAAATGAATTAACCCGTAATTTTTTTGGGCAACAATTATAAAATAAATAATTTAATAAAAGTTTAGAAGTAACTCTTAGATCATTACATTATATCATATCATATCAAACTATATTATTAGAAAAATAAATACTTTAAATTTATAATGACGTCAGATTTAACGTGTAAGTTTAACATTTCACAAAGCTTTATATGAATTTCAATTTAATCCACGTGCAAATATATTTCTTTTCATGTCAAGATATTTTGAAAACAAAATGAACATGTACTAAATGTTTCTTTTATGTTGGCAGCAGCTAATTTTTTTAATATTTCATTATTTCCATTTCTATTACGGCTTTTATGGGGATTTTAATTAAAATGCTCAGATTTTAAACTAAAATTTATTTTATCAAAATTAAATATAGCCTATAACAATCAGGCATGCTGTAGTTTTTGGTCAGTGAAAGAAGTTTGAAAATCGGTTCAGTAGTTTCAGAGATTACCCTCCACAAACATACAATTTTTTGCGCTTTATATAATGATATAGACTAGCTGACCCGTCCGGCTTCGCACTGATGAACAAATTTTAGTTAAAGATGGATTGACATGTAAAAAATCAAGAAATATATCAGTTTATATGTTATAGTCAGGCACTATTATTAACTGGAAAGTCAAAATATAATTTTACAATTATTTTTTTTAATTAGTTGTTAAATGTTGGCAATTTTTACTTAATGCTATTTATTTATTTATTTCATAAAAAGAAACATTTCTTTACTCATGAATAAAAAATATTGAAAAATAAACCTATGACATGAAAATGTTTTTGATAAAATTGACGTCATAATAGCTTTAATTATTTATTTTTTCATTTCGCAAATATATTTAATTTTTTCCATAATTGATGGTTATTTTAATAATGTATATTAAGGAAGAAATTAATAATATGAAACAATATTCGTACAATATATACTATTACAGAATCTGGTGTGAAACAACCACACGACTTCCATTACCCACTATTACACGTAATATATACAATTTTTTGGAGATATTACTTGCATTTTTTGAGATTTTCGAGTAAGAGAAACTTGATACACGTATAAAGACACATACAACAGAGATTGCATAGCGAGTTAAAAAATAAGGGGAAAAAAATAGATAGTTATTTTTTTAAACACGAATTTCCGAGATCTAAAACTGAACTACCTAATCAGGATGACCGTTAATATTCCTGTAATAAGCACGTAATACTTGAGAAAGGTTATCTAAATTGGATTAAAGAAAAAAATTTCAAGAATACGTTAGAGCCGTTTTTGAGATACCAACTTTTACCAAAACTTAACATACTCAATTATTGACCTAAAAACAATAATTACATACAAAAGGATATTTAATAGGAAGTTAACATGGCGAGTTTGAAAAAAATCCGTACAGGCGTTTTTAAAGGAACGTACTTGCGAAGTCTGAAATTGAGCTGTTTATAGAGGACGCCTATCAATTTTCCTGAACTAAGCAACTTTTCAATCGAAAGGGCATCTAATATATTATTTATATAGCAACTTTGAAGAAAATCATTAGAGGTGTTTTTGAATATGGGCTTAGGGTCCCATTTCTGGTTTTCGATGACCCAATTCCGGTTTTTCAATTTTCACGAAAATTTGGAAAATTTATCTGTACACCAAACCTGAATCACTTGTGAAGTTTAGTAGTTCTATTTTTATTAGTTTTGGAGATATGACAGCCAGAAGATTACACACACACGTGCACATATACACACACACTGACCAATTGCCAAAACCTATACAATACTTCCACTACCTACGGTAGTAGGGTAATTGAAGTAAACACATACACCTCGTATTTACTACGATAATATACAGATTTTCGTATTACGTTTTCGATCGCCAAATACAAAAATCGCCAATGACGATAGATATCAAATCTACGCTTTGTTTTCAAGTAAAATATTGAAAATTTTAATTAAAAATTTATTTTACCAAAATTTATTATAGCTTGTAGCACTTAGAGAGAGACAGTGTAACTTTTGATTATTGAAAGAAAAAAAAAAAAAGCAATCGGCTTTTTAGTTCTAGCGATCGTTCTCTACATATGCATATAAACTTTTCTTTTTTTTATATTAGTATAGCTATAGAGCATAGGTATATTAAATAGGTTTCCAGTCAACATAATGTAACTCAAATAATTAAATGCTATTTACATTCCAGTAATGGCTGTATGCGCTATGTATATTGAGCTACTTGCCATAACTGTTAGTTGCTAAAAATAGTCGCCAAATAAATTTAAACATCTCAATACGCAAGCGAAGTATGACATCGCTGACCGCCCGTGGATGCAAGAAAAAGATTTTCCATGTTAATCGCTCATTGGATTTTTTTTTTTTTTTTTTTTAAATTCTAGAAGAATTATTTCCCGGTTTTAATCCTCATATTTGGGTATAGATATGTATTAGTTATTGTATGCATGCGTTAGATTGAGTTATTTTGCTGTCAAATTGACAAAATTTTAATTTTAAATTTCAAAACTGTCACCCTTGGCGTTTTTTGTATTTGTCGATCAAAAACGTAATACGAAAATATACATGCCAGATGTATATTTTCGTAATATGTATTGTACGAAATATTGTTTCATATTATTCGTTACACTCTTAATGTAAGTTTTTAAAATAACCATGATTTTTGAAAGGAATTAAATTATATTCGCCAGATAATTTGGCGATATTTTCTTTTTTCTGCCAAGGATGACGGATATCAAATCTATTCCGCTGCAACATATTAGTATATTATATCAGATACTTTATTTAGACATTTGAAAACAAATTTGACTTCAAATTATGATAGAATATTTATCCTTTCCCTTTTAATTAGTTTATTAGTTGGATGTTTATTGTGTAAATATCATCCTTTGAAATGAAATGTTTATGTTTTCAATCGAATATGGAAATTTGCCATTTTTTTTTCTAGAGTTTTGAAATTTAAAATTCTAATTTTATCAATTTTACAACAAAAACAATTTAATCTAACGGATGCTCATGATAACTAATACATATCTATATCCAAATATGGGGATTAAAATGGGGAAATAATTTTCCTCGATCTTTATTATTTTTTTACAAAAAATCCAGTTCAATTTTTATCCGCGTTTGTAATGATCGATAGACGGCGCTTTGTGAACACTGCAGTTGTTAGTAAACATTATAGCCACGTGTGTTCCATTAGTGTTCTTTTTGTTTCGTACTATAATTTCTCCGCCATTACATTATCGAAAATTGATTGCTTTTGGAAAAAATACTTCAGTTTATTCAAAGTTCGATCGGAAGTAGATTTTTAACTGAAGTTGAACAAATATTAATTTCAAATCATCTGATTAATTCTTTACTTCCATTAGCCGAAGCAACTGAAATTTTAAATTTGTCATTTGGAAATAAATGGAAGCTCAATTCTGGATTTCTTGATCCTTTGGAGTTACACTGTGGCACACAAAAGTATGCGTTATCTTTTTTACCGTATTTATTCATTTTATTCAATAAATATATGTGAAACTAAATATCGGCAAGCAATGGCGGCTGTATGGAATTCGAATTAAACCATGTTTATTGTAATTTCACCTTAGCCCACCAGAGGGCGAGCATTTCATTACAATCGCGGATATTATTGTTCGCGTGAAAATATATTTTATTATATGTCTAAAAATAAATTAATTCGTAAATCTTTTTGGCAACAATTATAAATTAAAATAAATAATATTATAAAATAGAATTTCTTATTTTATTTTATTTTATTTATTTATTTATTTTTATATTCCAATTTCGTTTACACACATCAGTTTAAACCACGGAGTAATAAAGACTCCGTGGTTTAAACATTGATGCTTAGATATTATATCATATCATATCAAATTAAATTATTAGAAAAATAAACACTTTTAATTCTATAATGACGTCAGATTTAACGTGTAAGTTTAACATTTAAAAAAGCTTTATATGAATTTCAATTTAATGCACGTGCAAATATATTTCTTTTCTTTTCACGTCAAGATATTTTAAAAACGAAATGAACATGTAAATGTTTCTTTTATGTTGGCAGCAGCTAATTTTTTTAATATTTCATTATTTCCATTTCTATTACGGCTTCTATGGGGATTTTAATTAAAATGCTCAGATTTTAAACTAAAATTTATTTTATCAAAATTAAATATAGCCTATAACAATATGGCATACTGTAGCTTTCGGTCAGTGAAAGAAGTTTTTAAATCCGTTCAGTAGTTTCAGAGATTACCCTCCACAAACAAACAATTTTTTGCGCTTTATATAATGATATAGATATAGATTATAAATTTATTTTTATCTCTGAGTTTTAATGGTAGGGTATTTTTATTTTTAAGCAAGTAATCAAAGCTGTACGTGTACAAGTAGAATGCAACATTTTCTAATGTCTCACCTTAAAATAAGTATTTTATTTTTTTTTAAGTTACAATTGTTCAGCTTCAACTTATAGATTTTTTTTTAATCAAATTCAAATCTTAATTTATGGTTTTCTTTTAGTAAAACATTTATAATTATTCTTTTAAGCTTGATATAGTTTTTAAATAATTTTTGACGTTTTTTAACGTTTCAAATAAAGTAAATTTACTTTCACTTAAAGATAAATTCTATTCCTTTAGTTACAGGAAAGTCACCTATAATGAAAGCACTTTCTCGGTAGAACATTGTAATTTAAAGTTTTATCAGACTTAGGACTCCTGTTTGAATTTTACTTATCCCATGCATCATTAATCAATAGCGAGTCACTCCTTCTTGGCATTTCAACTAAAGTTACGAATTACAGTTTGAAATTACCTAATCAAATAATATTATGTGACAGAATTTCTGACTTCAGAATAATTTTGTCTCTCTATGGAACTTACTATTAAGGTAAATCACATGCGAAATAATGATAGCAATTTCGAAACATATGGTATTTAATGTAGGCGTTGTTTCTTTATGCGAAATATGCTTATATACAATATTCGAATATTTCAGAATACAAGATTAACATAAATTAGAATAATCAAGAAACTGCTAGAATAGGAAATTAAATATGCAAAGATAATTATAAGAATTTAGAAATAATTATTTAGAGTCTTTAATTTTACATGCCCCCGGCTGGAATCGAACCGAGGCCGTCTGGGTGACAGTCCAAAGACATACCACTACGCCACGGCGGCTGCGAAAAAAATCTGACGCATTACCCTTCTTTCAAAGAACAGCGCCTCGCTGTTTTTAAGACTTCTGGGTTAGAGCTCTAGTCCTCAAACGCGTCATTGGTTCACTGTAAGTACCGTTCGTTTGAAATTGAACGGCATCATTCGGATTTTGTGTGTCTTCGTTCTCAATCTGCTTGTCCGGATCATAGTAGGGTTTCATACGTAATACGTGGACATTGTCTCTTGGTTTTCTTCTTCGCGAGGCAGGATCAAAATCTTGAACCTCATAGGTGACGTCTGATAAACGCCGTAAAACCTGATACGGCCCAAAATACCTTCTTAAAAGCTTTTCGGAGAGACCGACTTTTCGGACTGGAGTATACACCCATACGAGATCTCCATCAGCATAAGAAACCATACGGTGTTTGGAGTCGTAACGTCTACGGTCTTTATCTTGGGCTTTCAGATTTCGCACTCGGGCTAGCTGCCTGGATTCTTCAGCTCTGGCAATAATCTTGGCTATGTGATCGTCGTCTACATCATCAGGGCAAAATGGTAACATTGTGTCCAGTGTCGGTTCAGCTTCACGTCCGTGAAGCAAATAAAAAGGCGTAAAACCCGTCGTCTCCTGTTTAGCGGTATTGTAAGCAAAAGTAACAAATGGTAGAATTTCATCCCAATTTTTCTGCTCTGTATCCACGTACATGGACAACATGTCGGCCAAAGTTTTATTAAACCGCTCGGTCAGTCCATTTGTTTGAGGGTGATATGTGTCGTCATACGATGAGCGATATTACAATTCGACGAGAGCGGAAACAAGTTTGGATTGGAAGACAGTTCCACGATCTGTGATAATTACTCAGGGAGCTCCATGTTTCAGTAGAATTTCTTCGAGCAAGAACTTCGCTATTTCTTCCGCTTCAGCGGTCGGTAAAGCTTTCGTTATTGTATATCTCGTTAAGTAATCAGTGCAGACTATGATCCACTTGTTCCCACGAGTAGATTTCGGAAATCTTCCTAGAAGATCGATCCCAGTGCGATGGAAAGGTGCTATAGCTGGAGGAATAGAAACTAAGCGTCCAGGAGGTCGTTGAGGAACGGATTTTCTCCTCTGACATTCTCGACAGTGCATCACATACCGAACGACATTTCTGTACATCCCAGGCCAGTAAAACTTTTTGCGGATTCTGTCATAAGTTTTCGCAAAACCAAGATGTCCTGTGGTGGGAGCGTCGTGGAAATGTCTTAATATGTCCGCTTGAAGATGTTTGGGAATGACTGGCCGCCACGTTTTTCCATCAGGGTCAAAGTTCTTTCTGCTTAGTACTCCGTCAATTAATTCAAATTCCCTTTTATCTGCGTTGGTGCAGTTATTCGACAAAATAATGTTTGCGAGATCTGAGTCTTTCTTCTGTTCAATCGCAAGGTTCATACTCGTAGTCACAGCTAGAAATTTCTCTGGCGTATCAGTTTTTTCGTCCACTGGATTCCTCGAGAGTGTGTCAGCGTCCCTGTGCTTCTTACCGGTTTTGTATATCACTGAGAAATCATGTTCTTGAAGGTGAAGGGCCCATCTTGCCAGTCTTCCTGAAGGATCCTTTAGACTCATAAGCCAGCATAGTGAATGATGATCCGTTACAACAGTAAAATGTTTTCCAAATAGATGCGGCCGGAATTTGTTGATAGTCCATACGATGGCAAAGCATTCCCGTTCTGTGGTGGAATAATTATTTTCGGCTTTTGTCAAGGTCCTTGAGGCGTAAGCTATAACTTTTTTGGCATTGTTTTGAATTTGCACGAGGACTGCCCCCAATACCATACCCACTGGCATCTGTATGAATTTCTGTAGGGGCGCTTTCGTCGTACATTCCTAAGACTGGATCAGAAGTGAGACTGTTAAATGATTCGGCCTATTCAGGACCCCAATGGAACTTCGCATCACCTTTTAGAAGCAACTGCAAGGGTTCAGCGAGATAACAAAAGCCCTTAATAAATCTTCGTAAGTATGAGCAATGTCCAAGAAAGTTTCGTATATCATGTACATTCTTTGGAGTTGGAAAATTGCTGACTGCTTTCACTTAATCGGGATCTGGACGGACACCACTACTAGAAACAAGATGACCCAGTATTTTTACTTCTTTGGCCGCAAATAGACACTTCTTCGGGTTGAGTACAAGATCAGCTTCCTGAAGACATTTCAAAACAAGCCTTAGTCGGGTGAGATGTTCTTCAAAAGTTTCTGAAAATACTATAATGTCGTCTAAATAACAAAGACACACACTCCATTTTAAATGGCGTAGCAAATTGTCCATCATTCTTTCGAAAGTCGCGGGTGCGTTACAGAGTCCAAACGGCATAACTTTAAATTCGTATAAACCTTCGGGGGTTATGAATGCCGTCTTCTCTCGATCCGCTTCGTCTACTTCTATCTGCCAATACCCAGAGCAGAGGTCTATGGAAGAAAAGAATTTGGCGCCTTTCAAACAGTCTAGCGTATCGTCGATACGAGGTAGAGGATAGACATCTTTTTTCGTGATCTTATTGAGCTTCCGATAATCTACGCAAAAACGCCAGCTTCCATCTTTTTTCCTAACGAGCACCACGCGTGAAGACCAGGGGCTTTCAGATGGCTGGATGATACCTTTATCAAGCATTTTCTGGACTTCTTCACGAATAACGCGTCTTTCGGTCGGTGATACACGGTAGGCTCGTTGGCTGATTGGAGCATGATCACCTGTATGAATCCTGTGTTTCACATTCGTCCGTGAGGCTGTCGACTTGTCAGTCTTCTCGAAGATTTCAGAGAACTTTCGAAGAAGTTCGGCTAGCTTGGTTCTCTGTTCGTTGTTCAACTGAGGGGACATCATTCGAGAGCAGTCCATCAGTGAATTTGACGTGTCTCGTGTATTCAGGCCATACGTCGTGTCGGCAATCGCACATAAATGTCTTTCATTCAAGGGTTCGGCTAGGCCTAGGCACATTCCTTTAGGAATTACTTGGTTTCTAGACTCGAGGTTGGCGACCCAGGTTTCACTTTGCCCTTTATGGTATAAGGATAACATGGATGGTATAGCAAAATTGTTCTCGAAGAGCAGATTTTTATTGCCGTCTATGACTACATTTACCTCTCTTCGTACTTGGCATCCTGAAAGTGCTATTTTAGTTAAAGATTGGGGCTTAAGGGTGTAGTCTCTTGTGGCGTACAACTTCCAGGCGTCCATCGCTGCGAGGTCTTGACAAACGTCTTCTAAAAATTGTTCACTCTGTCCACAGTCTATCACGACTTTAGAAGCTTCCAAAAAGTCCCATCCAAGGATTATGTCATGACTACAATGCGGCAAAACAATGAATTCAAATGGCAGCTCTCTGCTATTTATGTGAACACGTAAAACACATTTTCCCATCGGCCAGACAAAATTTCCATCGGCGACTTTCAGCATAATATTCTTAGCTTCAAAAAACAGAACCTTTTTAAGGGATCGACGATACTTATCGGAGACGACAGAAAATGAGGCTCCAGAATCCACTAGTTCTCGTATCGGCTTTTTATCTACGATTATGTCTAGTTGGTTACCAGTCATCTTTGCGGCCGACGGAGGATTTTGATTACATGCGGCCTCACCTTCTTGGAAGGTCGCTCCGTTTAGTTTTCTTCATTATTGCGGCTTGGAGATCGACTTGATCGACGATATGGCGACGGTGATCTGAAACGGCGTGTTGGAGATCGGCCTCTAGTTGGACTAGGAGATGAACGGCGAGTGAAGATTGGTCGGCGAAGCTGATCTTCTGCATCAATTTCTTCAGGGTTCTGTCGGCGGCGTCGATAGCTGTCGAAAATAGCTTTTCTTTCTCTGCAATAACGCACATGTCCAGGACGTCCACAGTGGAAGCAGACTGGTCTGTTGTCAGCTGTTCTCCAGAGGTCAGTTTTTCTCGGCTGTGTGGGTGATCTCTGGACAGGAACTCTGGATTCTCTGGTTACAGTGGCATATGTTGGTCGTCGGGGTGCTTTGACCGGTATTGATGAAACGGGGGCTAGGACCCTTTGAACTTCATCTTGGACTATTTCTTCTAGGAATTGCGAACATGGCTCTGAAGGTTCTTTCGTCTGGTTGATCAGTCGATGGACTTCCTCCTGTACAATTTGGCGGATAAGCGAGACCAAATCTGGTTCCTCTTTCATTTCTGCCGCTGGTACGACGTTTGAAAGCCTCTCAAATCTTCGTCGTCCAACCCTCTTCTGCTTCATGTCCTCAATGTAGTTGCACCATTTAATGAAATCCGTTGTGGTGCTGATTTCTTTCGTCAACAGTGTTTGATAAATGTCCTCCGCAATGTCTTTCATTAGCTGAGACACTTTTTCGTCTTCGGTCATTGAAGGATTAATTTCCTGGCACAGACCTAAGACACTCTGTATATAGGACTGCGTACACTCTCCTAACCACCTCCTCTGTACTTCAATTGCACCTCCGCCTTCCTGGTATACTTTTGTCGGTCGCCGAAAAGTCCGCTTAATTCTTTCTTGAACACCTCCCAGGAATTCACAGTATCTTCATTGTTTACATACCACTGTTTTGCCGTACCATCTAGGAAGAAATAAACATTGGCTGAGCACATCATGTCATCCCATTTATTAAATTTAGCCACTCGATCGTATTCTTTAAGCCATTTCAGAGGATCTTCTCCCGGCACACCTCGGAAGGTCGATGGGCTCCTTTGCTGCTGGTAGGTAGGAGTCAATACGATGGGCTTGGTCTCTTCTGACAATTTGGTCTCTTCCGGCATTTTTGCTTTCTTTCTGCTGTCTGAAAATAAAGTCCGTATTCGGGAGATTGTCCTCTTAAACGGAGACTTCTGCGAAGATCACCACGGTTATCCACGTTTGCAAGGTACAGTCGGTAACAAAAGTGTCCGAACACTAGCAAAAATTCCTATGTGAAAAAAGTACACTTTGTATTGTTTTGTTAAATAAATCCTTGTCGAATCCTGTTCTTAGTCGGTTTAAGAACATGATTCGATAAGGATTTATTTAACAAAACCGTATGAAGTGTACATTTTTTACATAGGAATTTTTGCTAGCGTTCGGACACTTTTGTTACCGACTGTATGATACCCGGCACTGCCACCAAAAATGTCACGTAGATGTCGTGAAGAGCCAAAGTGAACACTCGAAGTGAAGTAACAAACGTAGTTTATTAGCAGAACAAACTTGTAATACAACTACACTCGGCGGAGAACATACTCAAACTGAGGAACAAGTCGCTTATATACAATATTCGAATATTCCAGAATACAAGAATAACATAAATTAGAATAATCTAGAAACTGCTAGAATAGGAAATTAAATATGCAAAGATAATTATAAGAATTTAGAAATAATTATTTAGAGTCTTTTATTTTACATGCCCTCGGCTGGAATCGAACCGAGGCCGTCTGGGTGACAGTCCAAAGACATACCACTACGCCACGGCGGCTGCGAAGAAAGCTGACTTTGTGGCAATATCCTCCAATTGCCAAGATTCTGACTATCGCTAAATTGTTTTTAAAATTACTATCTGACTGTTTATTATCTGCATCAAAAACATTCTCTCAAAAACTATTAAAATATCTAAATTAATAAAGACGCTTCAAGACGTTATATCACTTAGGGTAGCTTACTTCGATACATTTATAAAGCATAGGGTTACTAATTAATAATCAATATTCTATACTATAGTACATCAATACACCTAATAGTGATGAGAAACTATCCTGCAGTTACCATCATTTTATAATGCAGTCATAAGAACTACATTTATAAATTGATATTAAACCAAAAATTTATATCAATAAAAATTTAATTCCCTCCAAAATATTCTTACTAGCTGGAACCCGTCGAATTCGACGATCACTTTATTGACCGTAATGTTTCAAAAATCGTCGCATCATTATTTAAATGTATTTCCTATTAAATGTATTTTAAATGTATCTAAAATAATTTACGACATTTCACCTAAAAAAAGAAAGTCGGAAAAATGCTTATAAATAGAAATACTATATATGACATCACTTTCTACAAAGTACTGCCAATGTAACATCAAACTGACTCCAAATAAACAGATGCGATCTTTTATTTTCTATTTCGTTTAGTACAAAGACTATATGTTAGCTGACCCGTCCGGCGTTGCCCGGGCCCATGATACCTTAAATGAAACTTAAATTTGTATTATTTTATACCTTTAACTCGATTTTCTTTGAATTTCTATTTTTAAGTAAAAGCATTGCGAAAAAAAAAAAATAATCAGCTGTAACAACAACAAAAAAAAAAAAATTACCTCGAACCGAACGAAACTCTGTCTTGTGCCTGCGGCAGCGCATACGCGGCCGCTAATACCATGAAAAAATTCCGAAAAATTAACCTGGAACCGAACGAACCCGCCCGGCAATGCCCGGGCCCGTGATAATAATCTTAAATGAACTTTAAATTTGTATGATTTTATATCTTTAACTCGATTTTGTTTGAATTTCTATTTTTAAATAAAAGCATTGCGAAAAAAAAAAATAATCAGCTGTAACAAAAAATTACCTCGAACCGAACGAAACTCTGCCTTGTGACCCGGTTGCCTGCGGCAGCGCATACGCAGGCCGCTAATACCATGACAAAATTCCTAAAACTTTAACCTGGAACAGAACGAACCCGCCCAGCATTGCCCGGGCCCATGATAATAACCTTAAATGCACCTTAAATTTGTATGGTTTTATATCTTTAACTCGATTTTATTTGAGTTTCTAATTTTAAATAATAAAAACATCACACACACACAAAAAAAAAATAATAATAATCATCTGTAACAAAAAATTACCTCAAACAGAACGGAACTCGGGTTCGTGACCCAGTGCCTGCGGCACGTATATGCAGGAAGCTAAGAACATGACAAAATTATGAAAAATTAACCTTGAACCGAACGAACCTCTGACTCGTGTTACCGCTGCCTGTGGCTGCGGCACCGTACAGCAGGCATGCTACGCAGTATATTGTATAGCGCAGTATATTGTATACGAACATCACCAATCGCCTTGAATTCCCAAGACCTTTCAAATAAGGTGTCACATGCTGGTATCAACTGCAAAATCCTTTAGTTACACTTTCCACAGCCAAGGGGCACAGCGTTTTCAATACGAACAACCCTAACGGTCAGGAAATATCAAGACCTTTAAAATAAGTTGTAACACGATAGGATCTACTGAAAAATCACCTTGTTCTATTTTTAACCACCAGGGGGCGTACTATATTGTATACAAACATCCCCAATGAACATTACATTTCAAGACCTTTATCAACAATCACCTTGAATTTCCAAGACCTTTCAAATAAGGTGTCACATGGTGGTGTCAACTGCAAAATCCTTTAGGTGCCCTTTCCACCACCAGGGGGCACAGTGTGTTCTGTACGAATATCCCGAACGGCCAGGAAATACCAAAGGGCCTACAACAAAATCACCTAGTTCCATTTTTCACCACCAGGGGGCGCCCTATATTGTATACAAACATCCCCAATCAACATGAAATTTCAAGACATTCAAAATGAGGTGCTACATGTGTGGGTCTAGAACGGATTTTCCTCTCAAACTAATTTCCCGCCTTCCCCCACCTTCAAATCTACTTTTCCCCTTTTAAATTCAAAAGTCCAAAATCGGAGATATTGATTTTTTTAGTATTCGAGTCTAGTCCCCCCATGCACAATTTCTTCACCGTGAAGTAATTTGGAGCTGAGTTATGCTCGCCAACGTCTGTTTAACCCCTACCCCCCAAGGGAGGGGCGGAACCGTTCGACTTTTTTGACTTTTTTCTTTACATAACATATCTACAGACCAAGATCTTTTTTTAGATACCTCAACCAAATTTTTAAACCTAGCCGTTCTCTCAATTTAGTGGAGACAGAAAAAAACACGTTTTAAATTAATATATAGATTCAGTCGATAATAATAAATTATAATAATTTGCTTGACTAAAATGTTTCTTTTACTAATGTTGAATAGCAAGTGTATTGACTGTTTTATATACTCCAATATAAATCTCGGAAATAAATCATCCGGAGTAAATGAAGTTCGTAGCAAATCTTGGCAGTTCATTCTTATAAAGTACTGTGCTACAAACAGCCGTTCTACGTATGGGATCATTTCTATAGAACAACAGATGTTTAGAATTGCCTTGCCAGTAATCTGGAAATGTACGATGTAATTAATTGTTTAACAAATGACGTGCAAAATAATTCTGAAATCAATTGAAACCAAAGATTCTAACATTAATGCCTGAAACAGAGAACTTGAAACTCTATTAAGCCTTATACAGATTTTTGTATTAAGTCTTTTGCCAGTAAAGGATATCGTGTAATTATTTATTCATGGTTTAAACTTCTTCGTATACAGATTTTCATTTATTTATTTTTGTTTTATTTATATATATTTGATGTTTGGAAAATTTGAAAATTTTCGTATCCAAAATATAGAGACATATTTGAATTATAAAAATATTAAATTAAGAAAAGGATTTTTGTATAGTTTATATATATATATATATAAATCTATATAAAATGCTATTATTTAAAACTACATTTATAAGGAGATTCTTTGTAAAAAGATAAGATTTTTCTTCATTTTGTAAGTTTCTTTTATCTTATTATTATTATTATTATTTATTTATGGTTTTTTTTTTTTTTTTTTTTTTTTTTTTTTTTTTTTTTATTGGGGGGGGGGGGGGGATAATAGAAGTACTGTACTGGATCGAATACTTAAAACTGAGTATTTTTTATTAAATATATTTTTTAAGACTCCACATCCTGTGAATCTAAAAATCAGTTTTTTAGCGTTTGATCTGTATGCCTACACGTCTGTCTATTATTAGCGTAACTAAAATATAGATAACAGCAAGTATTACCAATGTCGTTTATCAAATCTGTTTGATATAAGCATGGTATTCTAAACTTTTTCAACGGGATTAAACAAACTTTTCGTTTTTAGGTACATACAAAATAATTCAAGTAAACTGGATCTATAAACAAAATTTTTATTTGATATTTTTAATAACTTTATGATATATTCATAGCAAAGTTATATAGAAATATACTTTATATGCACAATGTATATTTTATATAATATAGAATATGACATTCAAAGCCATTCACAGTATTTTTACAGGGCCCTACAAAAAAATACAGGACAAAGTTGGAAATTGTTTAAAGTGCATTTCAAGTTGCGTTAAAAAAATTTACATAATTTATTAAAATTCAAGTGTACTATTTGGTATATAATAATTCACAGAAAAAATGAAAAGCTATCAAATTAAACAAATACATAATTGGATGAAATGGACATTATCGGTGTTTTGGGGTGGAAGCCAAATCACACCTTTCTTGGGATTTCTTATTCCCTTTTTCCCAAGGAATATTTCGATGCCATACAAACTTTTTTCTACAGAATACAAAATTTCCCCATACAATACATATAAACACTTTACAAAGTTGCTTTTTTTCCCTTCAGTAGACACATGTGACGGGATTAATGACGTAATATGGATAAAGTCCTCTGGTAGTAGCGCTTTAGTATGTTATAGTATGTTTATTAACACGTTGAGCGCCATGTCAGCCACTCTCAATTCTATACTTTTTGTCATATATCTCTAAAGGTACTGAAGTAATCATCTTGAAACTTTAGCAGTGTGCAGAACATGTTATACTTCAGACATTTCAGTGAAAGTTTTACCCCGAAAGTAAAAGCAGTACCAATAAAAAAATTAACACGTTGAGCGCCATGTTAGCCATCGGTGGCTGACAATGTCAAATATGATAGAAAGCCGAGTCAACCATCGGTGGTTAACAGTGTAAAATAGGATATAAAACTAAAAATATTACATTTCTTTAAGTAATTATTGAAAATTTATTGAAAATTTGCTTATTTTTTAATTTATTACAGGAAGAATCATTATGGATTGTTAATGGATTTTAAGAATTCGCATGGCGCTCAACGTGTTAAAAAACTGATTATTAATAAAATCTAAATTCTTTTACTCTTATGGTACATAAGTTATTGTTTTTGAGTCTATATTCTGAGTTGAATTTTTGCTACAATTACAATTTTTTATGACACCTCCATATAAAAATGAAAATTGTAGCGCTTCGCATAAGTGACTGTGTGTTTGTCTATCATTAGCATAATTTAAAAACAAGTAATTGCAGAAAGTTCAAATTTATCACTTTAAAGTTTACACAGGGATCGTACATGAATTTATTTAAATAAAATTGATAAATTAATAACAAGTAGTGTAGGGGAACATTTCTAAATATTTTTTTAAATACATATTTTATAACAAACTTAAATATTTTATGAATCTAAATACAATAATCAAACGAAAATGTTTAGGAGGGAGAGGGGGATGTCACAGTCACACATCAAAGTATGCCAAATAAGACTGTTTCTATAACTCACAGAGTAAGCGAAACTAGTGTAAGTTACACATTAATTTATTTATACATATTGGGTTTGTTTTAGCAAGTATTGTTGAAGAGTACTTTAAAAAGTTGTTTTAGCTTATTTATTTATTAATTTAGCACTCTGTTAAATTATATTTAAATGGACATACGTAAAAAGTATTTTATTCACTGATTGCGCATGTGCATATATATTTTGTACGACAAAACGACAGAACTATCTGTAGTGAAAAAGAAAATTTAAATGTACTTTTTTTTTTAATGATAGACAGTCTTTCATAATTCGATAATATAAAACAACAAATGTACGTAACACATATCAATACAAAAAACCCTTAACGGGTTAAAAGTTTGTGACGCAGCACTGTACTTTATGGCTATAAGAATTAGAAATACGGGTCTTAAAAATAATGATATCAAATTTTCAGTGACGCTTTGA
Source organism: Salticus scenicus (assembly GCA_963930645.1). NCBI lineage: Eukaryota > Metazoa > Arthropoda > Arachnida > Araneae > Salticidae > Salticus > Salticus scenicus. The sequence continues at coordinate 28,374,044 of OZ005654.1, read as the reverse complement.
TATTAATTAAATTATACATAGATTTTCTTATTTGAATTTGCTTTTTCCTTTTTTTTATATTTACAATGTAAACGTTATTTTCAACATAAAATAATATATAGCATTTACTCATTGATACCTTTCCATTCACATCTCTTATACTATGAAAGCATGTGTTTTAAAAGAAATTATATGAAATTCCAGTAACGCAGTGGTGTTACATTAAATGATTTGTTTTTAAATTTCACTGCAATTATTTTGTTTTGCATATTAAAGTATATGTGCACATTGAAATATTGCTTTTAATTTTCAAATACGCTGTCAAATATATCACTTTCATTAAGCTTATATTATGTACTAAAATATATTTATTTCAATGAATTATTCTATCTTTTGCGTCACGCCATCCAAATCTGAAAAAAATTTCACAATTTTTTTCTTTGCAGCACAATATCTATTTGCATGCATTTTCAATTTATTTTTATAAAATGACACAAAGTAAACATTTCCATATATTTTACTTACAGTTTTGGATAGCGTGACGCAAAAGATAGAATAATTCATTGAAATAAATATATTTCAGTACATAATATAAGCTTAATGAAAGTGATATATTTGACAGCGTATTTGAAAATTAAAAGCAATATTTTAATGTGCACATATACTTTAATATGCAAAACAAAATAATTGCAGTGAAATTTAAAAACAAATCATTTAATGTAACACCACTGCGTTACTGAAATTTCATATAATTTCGTTTAAAACACATGCTTTCATAGTATAAGAGATGTGAATGGAAAGGTATCAATGAGTAAATGCTAAATATTATTTTATGTCAAAATAACGTTTACACTGTAAATATGAATAAAAGGAAAAAGCAAATTCAAATAAGAAAATCTATGTATAATTTAATTAATATCAAAGCGTCACTGAAAATTTGATATCATTATTTTTAAGACCCGTATTTCTAATTCTTATAGCCATAAAGTACAGTGCTGCGTCACAAACTTTTAACCCGTTAAGGGTTTTTTGTATTGATATCATTACTTTTTAGGGGTTAATGATCAAAACGTAAAATTAAAGGAGCATGGTAATGAGTTATAACACTGTATAAAAAGTGTTGTTTTATAGGTCATATACGAACAAAATAACCAACTAAATGAAATTTCAAAATTTTATAAAAAGTGATTAAAAAAAAAAAAAAAAAAAAAAAAAAAAACTTTAAGAAAGAATATTTTTTGAGGGATGGAAACATGCAACATTACAAAGGCATAATATAGTACATTTTAAAAATGACAAAAATTTCTTATTTATATTTATTTCTTATTATAATTTTTTTAGGTATAGATTTGATTTAAAAGAGAAAAATAAATAATAATAGAAAAATCTTTAAAAAGTGAAATTTTTATACTGGTAAATATTTAAGTAGTATAGTTTGTCATGAATTTAATTAAAAAAAAAAAAAATCTTAATCTATTCAAAATTTTATTATAGCTTAACATTTTGTAATTTATATATATATACTAGAAACTTAATGAGCAAATTAATTATTTTCAAATTCTGTTTTAAGAATTTTTTCAATCCGTAGTTTAAGTGATTTATCACCTAATTTTGAAAAAATTACAAATATTTGCATATGATTATCATATTATTTGTCATTTTTATGAAAATGAAGAAAAAATTTTTTGTTGTTGCAATCACCTTTTAAAATAGAACCAATTTTGAAAGTTAACAACGTATCAGCATGAAAACAATGTAAATACAATGAATATTTTTGATAAACAAATGTCATATAAAATACAAGTACCTAAATAAATAACTCATTTAATATATATATTAAAAAAAGAAAAATATTTTTTTTTTTTTGTTTATTTTTGACGCCAATTCCCGATAGAGGGAGCCAAAACGATTATTTGATATTCAGTATTTCAGATGGAAGAGAAGAAATTCGCCCGCGAAACTGCCGCATCACGGTATTTTCGAGTAAAAAATAGTTCGATTTTTAAACTGAGTTATAAAAAATCAAGAGTTTTCCTAGGGAAAAGGGAGATGCCAGGCACATCAGATAAAAGCGATTAATATCATATATCAATTAAACGACATTCCTTCGAGCAATATTCGAGAAAAATTTAACCACCCCTATAGACCGTCCAATTACAACTTATATAAGCCAATTCATATCTCAAAATATATTGCACGCAGAAATGTAGCGATTTCAGGGTAGGATCAGACAGAAGGTAAAATGCTATTTTGAAAATATCAGAAAAAAAATCCCATATTTCCTGAGATATTAAGTATCGGCTTTCAGCGGTTTCTTTGATCTCAAATTAGCTGTATATATGAGTGTCGCAGTTTTCGTTCGCATTTTCCGCTGAGTGTCGCCGCGTTCGTTTGTTTTTTCGCTTGCGTCACTAGAAAAACTGCCGTTTTTCATGATAGTCCAATTAAACGCATATTAATGAAAATGTTTGACGAAAAAAAATAAATAAATTAAATAAAATAAATTAAAAAATGCTGTTGTAGTTAACTAACCCCCTAAAAAATAATTTTAAATGTTGAAGAATAACCAATTTGACAATGTTGTTGTTGTGCGGATTAAGGCCAATTGACTACGCTAGGGTCCTAGGCCTATGGGTGGAATGCCTTTCGTGTGTGTGTGTGTGTGGGGGGGGTGTCTTTCAAAGAGATCCTAACTTGTATTTACGCAAGTTTTTGAAAAAAGCAAGGAAGAGTCCGAACGGCTAAGTTAATGAGCGTGTGTTAGGATCGAAACCAGAATTTTTCCATCTACCAGCTTTGAGCGCAGAACCTCTCGGCCACTGGTGGAATATAAAAATTTTTAAACTGAGAATTATAAAATGCAAAAATAAAGAAAAAAAAACTTTTTTTTCTTTCTTTTTTTTATATGTATATATAATTTCAAACGATTTAATTATTTGTTAAAAAATAGCATTCTTTCAGAGTTTATGGGAAAACGCGACATTTAAGTAAATATGACAATAATATAAAATGAATATAAAACGATTTTATTGACACATATCCATGCTAATAGTTTAAATGATAACATAATATTTAAAAAGTAATATTTTTTAAATAATAAAATGATACTTTGAAATGTACCAAATTAAATTAGAAAATAGCCACTGAATAATAGAATAATTACAAAGATAAATAAATATATTGTAAAAGAAATTTATATCTTGAAAAATTTTCGTAGAAATCATGTAATATAAGAACGTAAAAATTAAATAAAATAAAAGGTATTTACCTTTCCAATTGTTTCTTTTGTCTTGATAAAGTAAGATTTCAATTACATTTTATATATGTATTTTTTCTATTTCTTATTTCACGATGTTAAACATAAAAATTAAACAACATGCAGAGATTTGAAAAATGATTCTATTTTATTCAAAGTGATAACGAATTGTTTTTGATACAGTGCATAATCTACTTTTTGTAAACTTAAATTGATTTCCTTTAAAAATGGAATTGCTAGCCTTAATATAAAAAAGCAGTTTTTCCCCCTCAGAAAATATTTTTCACAATCATTTATAACGCGTAAAAGATACATTGTATAATGATTAAAATGAATAGCTGTATTTTTTTTTTTTTTTTTAAGATTAACTTTAGATTTCGGACGAATAGTTCACATATTTTTGAATTCTGATAATTGCCTTTTAAATCTAGAAGCATAAAACGTATATAATCTGAAGCGACAGTAAAGATTTTGAATTCTGTAACTGGAAATCTTTAATTTTGAATAAAGTATTCCGCATGATTGTTCCGAAAAGCTGCTTAAATTTTTTTATTGCAGCGAGCATTGAAATAGAATGTCCTTTAAAATATAACTCGACTGAACAAAAACCGTTTTTTAAATTATAAACTTAAATTCTATTAAACATATTTTTTGGTAGATTTTTATGATGAATCAGTCTTTGGAGAAATAAAATGAATTTGCTATTTTATTCCCCTCTAAGAAATTCATATTATTTTCAATTTATTAAAAATATTTCAAAATATATTTTGCCCTGTTTGATAAATAAATTATTTAAAATTTACTAAATATATTTATATGATGAATAGTTTATTCATAAGCATATACTTTTTGCTTTCTTCTACATGTAGTATAGAGAAAGTATTGGATACGGGAAAATTTTCGACCTCCGTTTTTTGATGCATTTACAAGTTTTGGGATGTCCTGAACACGAATTGATAGTTTTTAGAAAATGTCTGTCCGTCTGTGTTTCTGTGTGTATCTCGTTTTTTGTGGACGCTGTATCTCACGAACCAATGAATGAAATTTAACCAAAGAAAGTATCTCGAAAATTTAAAACGTCATTGTTGGCAGTAAAGTCATCGCCTGTAAGGTTTAAATAAAGTATAATCCTTTTACGAAACCTACTAATTGACATTTAACTACTTGTAAAAGCAAATGAATCTTTGTAAATAACACACTGACATATTGTAAACTTCAACTTAACTTTAATCAAAACATCAATTTAAACAATGTTACAAACTTAACGTTAAAATTAAACGTATTAATAAATTGCATTAATGTGAATTCTAAGGCTTTTACATGTCGCTACTGATGTTGCTTGAGTGTCAGTCTGTTACAGCTTGGCACATCTCTCATTTATTTGACAGCTTTGAGAACTATAGTTACGATAGTTTTTGTCTCGATTGATCCATTTTACAGAAATTCACATAAAAAAATGCACAATATTTTATAGACATATAATATCACGAACATCAATTTTCTCACCGGGATTCAAACCCGGTACCTGAGGATCCAGAAGCCAGCGCATTACCGACCAAACCACCAGGCCGGCGCACATCTCACGTTGAACTCAGAAATAAATACGAAAACTAGGTTTCATTATCGTTGAAATTTGAAGAGGACAAGTAATCGCAAATAACGATTCAGCTTCTAAGGTTAAGCATCGATTGGCTAACAAAGAGGATACAGTTCGAACTCCGTAATTGTTGCCGAAATCTTCGCCGCCACAATACAATGAACTTAATTTAATTCTGCTGACGAAAAAGCATAACGATGGGAGATTTGATTCATATTTATTTTTAATCAACATACAGTATATTTCCATTAATTTAATTAAAATTAAAGAGAGGGGGGGGATGTAAAACATGTTCCGATTATGAAATTCACAGTGTAAAAATTTAGTCGTTTCAAAAAATAGTACTGATATTATTAGAAGAATATTATTAGTTTATAAATTTATTTTTATCTTTGAGTTTTAATGGTAGGGTATTTTTATTTTTAAGCAAGTAATCAAAGCTAAACAAGTTTAATGCAACATTTTCTAATTTCTCACCTTAAAATTAGTTTTTTTTTTTTTTTTTTTTTTTAAGTTACAATTGTCAATATCGGCTAAGTCAATGAGCTTGACCTGGGGTCGAAACAAGAATTTTTCCATTTACCACCTTTGAGCGCAGAATATAAAGGAATCAGCCACTGGTGGAATATAAAAAAATTTAAAATGAGAATTATAAAATGCAAAAAAAGTAAAGGAAAAAAAAATCAACTTTTTTTTTTCTTTTAAACGATTTAATTATTTGTTTAAAAATAGCATTTTTTCAGAGTTTAAGGAAAAACGTGGCATTTGGCAATATATCAAACGAATACATTTAAAACGATTTCATTGACACATATCCATGCTAATAGTTTAAATAATAAAATAATATTTATTAAATAATAAAGTAATATCTTGAAATGTACCAAAATAATTTAGAAAATAGCCACTAAATAAAAGAATAAATACAAATGTAAATAAATAAATTGTAAAAAAAAAAAAAAAAAAAAAAAAATATATATATATATATATATATATATATAACTTGAAAAACTCTCGTAGAAATCATGTAATGAAAGAACGTAAAAATAAAATAAAATAAAATAAAAAGTATTTACATTTGCTATTATTTCTTTTGTCTCGACACAGTGTAATTTCAATTACATTTATTATATGTATTTTTTCTATTTCTTATTTCACGATGTTAAACAGAAAAATTAAACAACATACAGTGATTTGAAAAATGATTTTATTTTATTCAAAGTGATAACGAATTGTTTTTGATACAGTGCATAATCTACTTTTCGTGAACTTAAATTGATTTCCTTTAAAAATGAAATTGCTAGCCTTAATATAGAAAAAAAAGCAGTTTTTCCCCCCTCAGAAAATATTTTTCACAATCACTTATAACGCGTAAAAGATACATTGCATAATGATTAAAATGAATGGCTTTATTTATTTATTTTTTAAGATTAACTTTAAGATTTCGGACGAATAGTTCACATATTTTTGAATTCTGATAATTGCGTTTTAAATCTAGAAGCATAAAACGTATATAATCTGAAGCGACAGTAAAGATTTTGAATTCGGTAACTGGAAATCTTTAATTTTGAATAAAGTATTCCGCATGATTGTTCCTCAAAGCTACTTAAATTTTTTTTTTTTATTACAGCGAACGTTGAAATAGAATGTCCTTTAAAATGTATCTCGATTGAACAAAAAACTGAACAAAAAACTTCCTTTAAATTATAAACTTAAATTCTATTATACATTTTTTTTTTTTTTTGGTAGATTTTTATGATGAATCAGTCTTTGGAGAAATAAAATGAATTTGCCACTTTTTTCCCCCTCTAAAAAATTGATATTATTTTCACTTTATTAAAAATATTTCAAAACATATTTTGCCTTGTTTGATAAATAAATTATTTAAAATTTCCTAAATATATTTAAATGATGAATAGTTTATTCATAAGCATATATTTTTTGCTTTCTTCTACATGTAGAATAGAGAAAGTATTGGATACGGGAAAATTTTTGACCTCCGTTTTTTGATGCATTTACACGTTTTGGGATGTCCTGAACACGAATTGATAGTTTTAAAAAATGTCTGTCTGTCTGTGTGTCTGTGTGTATCTCGTTTTTTGTGGACGCTGTATCTCACGAACCAATGAATGAAATTTAACCAAAGAAAGTATCTTGAAAATTTAAAACGTCATTGTTGGCAGTAAAGTCATCGCCTGTAAGGTTTAAATAAAGTATAATCCTTTTACGAAACCTACTAATTGACATTTAACTACTTGTAAAAGCAAATGAATCTTTTGTAAATAACACACTGACATATTGTAAACTTCAACTTAACTTTAATCAAAACATCAATTTAAACAATGTTACAAACTTAACGTTAAAATTAAACGTATTAATAAATTGCATTAATGTGAATTCTAAGGCTTTTACATGTCGCTACCGAAGTTGCTTGCGTGTCAGTCTGCTACAGCATGGCACATCTCTCATTTATTTGACAGCTTTGAGAACTATAGTTACTATAGTTTTTGTCTCGATTGATCCATTTTACAGAAATTCACATTAAAAAATGCACAATATTTTATAGACATATAATATCACGAACATCAATTCTCTCACCGGGATTCAAACCCGGTACCTGAGGATCCAGAAGCCAGCCCATTACCGACCAAACCACCAGGCCGGCGCACATCTCACGTTGTACTCAGAAATAAATACAAAATCTAGGTTTCATTATCGTTGAAATTTGAAGAGGACAAGTAATCGCAAATAACGATTCAGCTTCTGAGGTTAAGCATCGATTGGCTAACAAAGGGGATACAGTTCGAACTCCGTAATTGTTGCCGAAATCTTCGCCGCCACAATACAATGAACTTAATTTAATTCCGCTGACGAAAAAGCATAACGATGGGAGATTTGATTCATATTTATTTTTAATCAATATACAGTATATTTCCATTAATTTAATTAAAATTAAAAGGGGGGTGGAGAGGCAAAACATGTTGCGATTATGAAATTCACGGTGTAAAAATTTAGTCGTTTTCAAAAAATAGTACTGATATTATTAGAAAAATATTATTGGTTTATAAATTTATTTTTATCTTTGAGTTTTAATGGTAGGGTATTTTTATTTTTAAGCAAGTAATCAAAGCTAAACAAGTTTAATGCAACATTTTCTAATGTCTCACCTTAAAATTAGTTTTTTTTTTTTTTTTTTTTTAAGTTACAATTGTCAATGTCGGCTAAGTCAATGAGCGTGACCTGGGGTCGAAACAAGAATTTTTCCATCTACCAGCTTTGAGCGCAGAATATAAAGGAATCAGCCACTGGTGGAATATAAAAAAATTTAAAATGAGAATTATAAAATGCAAAAAAGTAAAGAAAAAAGAACAACTTTTTATTTTTATTTTAAACGATTTAATTATTTGTTTAAAAATAGCATTTTTTCAGAGTTTAAGGAAAAACGTGGCATTTGGCAATATATCAAACGAATACATTTAAAACGATTTCATTGACACATATCTATGCTAATAGTTTAAATAATAAAATAATATTTATTAAATAATGAAATAATATCTTGAAATGTACCAAAATAATTTAGAAAATAGTCACTAAATAAAAGAATAAATACAAATGTAAATAAATAAATTGTAAAAAAAAAATAAAAAAAAAAAAAAAAAAAATTATAACTTGAAAAACTCTCGTATAAATCATGTAATGAAAGAACGTAAAAATAAAATAAAATAAAATAAAAAGTATTTACATTTGCTATTATTTCTTTCGTCTCGACACAGTGTAATTTCAATTACATTTATTATATGTATTTTTTCTATTTCTTATTTCACGATGTTAAACATAAAAATTAAACAACATACAGAGATTTGAAAAATGATTTTATTTTATTCAAAGTGATAACGAATTGTTTTTCATACAGTGCATAATCTACTTTTTGTGAACTTAAATTGATTCCCTTTAAAAATGAAATTTCTAGCCTTAATATAGAAAAAAAGCAGTTTTTCCCCCCTCAGAAAATATTTTTCACAATCACTTATAACGCATAAAAGATACATTGTATAATGATTAAAATGAATAGCTGTATTTATTTATTTTATTTTATTATTATTATTATTATTTTTTAAAGATTAACTTTAGATTTCGGACGAATAGTTCACATATTTTTGAATTCTGATAATTGCCTTTTAAATCTAGAAGAATAAAACGTATATAATCTGAAGCGACAGTAAAGATTTTGAATTCTGTAACTGGAAATCTTTAATTTTTAATAAAGTATTCCGCATGATTGTTTCTAAAAGCTGCTTAATTTTTTTTTTTTTATTACAGCGAATGTTGAAATAGAATCTCCTTTAAAATATATCTCGAATGAACAAAAAACTTTCTTTAAATTATAAACTTAAATTCTATTATACACATTTTTTTGGTAGATTTTTATGATGAATCAGTCTTTGGAGAAATAAAATGAATTTGCCACTTTTTTTTTTTCCTCTAAGAAATTCATATTATTTTCACTTCATTAAAAATATTTCAAAATATATTTTGCCCTGTTTGATAAATAAATTATTTAAAATTCCCTAAATATATTTATATGATGAATAGTTTATTCATAAGCATATACTTTTTACTTTCTTCTACATATAGTATAGAGAAAGTATTGGATACGGGAAAATTTTCGACCTCCGTTTTTTGATGCATTTACACGTTTTGGGATGTCCTGAACACGAATTGATAGTTCTTAGAAAATGTCTCTCTGTCTGTGTGTCTGTGTGTATCTCGTTTTTTGTGGAAGCTGTATCTCACGAGCCAATGAATGAAATTTAACCAAACTTGGTATTTAGTTGCACCCTGACATAAACTGGTGCTGATTAGATTTGGTGGTCAATCGCCCAACAGGTGGCGCAGTGATTGCATTTTTTGTAAACTTTTAACATGGCAGTATAGGACAAAATTTCTTATAAATGCGCATAATGAGAGTTATTTTAAACTTGTGATTGTAAAATTAATATGAATTTTTTTATAATAGTAGTAGTTAACTAGAAAAAAATTTTGTGCATGTGGGGGCATCGGTTCCCATTTACATTTTCAAGATGGGTATCTTTCGAAAGGTTTCATCAACACTTTTAAAACGAATGGCTGAAATAAAAATATGTGATAATTTAAAATAAAATTATCGATTTTTTTTTTTTAACTTTTAACAAAGAAAAAAAAGAAGAAAAAATAAAAAATAAAAAATAAAATCTTTTTTTTTTTTTTTTTTTTTTTTTTTTTTTGTTGTTGTTGTTGTTGTTGTTACTGAGTGAATTTGTAAAGGAAAATATAGAAGAAAGTCTTGTGGTTGCCACAACATACTAGTTAAGTTAAGCATAATTATTATTGTGACTATTTCAAGAAGCTACCTTTGCAACAGAAAGAAGCACAATATGCAGGTGTAAAAGGCGAATGAAAGAAAACAATAATAATAAACGCAAGGATAACTGTAATAAATTTTTAAGAAAATAGTAGTGGGAAAGAGAGTTAGCAAAAGATATTTCAAATTTATCGACTTTTCTCTGACTGAGTACTGGTGGTCGTGTAACGTTTAAATTAAAGATGTTTGATAGAATATTAAATTTGGGATAGCGATTTACGGTCGTTTACCTTTTTATAAATCTTGATAAAACCCGTAAAACTTAAAAGTAAGTTGAATAATATATTGGAAATAAAAAAATTAGAGTATTGTTTCAGAAATAAATATATTTCAATCTTTGTTAATTCAATTAAAATTAAAATGAAAGTGAATATATTAAAAAATTCATTATATTATATTTAAAAAATACCTTAATATGATTAAAAATACGTTAAAAGGTACAGGATAACTTTAATGATAAAATATAATTTTAATGATACAAGATACAAGAAAATGTACTTGTTATGTAAACGATGTATTGTACGAGCCGGAAAAGTTTATTTTATTTTATTATTTATTTATTTTAATAGTCAAAACCTAGGCGAACGAGCGCTATATAAAAATTTCTACTATTTACATTTCATTTTCATCTAAAATAAAACTATAACGGGTATATGGTTGAAAATTACACAAAAAAAAGAAACATTAAACGTGTAAAGTACTTTTTGATTTTTTATGATCACACACGAAAAATAGTAGTTAATTGAGTTTATCACTGTTTAGCGTAGGTTCTTATATACTTTGTGCAACTTAAATTTTTCACCCTATCACCCTAATAGTCCTAAGTACCGCTAATGACTGGTACTTTTTATTTTATTTATTTATTTACTTATTTTATTTATTATTATTATTATTATTATTATTATTATTATTATTTTGTGTGTGTGTGTGTGGGGGGGGGGTTATTTTCATGATTTTTCATTCTTTCACTAGTTTTAAGTTAAATTCTATATGTAATCTTCAGTTGCTATAGTTATATATAAGATCTTATCACGATGTAATTCCTGGTTACTTCCTGATCTGTTTCCTTGCATTTTCGTGATGAAATGTGATACATACGTGTGTGTATTTGTATAAATTTGATCTACACCAGTGATGGCAAGTTATTACGCATTCTCTGTAATCTCAATATGGTATTCACTTTATTTTTATGGTATTCCTTTGTAATAATTACCTGCGATTAAAAAGGACAAGTTGGATTATTCTTTTAGGCATCAAATTGGTTTTTCTTTGGTAGTAACAAGGCACCTCAGTCTATACAACCCACGGAAATTTAATCTTTTATTTATTGAACACCTTATTTATTTATATGATTTTTTTTTTTTTTTTTTTTTTTTTTTTTTTTGAGAATGAAATAATAATAATAATAATAAATCATGAAAAGATTCCTTAATGTGACACATTTTTTTTTTTAACTTTGCAATAAATTTAAATAAATATACATAAATTTTTATAAAAAGAAAAAGTGATAAAATATTTATTCTAAATGAAATTCTGTATTTTCGAACATAAGTGTTCACATTCAAATATTTGTTAAAGATAATTCTCCTTCTTATTTTACTATTTTTGCATCTAGATACTTCATCGACTCTGATTATCTAATAAAATAGAATATTATTTTAGATAGAATGTGGAAAATATTACAGGAAACTAGAAGTCGAAAAAGAACTATGTGTCAGTATAACTAGATTTTATTTTCCCGCTTCAAGAAATTCTTGTATTTTAATGCAAAATTTGTTTTGGATAATAACAATTATGTCATAATTTAACGGACTTTTAAAAATTTTCTTAAGACATTCTGTGATTATCTAGCATAAGTTTTATATGAATATTTAATGTTTTCGTATGTGAGATAAATATTTTCACTTGAAAGGCTTTTAAGCGTACTACAGAAACTCAACATATTGATTACTTAAATTCATATTTACATTCGTTTATAAAATATTCATTTGCTGAATTTCTAATTTCTACTCATAATTTTGATATAAAACGTTGTATCTGTTTATTTTAAACTAATTGTGTTCTACTCAAAATTACAAATATAACTGAACCCCAAGTCATGTTTTATGAAATAAGAGATACTATCGTGATATAATCTTGACACTTTTGCTTTGACTGATTGTCATGTTTAATTATTTAAATCAAAATAATTGTAGTTTTTTTTTTTTTTTTTTTTTTTTTTTTTCCTGACTTATGTTGATTGTTTACTGGACATCTACATCGCATTGGGATATTCAACCAAATAAACACCCCTCTTTGGGATTTATGGCAGAATCACTGAACTGATACCATCTCTATCCTTGCTTGGACGATAGCAAATGGCGAGATACTTGTAAGCTAGAGAACATTTAAGGCAATGACGCTGTAGTCTTTTAAATTCATTTTTACTTTCTTCTATATGTAATATAGTGAAAGTATTGGATTCGCGAAAACTTTCGACCTCCGTTTTTTGACGGATCTACACGTTTTGGGATGTCCTGAACACGAATTGATAGTTTTTAGAAAATGTCTGTCTCTGTGTCTGTCTGTCTGTCTGTGTGTCTGTGGTTTATTGTTTTCACCGTATCTCACGAACCAATGAATGAACTTCAACCAAAATTGGTATATAGTTGAACCCTGGCGGGGCATTGTGCTGATTAGATTTTGGGATCAATATCCCAGCAGGTGGCGCTGTGATCGCATTTTATGTAAATTTTTAACATGGCAGTATAGGACAAATTTTCGTATTTTTCAACGTATCTCACGAACCAATGAATGAAATTCAACCAAACTTGGTATATAGTTGGAACCTGACGGGGCAAGGTGCTGATTAGATTTGGGGATCAATCGTCCAGCAGGTGGCGCTGTGATCGCAAAATTTCGTATTTTTCACCGTATCTCACGAACCGATAAATGAAATTGAACCAAACTTGGTCTATAGTTGGACCCTGACATGGAAAGTCTCTGATTAGATTTTGAGATCAATCGCCCAGCTCAGATGGCGCTGTGATCGCATTTTATGTAAACTTTTAACATGGCAGTATAGGACAAAATTTCGTATAAATGTACATAATGAGCGTTATTTTAAACTTGTGATTGTAAAATTAATATGAATTATTGATAATAGTAGTAGTTAACTACGAAAAAAATTTTGTGCATGTGGGGGCACCGGTTCCCCCCCCCGTGGGGGGAAGTACCCTCCCGGGGGGCGTAAAGTTTCAAGATAGGTATCTTTCGAAAGATCTCGTCAATACCTTTAAAACGAATGGTTGAACTATAAATCTGTGACAATTTGAAACAAAGTTATCGATTTTTTTACTTTTAACAAAAAAAAAAAAAAAAAAAAAAAAAAAAAACTTTTTTTTTTTTTTTTTTTTTTTTTTTTAACGAAATTTAACCAAACTTGGTATTTAGTTGGTCCCCGACGTAAAGTGCTGCTGATTACATTTGTGGATCAATAGCTCAACAGGTGGCGCTGTTATCGCATTTTTTTAAATTTTTAACATGGCAGTATAGGACAAAATTTCGTATAAATGTACATAATGAGAGTTATTTTTAACTTGTGAATGTAAAATTAAAATGAATTATTGATAATAATAGTAGTTAACTACGAAAAAAAATTTGTGCATGTGGGAGCAACGGTTCCCCCCCTGGGGGGGAAGTACCCCCCTCGAGGGGAGTAAATTTTCAAGATGGGTATCTTTCGAAAGATCTCGTCAATACCTTTAAAACGAATGGTTAACTATAAATCTGTGATAATTTAAAACAAAGTTATCGATTTTTTTTTTACTTTTAACAAAAAAAAAAAAAAAAAAAAAAAGATTTATTTATTTTTTATTTATCATTTAATGTCAATTTTATTAGTAGATTTTACTATGAGGTCAATAATTCAAATGTAATTTAGCCATTTACAATTAACAGTAACCTCTTAATTAAAATAGAAAACTATATTATATAATAAATTATAATATATTACTTATTACTAGAGTAGCTCAATGTAATAGCATACAGGGTGATTACAATTAAAATTACGATTTCAAAACGCTATAATTTTAAAACTACCCATCAGAACGATTTGATATTTTACCAGAGCAATTTTGAGGCAATGAAATTTCGTTTGGGGGAGAAAAAAAAGTAGTTCTACCATGTTTCTATAGATGGCGCTGTCAGGGGAATGTCAGGGGAAATGCCTAAATGTACTCTTTAAACACAGGAATGTTGGTAGCAACACAACGGAATAGCAGGAAACAATAGACTCCAAGGGTTTACTACAATTTTATTTTTTGCAAAAAAACGAGAATGCGTGTTTACAGCGGAAACAGTCATAGTGAAAAGAGAAAAAGAGGAGCTTCATGAAACAAATACTTTACGGATAATTAATGACACATTAATTTCATTGCCTCACGATTGCTCTAGTAAAATATCAAATCGCTCTCATGGGTAGCTTTAAAATTATAGCAATTTGAAGTCGTAACTTTAATGTATATATATATATATATATATATATATATATATATATATATATATATATATATATATATATATATTAATATAATATATATATATATATATAATTACAAATGCTTTGACTTAATCTAATACACAATCGAACACTACTTAGTATAGTAAATTTGATCCCCATTTATTTCCTCTACATATTTTAGAATTTCATTCAAAAATGCTTTACGTAATAGTTTAAAATAATATATTTATAATAATCAAAACTGATGTTTACACAAGTGGGTACTACTTTTTCAGTGTGTTGATTGATTACACACGTTTACAACTTTTTTCTCAAGGTACCAAGCTGGATCGACTTTTAACGAGTAACTCTCTCTCCAACCCATTTTAAATTTATTTGCCATATTTGTATTACTGATGTTTAGATATTTCAACTATCGTTCCCTTTTATACAATATATTTAAACATTTTGAGAAATTTATAACATTTTCAGAAAAAGTCTGCCTGTCTGTGAATGTGGCAGTTCTAGTTCGAAAACTTATTCATATAATTACATATAAATTTGAATGTAGATGTATCTTGATATAAATTAATGTTCTTAACTTTTAATGAAATCGCGCAACAGGTGTCATTGCTTCCAGTTTTATCACAGTTTTTAACCTGCCAATATAGGACAAGTTTTCATGTAAATGTGCAAAATAACTGTTATTTTTAATAAATCATTGTAAAATTGAAAGAATCTGTTTATAACAATAATAAATTACAAAATAATGTATTTGTATTAGTATCGCTTCCTTTTTATATCAGTTTAAAAAAACTCGTAAATACAATTAAAGTGAATGATTTAACAATAGATATGTGATAATGTAAAGTAAAGTTATCGTTCTTTTTTCATTTTTTTCTTCATTTTTAACAAAATAAAAATAATAAATAAAAAAATCTAAAAAAAAAAAAGCATTTCCTAGAAAATTGACCTTCTTTCAAAGTCAGTTTTCTACTTCTCTGCGACAAAAATCATCTGCATTCGTCACAGAAAATATTTTAAGTAATAAAAAATTGTAAGAAATAATATGTACTGCATAATTTTTTAGAAAAATATAGAAAAAAAAGCTTCGTAATGGCCACAGCATACTAATTTAAATAAAGGTTAATTTTAATGAAAGTCACAAATGGCCAGGTAAGAAATGGAACATGGTTTGTTTGCTCAACTTCATATACAATGCTCTGACCATTAAGTTACCCCGGATTATATCTGACTTGTACAATTCACTTAAATGAGCGATGGAAGTTTCAATTTTTCTTTATCTAGTAACTCAATTTTACGGAATTTTTTTTTTTTTTTTGTCATGGAACTTTAGAACATCTGGATTTTTGCTAATAAGTATTAAAATATAACATTTGCGAAATGAAAAATACGCGCTTGAAAATTAGTGGCTAAAATAATTTTCATACAACTATCTTAACTGAAAAAGAGAATTTTCGAAAAAAAAAAAAAAAAAAAAACTATACTCAACAACAACAACAACAATAATAATAATAATAATGACACAGGTCAACAAAATATATATATTTTTTTTTTCTTTCGTGGTGCCTGAAATTTTCAGATTGATTTTGAATATTTTGGTTCTGCTAATTCCAAAAATGCCATTCATTTTGTTCTAGCAACTCTTGTTCATGAGATGTAATAACAATAAAAAAGAACATTATTACTATTATTATTTTTATAACTATTACTATTAGTAATATTATGACTATTGCTATTACTAATATTATGGCTATTACTAGTATTATTATTGAAATTCTTCTTCTTCTTTTTTTTTTTCTTATTAAAATAAACTCAATGAATGATACTGACGGAGCGAAAAATTGAAGTGAAAAATTTCTTTGGAAATTATAAGACTTACGGGTATAACTATGAAGAAGTAGCGGAGAATATACTCAGTACCTTTTGTGCACTTGGTTGTAATATGAGCATAAAATATACTGCCTGAACAGTACTTTGACCAATTTCCACATCGTTAAATGTATGGTATTTTTGACATATAACGTAGATAAGCTAAAAAGCTAGAGCTGATGGAGCAAAACTGAAAACATTTTTGGAATTAGTGACCCAATTATAGCCAAAAATAGTTCAAATTTGTTAGGCACCAAAACTACTGTTGACCGGTGTAATAGAATTAATAGTAACATCATATAATAACAATAATAATAATAATAATAATGGTAATAATAATAAAATAATAACAATAACAATAACAATAACAATAACAATCATAATTATAATTATAATTATACTTTTAATAATAAAATTATAGCAATTTTAACTAAGATCGAAAACTGTCTATTACAGATTTTAACTGCTGCGTACACAATTGTTATTCTTTTTTTTTCAATAAAAATGGGGCTATAGTTTATAATTTATGGGTGATGCATGATTTTAGAGCTTTTCGTATGTTTATGCGTGCATTAACTAAACAAAATAATACTATTATTAATTATTTAGCAAGAAAGTACTAGGGAAAAAGAATTTCTTCTCCTTTCTCCGTTGTTTTTAGTTTCATTTTTTAATTTAATAAATTTTCATACATCATGCAGTGTACTTTAAATTAAAATAAACCTTCATAAATATTTTTCGCTAAATGAAATTTTACAATTTTCGTTTCCTTAACTATATTCTAATTATTATTTTTCTTTTTTGATACAAAAATGTAACGTAATTATTATTATTATTTAAATTGTTTTTTGAAATATTTCTCTTTAAAAAATTATACAGTTTTTTCTTTTTTTTTTTTTAATTCAAATGTTTTAAATTTTACGTGACTTGTTAATTCATTTTATAAAAGAAACATATTTTAAATTTTGTTATTCGTTTATGTAACGCATTTTATATACATATGTATACATGTAAATAAATTTATAACTCAGATGCTTAATTGAAAATCGGTATGTACTTTTATATTATTTTTTAATGCATGTTTTAAAGCGGATAATGTAAAAATGAATAGAAATTAATTACTTCTATTGCTTTCATTACAGAGAACGCTATTTGAATCTCCGATGTTTTAAAAATAATTATTTTTTCTAAATGGAATTGATGATCGATAACGTCCGCGTTTAATTACATAATGAATTATTCATTCATATAATTAAAAATATCAGAATTTTTTTCATTAAAAAAATTTGTTGCGAAAACAAAAATATAAGTTGTTTATTAATTAATTAATTTATTTTTATTGGATTTTTTTTTCGTTTATATGTGGCGTGGAATATGTAATGTGACATGTAACTCAAAAAAAAAAAAAATTAATAATAATAATATTGCCCAAATTTCAGAGAAATTTCAAATGTCTCTAAAACTAGTTGGCATAGTTGAACTCTGCGCAGTTCCCCATCACAAATTTGTTTTTACACGTTTTATTTCTTGTTAAAAACTATCAACACAAAATTCACATATTGTATCCTGGCAAGAAAAATGACACAACTTAATTTTTCGTATAGATATTCCATTTTATGGATTTAAGTGAAATTTTGCCCTATTTTCCCATGTTAAGGAAATTGTAAATTTCGATTAACTCACGAAATTTTTGAAATAAAATGTTGCAAATCAATAAGGTTCTTCTCAGTATCTTAAAAGATGTTTTCAAAGTATTCTGACATCCTTACAATGAAAATATCCCTCAAAACCGACGCTCCTGCGAAATTTTGCCGAATTCTGCCCTGTTAAGAAATTCGTAAATTTCCAATAATTTGCGAAATTTTCAAAGTAGCCTATTTATGATTGATGATGTTCATCCCGGCATCAAAGTTGATATTTAAGAGCTGTTCTTACATCTTTACAATAAAAATATTTATTTTCAGGCACGTTTAAGTGAAAATTTGCCCATTCTCCCATGTTAAGAAATTTGTAAATTTCGAATAACTTGTGATTTTCTTTTATTAGAATGTTGCAAATATACAGAGTTCTTGCCAGTGCCATATATAATAATTTAAAACTGATCCGAAATCTCTGCGATCATTTGTTTGTAAGATATCACGTACACAGACTAACGGACAAACACACTAACGGACAAACACACTAACAGACTATCACACTAACAAATTAACAGACACCATATCCGTTTTGATATTTTCGGATTACTCACGCCTAAAAACGTGTAAAACAATCAAAAACCGAAGTCGAAAAATTTCAAGATTACCTAAGTTCCTATACCTATAGTATAATGCACAAGAACTACTTGCTTGAATTTAACAAAAATTCTCAAGTAACATCCTCTTTTGACACACATTTAGAATAACGTGTTTAATCTTCTTCTTCATATGCTGATATCAGACGCACGGTTACATACACAGAATAATAGTTAAACACCTGACTTTTGAATTCAGTGTTCCTGAAAACATTTGAATGTATAAAAGTCTCAACTTCATAAATTTGATATCAAAACAATGTTTTTTATAAGTCCTCTTACAAAATTCTTACGGCGGGCATTCTACTTAGGCCTTACTCTTTTGTGTAGAGAATTGCCGTTAATCCATACACATTTAATAACATTTCTTTAATCTCATTTGTAGGTATTTAAAGAAGTTTTTATTTGCTATTAATGTTTGCTTAAAAAGATTTTGAAAACAGAAAAGAAAGTAATAGGCTTGATTTTCCTATTCGATGAAGTAATACTTATAAGTCTGTTATTAATTGTCCTTACATATTAAGTATTAAACCCCTTAGATTTAAGTTTGTGTATATATCTAAGTTTGTATATATATACATCTTATCCCGTCCATTTATTTTTGGAGAGCCTTCAAATTTATTTTTCCGTAAAACTTTGGGAGAAGCTTTCTTCTTTGAAAATATTTCAAGGATATAATATTTATGGGTTATTTCAACTTTTTTTTTTTTTTTTTTTTTTTCGTATATGAAATCGCACCATAAAACTTAACTAAAATCCTTGAGCTTTAAATAAATATTTTCCAAATAAAGATACGTAAGTTTAAATTAGGGTATTTGTTTCAGACAGAATTGCTTTCTTTAGGATATAATTCTGGCACAGTTTTGTATGCGTATAAACAATTCAGCCTTTAGAAAATCGCAGTATATTAAAAAAAAAAAAAAAAAAAATTAAATGATTGTTTCCGACTGCCAGAAATATATTTGTTTCTAAATTAAAACAAATACGTAAAGAGAATTGGTGGAATTATAATTTAATTCTGCTTTAGGTTTATCTGATTCATTATTAAATCTACGCATATTTCCCTAATTTTGTTTCATAAATATTTATTGAAAGTAAAACGCTTCAGTATTATTTCATTTACTATCCTCTTCAGCTAAAATTTTCCTTAGCTTTTGTTTACAGAAATTTCCTTCCAGGGAAAATAATGACTTTGCAATGCATTCAAACAGAAGGTGTTTCTGAGAAATAATAATAACAATTATATGGAAAAACAGTTTAATATAATTTGCGATATTTATTCTTAAATTACCGTCGTCAAAATTTGTATTTTCACATTTATAGGAGGAAACTGTAACTAATTTCCTTCTCAACAAATGGGGTATAACAATTTTGCTTTTCACAAAACGTTTCTGAAATTCATTAATTTTCTAATTAGTAGTGAAAAAGAATATTCATTTTCATTTAAGCACGATCTGAAATAAAATATAACTAAATTTTACTTGTATTATCATTTAAATAAAGTAGTGTTTATCATATTTAAAGAATTATGGCTTTCGTACAATGTAATGTATATAAAAATACAATCAGCACTATCAAAAATTAATTCTAATGCAATAATATATTTACTTATATGAATACGTAGATATATATTATGTAAACCATTTTATAAGTTGAATATTACAAAAATATGCATTATTTATTCTTTCAGGAAATACGCTTTTTAAAAAGTGTCTAAATATTTAAGATATAGAAGAAGTAATTCAGTTGTAAAAAGTAACAATAGAAAAAGCCATCACCATTCTTTTAATTTTCTTTATTATTATTTTTTATGAACATTTACAATTATTTTTATCTATTTAAGTTCAATCTCTGAAATAAAAATGGTTTTGGCATAAAATACTAAGCATCTTACATTCTTAACTAAATAATCAATGCATAGTCCATATAATATTTACATTCACAGTTCTTAATTCCTCTTTCTTACCGCTTACTCATTCTAATAAGCATTTCTTAAAAATAATTATTTTAAAACATAATTATCATAATTGTAGTAATCGCACTGAGAAAAAATTCTGTTACTGACATCTAGAGCTAAATTAATAAAATAAATGGCTCTAGAAAAAATAGATCCATGTCATCCTTATAAATTCTAGTCCCCTTGGAAAGCGAGTTCTAAAAACCCCTATTAGAATTCTAGAGCGTTTGCCTATATTCTCGAGGGCAAAGTTATTTAAAAATCTCAGCAAATAAATGAGAATACAAGAGGCGGGTTTCAGAAACAATACTCTTGGTTTATGACCCAGTTCTAGAAAATCAAGCGAGAATTTCTTGCAATACCAAAGATTCAGAATATTCATAAAATTGTTACCCTATCTAAAAATGTGTAGACTAGAAATTCTCGATTTTCCTCTATTCAGTTTATTGGTGTGCCACATGCGCATACCTTGGAAATCTATATTTCTAGTTAAGGGATTTAGAAAATGACCACTTATTCATTCTAGATGAAGGCGGTATATAATTTTTTTGTCCTCAGTGCATAATTGTTTAAAAATATGAGATTAAAAAAAAAAAAAAAAAAAAAAAAAACGTATTAACTAAATTTAAATGAATGCTCGGTTTTCAAAATTATGAAATGTCTTTGATGTAATGAAAATATTTTGAGCATTTATTTAACTACCAATTTTGAACATTTATCTAACGTATATAATAAGATAAACTATTTGAGATATAATTGTATTCAGATCTGATAGTAAGAAATTTAAACCATTGTAAATAAGATAACTTAATTTTTGTATTAAAATTTCATAATGTGATAAAATTAAAAATATTGTATTTCACTTTGATTTCTTTATATCTTTTGTTTTACAGCAATTGAGGAACAAAATAATCTTTAAGTTTAATATTATTTAATACTAATTAAATAATTCCACTTTTTAAGCTGATTATTATAAATCAGAATGTCAGAGTAAAAAGTGTCTAGAGAAAACAGTCTGCAAAAGACATTAACAGTTATTTCAAAACACCATATTTGATTCCACTGATCTGAGAGTCCAAATTTCAAATTGAAATATCTATAAAATATTATAATTGATATTTTTATATAATTGATTGGTTGGTTGTGTGGCTTAAAGCCGATTGACTCCACAAGGGTCCAAGGATTATAGGTATGGGATGTCCTTCCTTCATGGGGGAGGAGTCTTGTTAAAGGGTCTAACTCCGTATTTATGCAAGTTTTGGAGAAAAACCACGAAAAACCTCGAAAGACTAGGTCTATAAGCGTGACCTGGGATCAAACCCGTCACTTTCTATCTGCCAGCTTTGAGCGCAGAAGCAATTGGCCATTGGTGGGGCCCATCATTATCTGGTAAAATTTTCACATAAACTGATAACAGCAATTGGTGAATAAGCTTACGACTATTAAAGTTATTTACATATATTTATTTTATTTTTTGTGTTATAATTTTCAAAGTAAGTGAAAAATACGAGCAATATTTATTTTTTCTTTAATTCGAGTATTTCAATTATGTATAGTAATTTTTATTATTCTTCAGTAAATTTATATATAAAAATAACTCCTTACTAGTAGCCGAGAAGTTCTGAGATGAAAAATGTGGTAGACGGGAGTTGTCGAATTCGAAAACAGGATTCAAATAACTTGAGACCATAGATCATAATGATAAAGAATATTTAGTTATGTCCCTGTAAAAATCTATAAGGGCCTAGATTCATCAAAATCTATTGAATTCGTTCGACGGTGATCTATAACTTGTGTATAAATTTTCAGCTCAATCGAAAAAGAACGCTATTTAGACGCTATCGCCCTTTAAAAATTTGGGCCCATAGACCATAATGATATATATATATATATATATATATATATATATATATATATATTGTGTGTGTGTGTGTATGTGTCCCTGTAAAAAAACAACAACAAAAAACCTATAAGTCCTAGATTCACCAAAATCAATAGGGTTCATGCTATGGTTGTCTATAACATGTGTACCAACTTTCAGCTCTTTCGAACAAAGAGTTTAGGGACTATCGTGTTCACACACATGCAATCATCATCGTAAAAATAGTAAAAATGAATTCAGAGAACCTCAAAACGTATAGAAACACAGAATCTCAAAATAGGTTTTTTGACATGATTAAAATAATTTTATTTACGTGTCTATGTTGTTAAGGTATATATATATATATATACATAAATGTTCAATTTTAACAAAAAAAAAAAAAAAAAAAAAAAGAAAGAAAGAAAGAAAATAAATAAATTTTCTGCATAGTGAATGAAATCATGTTAAAACTACAAGTCATTTGTAGTTATTATGAAACAGGGTAGTCTAAAGTATTTATACTATTCTTCAATCTGTGGTTAGTTTCGTAATTCCATTCATAATTAAATCGGTACTAGAAAGCTTGCTTTTGTGAATTTTCAATTTTCTTTGCATATTTCGAATTCAAGGCCATTTCATCTAATATTTTTCTTAGAAAGGAGAAAAAAACTGAAAGAAAAAAAAATAATATTTCATCACCAACAAGAAATAAAAATAAAATAAGAATTTTAAATTTGAAAACTTTTTATACATGATTTGCTGAAAAACTTGTCTAACAAAATATTGTCCATCAGCATTACATATTTTTCTGGTGTTCGAAAACTCTTTATCTTTATTGAAGTTCCTTCAGTTTGGTCTTAGATAAATTACAACTACGATTAAAAAAAGAAAAGAAAAGAAAAAGGTACAGAAATTTAATAAATTGATTAAAACTTTCAGAAGCTTTAATTTATTAAATTAGAATCGCTAAATTTTTATATGACCTTTTTAGGGAACATTTCTTTTCAATAAAAAAATGTTTTTAACCAAATAAAGTGATATACAACAATTTAAAACTGTATAATAAAATGCCATAGAAGTATGTTTAAACAAATCTGACGAATAATTAGACGCAAATTAAATTGAAAAATTCGTTTATTTATTTACGTTATTATTCTTCGCGCTAAATAATTGGGTATATTTAATTACACTCCTGATCAACTGACACGTTTGTAAATCATTGAAATAGTGCATTCTAAAATTTCTTAAGGGAAATTAACATCAACAATAATTATAATTTTTTTTTTCATTTTAAAACATGTTTAAATTACTTTCTAAAAAATATTCTTATATATTAATAAAAATTATTGTATAAATTTTAACAGATTTATTTAGTATAAAAACATTTAAATGTGTTAAAAGTACGTTTGTTGTTGTTGTTGTTGTCGTGTGCCACTCGGAAATTCCGAGCTCCGGTAGTGGAACTAACCGGATTTGAATTTTTGTGAACTATTTACTAATTTGCAGAATTGTTCAACAAGTTTCTCTGCAACTTAAAAAAATTCAACTTTTGTTATTATTCATTCTAATAATATTAAAAAAAAAGAAAAGTAAAGTAAAAAAGAAAAGAATATCTTAAAACTTCCATGAAATTTTATTTAAATGGGAGTCAAATATCGAGTTAATTATTGGCTAACTGTTCTAAAATTTGGGAGTCACGGATCATGCATTTTTAGGAAGTGATACATAAATTGCAAGTAAACTCGTTCTCTCAATAAGTCATTCTCAAGATTTTTTACTACAATAAAATAAAAATGGGATTTTGTAGTTTTATTTTTATTTTTTATTATAATCAGTGCTGGCAAAGTTTCAATATCTTAGGAGCCAGAGATATCAAATTATTTCTATGACAATACTCACAGCAAAACGTACAGAATTTAGGGGTAATATTTCATAATTTTATAATTAAAGCAGGTCATGTTTATATTATTTTACACTGAATAAATGAAATTCAGTTGAAAATGTTAACTAAATGTTATTTTTTTAAGACAATTTAATTTGATGAACATCATACTACAAATATTTTTTCTCTTTAGGTTCGAACACAGTTCGCTTTAGATGGTATTCAGTATGCTGGTACCTTGTTATTCATACAAAAATATTGACATGGGAAGTGCTAGTATAATAGTACGAAGATTTGTGAAATATGGGAATTTCTTGCAGGAAAAAAAATATCGTTCAAAAACAGAAGTAATTGTTAAATTTTACCCCAAAACGTTGAAATTATACCATTTATACAATATATAACCAATGTCATCTTTTATACCAAGAGGAGAAGGTGCGAGAAAAAGCAAGAATATAGTAAAATATACTACAAGTACATGAAATTTTTTTGTCAGTCAGTCATAACTGGTCACCAATGAGATGTCTATAGTCGCCCTGGCACCCGGGGTTTGTCAGACTCTGATTATATTATTTATTATTTATTATTAATTAATTAATTACAATTAAATTTTAAGTTAAAGAAAACTTCAAAGACATTTTTCATTAAGGTGCAAAGTGTAAAGGCTGAAAATTGAAATATAGTGCCATTTTAATTTCCTTTTTTCCCCTTTCCTCATTTTTTTCCATTTTTTTCCATTTTTGCCACTTTTTCCCAATTTTTGCCTGTTTTTGTCCACTTTTTGCCGGCAAAAAGCCAACCCTGATATGATATTTGTCGACGACAGGTAAATCTTCGATTATTTAAGAACTATGATTTTAAAGATGACCGTATCTAAGCATCTATTAATTATTTTAGTTTTTGAACCACGTATTTTATAGCCCTCACTCCTTACACTATATTACCATGTGATTCCGACCAATATTATAAATAAAATAAACAGTAGATTTTTCTTTTAAAAGGAATCAAATCAATAAAAATCAAATAAATTTTAGTTAAACTTAAATTATAAGCAGTTTAATCTTTTCTACTATATACAGATATGCAAGATTACTCAAAAAATTTAATTGGCTGCTTTAAAATCCAATACGTGATAACCACTCATATAGACGGCAGGTTATTAAAAAATAATTTTCTTTTCCCTTTACTTTAAAATCAGTAAATTATTTCTATTAGATTATTCTTCAAAGAAATATCAACTCAGAATAAAGAAAACATTGAAATTATAGTCACGTTTTCTACTAGTAACTTAAAATTAAATTCCTCTTAGTTGTTTTCTCTTTTATTTAGTATTCCATGCATTTTAAATCATTTTAGATAGAGAAATTCTTTCAACTTGTGATTAGAATAACGATAACAGAGGTATATATATATATATATATATAGATACATATAAGGACTACTTTCGATTAAACATTAAACTCGTTTTATATGTTGAAATATGTAATGACATAATTAAACATTTAAAAAAAATCTATTAAAATGGACTAAAGGAAAATGTGATGAATATGAAAAGATACCCTTAGAATTTCTAGTTTACATATTTCTAGATGGTCAAACAATATTCTGAATGTATTTTATATAAATTATTATATATTCTACCATACGTAATTTTATGTTAATTTAGGGAAAATGCACTGAGGGAAAAAATACACCGCCTTCATCCAGAAGGAAAAAGTAGTCATTTTCTAAATCCCTAAACTAGAAATATAGATTTCTGAGCTGTGCGCATAAGGCACACCAATAAACTGAATACACGAAATGATCGATAATTTCTAGTCTACACATTTCTAGATGGTCAAACAATATTCTGAATGTTCTGAATATTCTGAATCTTTCGTATTGGAGAAATTCTCGCTTGATTTTCTAGTATTGGGTCATAAACCAAGATTTTAGTTGCTGAAACCCACGTCTTGTATTCTTATTTATTTGCAGAGATTTGTAAATAACTTTGCCCTCGATAATATAGACAAACGCTCTAGAATTCTAATTCGAGTTTCTAGATCTCGCTTTCAAAGGGGACTAGAATGTATAAGGATGACAACGAACCACTTTTTCTAGAGCCACAATTTCGATTCTAGATGTCAGTTACATAATTTTTTTCTCAGTGTGTATCAGAAATAAATCCATCAATTATCATTTTCAAATATCTTAAAAAAAAAAAAAAAAAAAATATTCTAAAATCAGAAAGTGATTTCACTTTTTACATAAATATATTACATATATTACGCGGCTTAAAATGTAACAAGTCAATACCAAATGAACTTAACATTTCAAAATGCATTTGATCTGACAAATATTGCTTTTCGCCATTGTCCCGAATATGGTAACTCTTTACGTAATATACAGTGTGGTTGTAATTAAAATTCCTCTATAAACAGCATCCTATAGCGCCAACGGGTGAAAGGGATGAAACGAAATTTGCTATATAGACGATACACGAGATACGCTCACGGAATTTTGATAAAAAAAAGTTCCAAAATGTCCACCAGAGGGCGCCTTTTTCAGAAAAACATTAAATTTGACACAATAAACGACCCAAAAGGAATACAGAAACAATATTAACAATCCAGAAGAAGAATTAGGAGTAATAAAATGTAAAACTGGGAAAAGTTGTCAGTTCTAGGGGGAAAAAAATGTCGAGATTTGCATTCTTGGGAAGTAGATTAAGCTTTATGCAAAGCAGGTTAGGTATTTTTTCCTTACCTTCACTTAAAGTGGTTCGATGACAAGGTGATCAGAAACTAGTCAATAAATGTTAATATTATTTCTGTATTCTGTTTTGGATGTTAATTATGTTAAATTGAATGTTTGGTGAACATTTCGGAACTTTTTTTTTTTTCGAAATTCCGTGAGTGCATTTAGTGTATAGTCTATATATGTACCAAATTCGTTACATTCCGTTCACCCGTTTGCGCTGTAAAATGCTGTTTATAGGGGAAGTTTAAGTATAACCACACAGTACTTAATTTGTTGAAATTGTCCTGATCCTTTAACACCCTTTACTGAAACTTAAAAATTTCAATAATTAAAATAAAGGTATATTTAAAAATTTTGGCAAGTAATGGGTTAAGCTAGATGTAGTTTTTGGGTATGATTGGGTATGAACAGTATTATACAGTGTGATTTGTAAAGATTCGACAAACATATATACGGGCAAAGTATACCAAACAAATCCTTTATAAATAGAACCATATAGACGAAATGTTCAGGTGTACGCGCTTGTGATACACGAAGAATGATGCTTATTTATTCGTGTGGGTCAAATGTAAGAATTAAATGTTTATCCATTTTCTATCATCCGATTGGGGTGAAAATGTTCATGCACGGATAAATTGCTTGCAAATAAATCCTAATGTTATTGTTTGAAAAGCAAATATTTCCTCGTGTTATTGTTACATGCTCAAGCAATAACGGAATTAGAGGACGTGGTCTAGGTGTCCTGCCTCTCAATTCTAATTACGAATTTGATTTAAAATTTTAAAATACTTTCTACATCCAGCTGTGTTGAAATTATGGATAGATATATATAACTCTGATGACACTATCTGCCTTAAGCAGTAATGGTCTTAGGGAGAGATTCAGGTTCCAGTGCTCGGAACTTTAGTAAATATATATATATATTTCAAATTTTTACCAATTTTTTAGCATTCGAGTGAGTTGAAAAATAGTTCTTATGTTCATTTATATGAAATTTTGTCCTAAATTACCATAATAAAATATATGAGTCCTAAATTACCATAATAAAATATATGAAAAAAAAGGATGACAGGGCCACCTATTGAGCAATTGATCATCAAGCATAATCAACAACAATTTAAATGACGGTCCAACAAAATATTTAGTTTGGTTAAATTTCGCCCATTGATTTGTGAGATACAGTGTCCCCATTGATTTGTGAGATACAGATAGTTTCTGTAATTGTTAAAATGGTGTCCAGAACATCTCAAAACGCGTAAATCCATTAAAGCCTGGAGTTTTAATTTATTTACAAGTCCAATGTTTTCTACTTATGGATATAAAAGAAAGTAAAAATTGGTAACTGGTGAACTCTTTGGATCTAATATTGATGAAAATTATTTATTGTGTGAAAATAAGATTATTGAATAAAATTGTTTATTTGTTTATGCATAGAATAACCACAGACAAATGGACCTTGGGAAAGTTATGTTTATGAATTTTAAATTCAAAGTTCCTAGTACTACAAGAGGGATCTAACTTATGGGTTCTAGAAGATGAATCAAATCGTCATGCACTGATAAAAAAAATATATACCGCCTTCTTCTAGAATGAATAAGTGGCCATTTTCTAAATCTCTTAACCAGAAATATAGATTTCCGAGCTATGCGCATAAGGCACGCCAATAAACTGAATAGAAAAAATAATCGAGAATTTCTAGTGTACACATTTCTAGATGGTGAAACAATATTCTGAATACTCTAAATATTCTGAATCATTTACATTGCGAGAAATTCTCGCTTGATTTTCTAGAATTTGGTAATAAACCAAGATTATAGTTGCAGAAACCCGCCTTTTGTAGTCTCATTTATTTGCAGAGATTTGTAAATAACTTTGCCCTCGAGAATATAGGCAAACGCTCTAGAATTCTAGAGGGGCTTCTAAAACTCGCTTTCTAATGGGAATAGAATTTATAAGGATGGCATATGGAAATATTTTTTCTAGAGCCACTGTTTAGATTCTAGATGTCAGTTACAGAATTTTTTCTCGGTGTGATCTCTACTAATTGAGAATGTTCCAACCGTGAATAAAATACATGGAATAAATTTTAAACTAAACGTTACGTTTTATTCAAATATATATCATATATGTAATTTCGTATATTTAATTCATATATTTATTTCAAATTTTTAATTTATTTCATATATTTAATTCATATTTTTAATTTATTTCATATACGTTATTTTCTTTCTTTTATAACTTTTATTCCAATTTGCATAATTAATTTTAAAACTTTTTCTTTTTCATAAGATACAGTAATAGCTTAACAAGTTTCAAACTATTTAAAGAAAAAAAATGTTTTATTCACCATTGAAAAGAAAATGTTAAATTTTTAATCGACGAACTGTCACTTAATGCATTTTTTTCATATTTCACTTTTCTTACGTGTCTAAAATATTGAATCATAGGAAAATATATTGACTAATGCCATGAAAATAATTTATGTTTTAAAATTTCTTGTTTCCTTCTGCCTTTCGTTGAGTTAATATAAAAGGATTCTTTTGAAAAGAGGGCATTTTTTTTTTTTTTTAAGGAATGAATGCGGACAGAAAAATTCGACAAACACATCAATATTTATTTTGACATATATTGCATATGTACTTTAGTCTTTTTAACAATATGTCACGTCCTGAACCCTTTTATAGTTGATTAGCTGAAGAAAAATGTCACTTTCTGAATAAAAAATTTAATGAATTTTCAACTTAATAAAATATATAAACTATAATTAAATAATAAGGTGTATTTCTTGAAATGTGAATTATTAACATTAAAAATACTTATGGTTGTTTTAAAAGATCAATTTAATACAATATAAAATAGGAAATTATCTCCTTTAAAAATATTATTAAATTATGGGTATCTATAGTAGTGATCAATACTATTAAAAGTTTTCAAAATATAAAATTTTCCGATTTGAAAGCTTATAATGACACTTTATGCATACTGTAAGAAGTTAAAATGCTAGATCACAGGCAGTGACTGGCAAAAAGTGTTCAGGTAACTGACCACAAAAATAAAGTTAATTTACAGCACTTAACTTTTACTCGAAAATGCGTGTTCATCCTATAATTTAACGGCCAATTCTCTAAATTTTACAAAAAAAAAAAAAAAAAAAAAAAAGACTTAGAATGTAGAGTGACACCATTAATTATTAAAAAGATAATTTAACAAAAAGCTAATTGCAACAAAGCGTTTTGAATTGTCGATATTTTATTAAATCTTACTCCCAAAACTCCCGATGAAAAGTACAAAAAAAAAATAAATAAACAGGAATTTGAAAATGATAGGTATTTTATATTCTTAAGTGTAGCCAAAAACACCAGTATTTACACAGTAAATCAGGTATTTTCGTGCTCTATCAACTGGTCAGTCAGATCATAGTAGAATTTCAGGTCAACTTTTTTTTTTTTTTTTCAGATAAATGCTTCACAAATATCTGCAGATTATTTACTCATAACGTAGATGAAAATACTTCTTATGTTGGAGAACATTTCAGTACCTCGACCCCATTTCTTCCAATTGTCAGATACCTAGACAAGTGTTCTATCTCAGAATTAAGCTAATTTGCTGAATATGTGGCGGGTTTTCTACAATTACTAAAACTAAATGTTCTAATTAAATATATTTAAAACACTTTAAACACACGTAAATATAAATTTATTTAAAAGATGTTAATTTTTTTTTTTTTTTAATCCAAAGCTTTTCGCTTTAATAGTAAAGCATCATCAGGGATTTATGATTCGTTTCCATTGCGCAGTTTTAAATATGTTTTCTTTTTACAGTCAACAGTTAAGTCTTTTAATAACGTGATATATTTTAAATATCAGCAAAAAACAATATGAATTCCGGTAGAGGTTGGACCAAGGAGTTAAGAAAAGTGAGAGAAGCTGGAACTATTGCACATCATACGAGGTTATTGTAGGAGAAAAAACATCATGAATAAGCAGAAATAAACTATTAACTATTTTATAATATTGTGCCAAATTATTGGTAAAATTGCAGCATCTTTGGAATTTATTGCATTTTTGCATTTAATTATATGAATGGCTTCGGAAATGTAAAGTTCTTGGATATTAGATGGTGCTGTATGGTTTATTTCTGCTAATTCATGATGTTTTTTCTCCTACAATAACCTCGTATGATGTGCAATAGTTCCAGCTTCTCTCACTTTTCTTAACTCCTTGGTCAAACCTCTACCGGAATTCATATTGTTTTTTGCTGATATTTAAAATATATCACGTTATATATAAAAGACTTAACTGTTGACTGTAAAAAGAAAACATATTTAAAACTGCGCAATGGAAACGAATCATAAATCCCTGATGATGCTTTACTAAAGCGAAAAGCTTTGGATAAAAAAAAAAAAAAAAAAAAAATCTTTTAAATAAATTTATATTTACGTGTGTTTAAAGTGTTTTAAATATATTTAATACAAATGACACGTGTTCAATTTATCTCTTTATTTTTTAGAGATTATTTATAAATGTTCTAAGTTTTTCTTTATTTCCTCGGGAGTGCATATAAATATTAGTGTAAGAGAAAACTAGTGACTTTACGAAGGATTTAGTTCAAAGAATCTTCTCTGAGGTAGACAAAGTCACTATAGTCCCAGGAAGCCTCACTAGAATGTGCTACTAGCTCCCAGTAATTTATTTGTTGTTATGCAATGTGCGATATCTCCTTCAATTCCTACTATTAGTTCACACTCTCCCTCTTGTACAAATCTTGGAATCGATTTTTAACTAACTTCTCGAATAGGTAGAAATTTGAAACTTTCAGGATTGCTCGGAACACGGTGACAACACAATACTTCGAAGTCCGAATTTTGAACTTTTGATTAGTTTTCTTATAATTAATTAAAATATGAAAATAATAACATCCTAATAGCGTTACAAGAGCCATTAAAATATCAGCTATAATTTAATTGTTGCCAAAAAAAAAAAAAAATATGAGTTCATTTTCTTTCGACATAAAAATAAATACATTTAATTACACGTGAACATTAAAAAATTATAAAAAGTTAAATTATGCATCTCACAAAAATTGATGCCATTATCATTTTAAAAGTTTTATGCACATTGGTAAGAGATCTATGATTCATCAGAAAATCTAACACATGGTACATAAAAAAGTTTTTTTTTTTCTTTTTTTTAATCTTATAATTATTTTTATTTCATTTTTCACGAGCGCTTTTTATTTCCTAATACAAAATTATTAAAAAAAAAAAAAGAAAACTTTTTCGATAATTGTTGTAAGTAGGAATTTACTTAAAAAATTTTCCTTTTATACTACTTGTTTTTTATCTCAATTTGAACAATTCTATTCAGTATTTATGTAATCTACGTGGAATTGTGCAACTTATATTTTCGTTGCGCTCTTTTATTTCAACCAAAGAATTTTTAGGAGTTTAAGACCTTTGATTAACTTCTGTACATTACTCGTCTTTATATATATTATTACTATTACGTGTATTCTACGCATTTCAGATTACCCTGTATATCTAGAATAATAATGTAAGCTCTTTTAAAATTTAAAATTAAAAAAATATAGAGAGACAAACTACTTCAAATAAAGTAATTATAGTATGCATATTGTTAGATAAGATTATTTTACACTGTTAAAAATATTTAACTTTGCTGCCAGAAATTCTCTGTAATTACAGAAAAATACGTTTTGTCAACGCAATTGTTCCGTAGTTTACGACATTTTTCTCAAATTAGAGAGAATTTCTGGCAGCAAAGTTGCATTTTTTTAACAGTGTATCATAAATATATATATATATGTACATATATATATTCTTTATGAGTAGAATGAATGTTAAAAAAAACTACATTAATGTCTTGTTTAGGTTATTGAGCACTACTAAACGCTTTTTCCCCCATAAAAGTATGATTTCATTAATATATGTTCAATTTTAAACTAATAATCATAATTGGAAAAAATAATTCGTTTAAAAATATAAATTCTATTTAAAAAAAAATTGTAGTTATCTATCATCTGTATGATATAAAAATAGTTTTATATTTCAAACTTCGAATAAATTAAGTTATTTATCAGGGAAAAAAATAAAAAGGCGAATTAAGATCTCTTTAATCTCATTTTCTAGAAAATTAAATTTGTAAAGGATTCAATTTTCTAGAAAATTAGATTTATTGACATATAAATGGTTGCTTTCTTTTTGCTTTAATTCCTACAAAGCCTTTTGTACAATTTTCATTCACAAATAATATATTGAATGAAAATAAATGAAAGTAGTTAATTGGTATTTATTTTTTCCGTTTTGAAACGAATTAAATAAAAATTTTTGACGAGGGACGAAATGTAATTTTCAGCAATTCGTTGTTTAATAAGAAAATTGAAAAAATTGAAAAATTATAAAATTGAATTTGATAAATTAAAGAAAATGATTCTATATTATCCTAGCTGAGCAGGTAAATGAACTGTTTTGAGTATTGCGATTTTCTTTCTATTTTTCTTTCTCTCTATATATATATTTGAACATTTATAATTTATTTCTTTAATTTATAATGTTCATCCTATTCATGAATTTTTAAATAGAAAATAAATTCAAGATTTCTATGTTGTAAATTATGGAGTATATATTTTTATTAGTTTAGCTATGAAAGTCAATTTGAGACGTTGCATTTTAATTTTGTTGGGAAATTTCATTAGGAATATCTACATCAATGAACAAAATTTATTACAGATATAATGATGATTTTTATCCGCTTACATATGAATATTTGGAAAAATTCAAATGTACATGATAAAGTCAATAAATATATTTTCATGTAAAAATTTAAAAACTATAATTTTTCGAAAAAGATATAACATTGATTAAAACTCCATATTAAGACAGTGAAAAAATATAGTAACGATGGAATATAAGACCTTAATAAATAATTATTTTTAATATATTAAAGTATTTTATCGTGAAACTTTGTTTGTGGTATTATGATATGTACCAAACAAGTCTGAAAAAAAAATGGATGCCACCATCCGTAATTTTTTCTGATATTTCCACCATTATATTTTTATAGTAATCTTATATAGTAGGTGTATCGCGAAAAACCTTTTTTTTTTCTGGAATTCGAAATTTCGATTTGATAATTTATTTTCTCTATCTCACATATTAAAAAAATATATATATAAATAAATAAAAATAAACAAATTGAAAAATATTTAAATCTCCTGGAATAGACCTAAAATTCATTTTTTTTTTTTTTTTTTTTTTTTTTTTTTTTGGTCAAAAATTTAGTTTTATAATTATTAAGAAACATAAATATGAAGCTAATTTTTAGTTACAAAAATGTAAAGTTTAAATTGCTAATTAACAGTAAAGCATAAAATATAATTAAAACGTAACGTTTAAGCCTTCCGGATTAGCAATAAATCTGCCATTTTTTCACAAAGCTAAGGTTTATTGCTGGCGATTTCGTTTACTTCTATTCTAAATTTTTCCTTAAACCTTTTCGTGTAACTGTACAAAAAGTATTAAATGTACATGTGTTTACTAGATCTTTTATTTCTTTATAAAATTAAATTTATCAAACCCCAACTTTTGACATGAATTCAAATTTACTAAAAAAATAATTCAATGATAAACATTTCAATGGTAAAAGTAGATGTAACCAAGGGACACGGCAGAAAATTCCAGGGATCCATATAAATAAGGTTTACCAGAAAAATTACCCTCTTTTTCTGATGCTTTTGACCGTAGAGTGATTTCCAAGAAAACAGGAGCTCAATTAGCAAATGCTCTATTATAGGATTTAAATATTGTAACACCAGAAAACCATGATACGGTAACAGAAAAATTATTCTTATTTATTTATTTATTTATTTATTTACATATTTTTTTTTCTTTCGTGAAAGAGTGAAATACCTCCAAGGTCAATTCGCACTTCAGAAATAGTTTCAGTTAATTTTGATGGTCGACAAAATAAAATAATATGTAAAGAAGTTTAAATTTTAAATCTATGCGGAAAACTGTGCAAGTGAGATACATATTTTTCGTTTAAATGAAGATTTAACATATTTGGAACAAGTAAATCCGTAGAATAGCTTTTCTAAAGACATAGTAACATCAATGCTAAAATTTATGGACGACAACTCCTTTGATAAAAAAAAAAAAAAAAATGATAATATAATAAAAAATAAAATGCTTTAAAACAGCCAGCACAGGCAGTGGATTGTTCGCTTCATTTAAACAAATTGTCTCTTAGGAAAGTTACTGTTCACTTCGAGGACAGAACGTCTGGATATACTTATTTTAGTGGTTCAACAAAAAATTTAAACAAGTTACCAAGATTTATCAGTTGTTTAATACATTAAAACAGATAGCACTTTAAAAGATGTTAATTTTAAGCACCGAAAAATATCTCTAGCATATATGTTAGGCTTTATTAAAAGGAGAATGAGCCCAAGATTTGACAAGCAGAAACCGTGGAAAAATCTTCCAAGCTAGACGGCTGGCAAAACAAATTTTAAGTTTATATATTTCCTCATTGAATCTAACTTTCACAATAGAATAACTGTGTGGAAATCTTATAAGATTTACACCCCCTCACGGTTTAAAATAAAATGTTAAACAAGAATTATTTTTGCATCACAAAATTATTTTAATCTAGAACAACGCATATCAAATACCAAGCAGATGATCTTAAGGCTGCTGTTCAATCAAAACTTTAGAGAAGTCCTTTTATGGTGGTGTATGGTACATAGAATATCTCCTTTTGTAATGCTGTTTCTGCCACGAAAAGAAAATTCGATGTCTATCAAGCAAACGGCTATATCGAGCATATTGATTTGCAAACAGAAACACATCTCATAAGTAAAGTAAAGAAGGGTTGGTTCTGCACTAGGATCCTAGACCTGAGGGGGAATGCCTTCCGTAGGGTTTTTTCTAAGGGGTCCTAGCCCGTACTTATGTAAGTTTCGGAGAAAACATGGAAAACTCCGAACGGCTAGGCAGACGAGCGTGACTTGCGAAGTAAAGAAGGACTGTAGTTGATCATTGACACGGGGATTAATGATGAAAAGGAATTTAAGATTTCTTTCCCAAGAAGCGAAAAAAAAAAAAAAAAAAAAAAAAAAAACGGTAAAAGAGGTTACAGAAGATTCTATACAAGTTTGAGTTTTAAAGAGCGAGATGATTTGGAAAAAAAAAAATAAAAATAAATAATGCCATTTTAAATCTGCAAATGCAACAGTACAGGCATACACATCAACTAAATCTTTATTGTACGTAACAATAAAATATACATTATTAAAAAAAAAATAATAATGAAGTTAATTCGATTTTAAGAGGAATATTCAGAGATTCAAATTCTCCGGAATATTTCATGTCATTATTTCTAGAAAGCTATATTCTTTTTCAACCACAAAATTTTCAATGCTAAAAAAGAGAGAGAGAGGGAGAAAGATACTATTAAAAATAATTAAAAACAATTATTGGTTGTAAATATGCTGGAGGGCTGGCACTTTTGTATATTGTAAAATAGTTGTTGTAAACTATTCATTGTAACCAACCTAACTAAAGAATGTTTGAGAATCCTTCTTGTAACAGTGGTTTACATACATATGAGATAAGCTTATTCCGAACTGACAATATCATCCGCAGTTTTCATAAATTATCAAGAGCAAGAGATAATGCAACCAAATTTCAATTTGAATTAATTTTACAAAATTAATTTTTAATATTTATTAATTTTATATTATTTTGAAAATGAAATTCTTTTTAATTACCAGTTTTCTTTAATATTTTCTTACATCAAAAATAGATTTAAATTCATTAAATTAAAAATTAAATTAAAAAGAAAGTTTCTGGAAAACACATCTTAGTTTTAATGTACTTTGTATGGTTGCAAGGGAACACTTAATAAAAACGTAGAATATAATCCGCCAGCAATATATCTTAGTTTTGAAAAAGACTAATAAATTTTACTGCTAATCCAGGAAACTTATTAAATTATCTTTGTTTTGCTGTTAATTCCCATTCGAAACTTCATATTTTTGTATTTCAAAATAAAAATTTGCTTTATATTTATTTATTTATTTATTTATTTTAAGGAAAATCTACGTTTTTTGACAAGAAAATATAAAAAATTTAGTGTTATACCGTGAAACCTAAATATTTTTCAATTTGTCTACAGTTTTTATTGATAAATATGTGATCATAGTCACGACATTTTATCAATTTGAAATATTGAATTACTATATACATATATATATATATATATATATATATATATATATATATTATACACTCTAGTATATAGTAGGTCGACTTCGAGTACTGTGAGCGAAAACACCTGTACCTGATGTCATTCATCTTCTATTGCAGTAGAATGTTTGCTAACGGGTGGAAAGTCCTGAATTAAAATTCATTGCCATTAAGGGAGGGGACACAAAGACATAAAATATTATGGAGCTTATCAGGAAAGGAAGAAAAATAATATAAAAATTAGAGAGCTTATGTACAACACTACACAGCTCATAGAAAGCTTAAGGAGAGTAAAAATATCTTTGTAAATTTTAACAGCCTTTTTTTTCTACAGTCAATTTACAGGAACATTACAATATACGAGTAAATATAGTACAGGAAATGTCAAAGAAAAAAAAAAGAAAAAGAGTGATCTTAGCAATCCAGTAGTGTATAAAATATTCAGAAAAGGTCTATAAGAAGTAAATGTGAAGTAATTTGGCTAAAAATATTTTAATAATTAATCTCAAATACTTTTGAAATAAATTATTAAAAAATACCAAATACTTATTACTTAAAAAATATTTTGAACATAGCGTAATGTATATGAACAATCTTGGATGTCTCTGTGCACGAACTATTTGCTTCATCTTTACGAAAAATTTGGTGTAGCATTTTTCTATGATACAGGTTTAGTATATTGAGTTTGGATTTAATGCTACAATTTGTTCTTGAGATATACTGATAAATGACAACACAGAGAAACACACATAGACCATCCGCTAAAAACCTGTTTTTCGGATTCAGTCGATCTGAAAGCATTTAAATATAACAAAAACACAATTCCGAAGGTTTTGACCCCAAAACAATATTTTATCTACCATATATATAGGTAAGAGAAAGTAAAAATTTAATTTAGATCTCACACAGAAAAGTATTATATCCACTCAGAGAATAACCGGAAAAGAGCTATAGCAAATTTAACTATAAAATAAAGTAAAGCAATGCTGATTAAAAAAAAAAAAAAGTGAACATCTAAATAAATTTGTTTGAATAAATAAAACATGCTGGGATCACTTCATTAAGGTATGGATTAATATTTGTCGCATTTGTATAACATTAGTATCCCAATACTTTGGCAGCTCATAACTCTATGAAAATTTGAGAGAAAATAGGTGTTACCTTTTTAAAAAATGAATTTGGTGTAAATTTTAATCAGTAGACTACTGCGTAAGAAAAATATTAGTATATCGTTATAATTTAGGCGTTATTACCATCGGCATCAGCCACGTAATTTCAGCCGACGATTTGCTGAGAAATTAGTCGAGAAATGGATTATTATTATTAATTAACTTATTTATTTTATACTGTATAACGTACAAATGTTAATACCCTCAACAATTTCTTTATGCATCTGTGTAAAAACAGCAGATCAAATAAAAAAATAATTATAATAATGATTATACTCATTCATTTAAGTGCTTTAAAAAAATTAACATGCCTTCAAAGGAAGTTGAAAAAAAATGTTAATAAGAGTTCATGATACAGGATGAACAAAAACACTATTTTATTTTTACTTAATTTGTTTTCGACCTCTTAATTATTGTCATAATTAAATATATGCTGAAATGAAAGATTCCGATTACCTTTACAATTCCACTAAATTTATATATATATATATATATTTATATTACTTAAAACTTCATACAAATATTTGATATTGTGATTTCTAAAAGTTTTAAAGATTTTTAGATGTTAAAATTTTGTAAAAGGACTTTTCAAAACTTCTCTTAAAAAATAAAATAAAATAAAAATAAAAATTAGGAATTAGCCAAAACCTAAATCATTTCTCCTTCAAAATATAAATGCTTCATTTGTTTTGGAATTTCACGACAATTTTGCCATTCAGCTTAATAAGCGAAAAAATATTCTTCTAAAGAGTCTAATAGGAATTATATAAACATAATTTTATGCACATTTGAATTATAATCTCATACCTAAGCTTCATTAAACATGCAAATAGGAAAAAAAAATCGTCTGCACTGAACATTTACGCACAATTTCATAATTTTTAAATGCTTGTGCTCAATTCAGCATGAAACTATTCCAGCATTAGAACGTTATTTTAAGAGAATTTTCTTGTACTTTGAGAGAAAATCGACCGACGCTTTTAAACTCATCTTCAGATATCCGTAAAAGAAAAAAATGTATATTCTCTGGAGTTAAGAAAACATGAGAATTATTTTAAAAGCTTTGAGAGATAAGAAATAAAATGATAGTAAAGAACAATATAATGAAACAAATCGAATAAACCAGTACGAAGATAATGTTACTATAAATTTGAAATGAAATACCTAGTGATTATTTTTTTTTTTAAGAACGAAGAATTTGTTTGGTAAGATATGTTGGACAAAATTTTAAATAACACTATTTAATTTGTATAATGTTATAGATGATGAAATTGTATGTTTAGATTAAATACAAAATATTTGATTTATAATTAAAAGTGTAAATATTGTTTGATTGAATATTTACTAGCCTCCCAAACAACACCTTCGTCCATAATGCATCCTCAAGATGTCCACAGGATGTCTTTTCATCAATAGGAC
The DNA here is from genome assembly GCA_963930645.1 of Salticus scenicus. Lineage (NCBI taxonomy): Eukaryota > Metazoa > Arthropoda > Arachnida > Araneae > Salticidae > Salticus > Salticus scenicus. Next base: position 28,333,860 of record OZ005654.1, on the reverse strand, counting down.
GTACTGAAGATGTCGTTTGGAAAAGATGTGCTGTTAGGGCTGGCTTCACCCGTGTACCCAGGCAGCATAGAATCGACATAATTTAATACATAGAATGGAGGAGTCGGCACCGATGCCTTCGATGTTGGTTTTTAAAACGACGGCAGAGAAATTTCTATAATAAGCACAATAAATTTTGTATCAGTCTTGAATAGACAAGTATGAACGTCTATTCCCTATATAAGAGCTAAAAAAGTAATAATTAAAATTAAAATATGAAATGTATAACTTATAATTAGGCGAAGAATGTATTTCCTATTACTACTCCGATTCAAAAAGTTTAAATAATAATAGACAATATGGTCAAGGGAATTGCAAATCTAATTTATCAAATATAAATTACCATAACATAAATCTACATATTTTTGTAGATTATAAAAATGTAAACATATTACAATGAAATAGATAATATATTTAAAACAGTAAATGAAAAAAAGATTCAAAATATTAGAATATTTCATAATATGGTTCAAAAAATTAGAATAATGTAAATATGCCGTACCCAATTTAAACCCGAAGGGTTTTTACATTCTAATTAGTGCTTTGTTGCATCAACCTTAGCTTTAATGAGAGCTCTCAAACGGTTTGACATATTATTGACTAAAGAATCACAGATATTTTTGTCAAAATTCGCCCATTTATTCTTCAATCTATAAATAAGATTTTTTTTGTCTCTCGGTGCGACTCCTTGAAGTCGTTTTCTCATAATTCTCCGCAATATCTCGATGGGGTTTAGATCAAGTTAGTTCGGAGGCCATGGGAGTACATTTATTTCCTTCTTTTGGATCCATTTAGTTGTCCACTGTAAAAAAAAAAAAACTGTTAAAATTACAGGAAAAATCTGGCAGCTGGGGTGCCAGTATTTCTCCGCCAAATATACAGGACAAAACTGTAGTTTTAACAAAAAACCTGTTTGATTTTCAGGATTCTTTTGTAAAATATATGTCAGTGATACAATTTTACGGTTTTAAACTGTATATTTGACGGAGAAATACTGGTACTCCAGCTGCCAGATTTTTCCTGTACTTTTAACAGTTTTTTTTTTTTTTTTTTTTTTTTCAGTGTCGATATGGAAGTGTGGCAAGAAGCTGAATATTGTTGAAACACGAAATCGTCATCACATAAATCCTCAGATGAAAGTATCATAAAGAATTCAAGAATTCCTTGATAGACTACTGAATTGACTTTTGTGTAAACAATACGCAGCATACCGTGGCCTTGTGCAGTCATGCAGCCTCATACTATGACGAAGGTCGCAAATTTAACCGAACGTTTTAAACATTCTTTATCAAAAGCTTCTTATTTAAGTTTCCAAACAAGTATATCTTGGTCCCCATGGGCTTCCATCGCTGAAGAGTACTTTTTTTCAGTCATCTTGACCCCAAAATAGCTTTGTTTGCACCATTTAACTCTAACAGCCTTTTGCCTAGATGATAAGAGTTGCTTTGTCTAAAGTACATACTATCTAAAACTTAATTTGTGAAGTCGTCGTAATATTGTAGATTTAATGGCATTTGTACCCAGTTCTTTCTATTTTCTCTGCAAATATATCACATTTCGAAAGCGATGTTTCTTCACAACCTTTTTTTTAATTTTCTTTGATCTCTTTCTGAAATTACTGGCTTTCAATCACTTTTAAAGTGTTTATTTTGAAAGCACTATTAGAATATTCTCTCAAAACTCTACTCACAATTGCTTGAGAACATTTCACTTCCTTTGGTATAAATACTTGCGTTTTTCCTTCTTCGTGCAAGTGCACAATAGGAAATTTCACAGACTCTGATAAATCGTTCTTTCGTCTCATATTAAACAAACACTGAACTAAAATCAAATGTCAAGCTACTGTTTTACTCTCCACAGAACACATGTTAGCCCCGCAGTTAATTAAATTTACAGTTGTTCTCTAAACCAATAGGAAAATAGTTGCATATTCCAATTTTTTGAACCATGTTATAAAGTGTTCTAATATTGTGATTTATTTTTTCTTCACTTGGTATTTTAAATATACCTTTCTATTTCTTTGTAAAATGTTTACATTCTTATAATCTACGAAACGTGTAGATTTATATTATGATAATTTATATTTGGTATTATTTATTTGATAAATTAGATGATTATTTATTTGATAAATTAGATGAAGAATTCCTTTGACCATATTTTCATTCATTATTCTAATTACTTTCCGAACACTATAGTGAGGAAAGTATTGTAATCATGTCAAAAATCCGAATTCGAGATTTTGATGTTTCTATACGTTTTGAGGTCCCCTGAGTCCGTTTTCACTATTTTTTCGATGATGTATGTATGTGTGTGTGTATGTGTGTATGTGTGTATGTGTGTATGTCTGTGGGTGAACACGCTAGCGTCTAAACGCTTCGTTCGATTAACCTGAAAGTTGGTACGCATATTGTAAGTCACCATAGTACGAACCCTATAGATTTTGGTGAATCTAGCACTTATAGTTTTTTTTACAGGGACACAAAGAAAAATTCTTTATCATTATGGCCTATGGGAGCAAAATCTTAAAAGTGCGATAGCATCTAAACGCCTTATTCAATTGAGCAAAAATTTTATACACATATTATAGATCACAAATACTCAATCTGTATAGATTTTGGAGAATCTAGCACTTATAGTTTTTTTACAGGGACACAAAGAAAAATTCTTTATCATTATGCCTATGGGGCCAAATTTTTAAAAATGTGATAGTGTCTAAACGCCTTATTAATCCGAGCAAAAAAATTGTACACATGTTATAGATCACAGTTGAACTAACTGTATAGATTTTGGTGAATCTAGCACTTACAGTTTTTTTACAGGGACACAAAGAAAAATTCTTTATCATTATGGCCTATGGGACTAAATTTTTAAAAGTACGATAGCATCTAAACGCCTTATTGAATTCAGCTGAAAATTTATATGAGTATTATAAATCACTGTTGCACTAACTATAAGCATTTTGGTGAATCTAACATTTATAGGTTTTTACAGGGACACAACGAAAATTTCTTTGTCATTATGATCTATGGGCTCAAAGTTCAGTAGCGTTAAATAAAACAACGTGTAATAGATGGAGAAAAATACTCAAACACTCTATTATGGTTTTCTCTCTTTTGTTTGTTTAACAACTATTCTTTCTTTACTTTATCTACAAAACTGTTAATTACTCAATGTTCGGAAAGTCGAGTGGAGTCACTCCAGATTTTTTTTTTTTAAATCAGAGTAGTAGCCAAGGTTATCTTAAGTTTAATTTACGGTTATTTGACTTAAATGTTTACTTTTTCAATGTACGAATTACAAGCAAGAATTTTGAGCATACATTTTGACAATTATTTAATATCTCCTAACAATATCAAATTTGTGTGGTGTCCATGTTTCCTGACTTTCTGTAGGTTTGGCTTCTAGACAGTAGCCGATTGCTCACTATGTACACTAAGCGACAATGTACACTAAGGTAAAGTGGCTTTTACCTTTTTTATTTGTAATAACTTTAAAATTAATGTTTGAAACAAATAAAACTGTCTTGTTTGCATAATACCAAAGGGGTGAAATGATACCTATGTACATTTTTGATTTTATAATTCGCTTTATTGCATACTACGAAGTACTTTTTAAAAATCTGCATAAAACTTTCTTTTTGAACATAATGCAATAACCATACACTTTATATTCTATTATGATTTATTATAGAAAATAAACAAGTTTTATTTTAATATATGAAATAAAACTATTTCTTTGTTAGATCTAAGCATTTTATCATTAAAAATATATATTCTGCATTGGGTTAATTCCACCTTTATATGGAATTACTGCTTTAATGCGCAATGGTAATGTTTTATACAGTGTTTTAATATAAATCTCAGAAATTTCAATGTGCCAAATATAACAAATATTTTTTTGTAGTTCTGGCAGAGTTATAGGTTGCAAATTTCGAATCATCTCCCCTCTCCCCCGCCTTTTTATAGACGAAACATTTTCGAGCGGATCGCGATTAGGACTGTTTCCATGTCTGGTAAAGAAGAAATTCTACTATATCCATTGTGGGATTTAACTTAAAGTGAAAAAAGATATGATTTCTTACAGAATTATAGGTTCTCATGAGAATGGATAGGAAATTTTGACAATTTGAAGTGAATAAACTTACCACAGACATCGTGTAGTAATGTACATTTTCATCTTGAAATGTTGTTTGCGAAAAATGTCCAAGATACCTCCAAAATAGTCGGTCAGGCACCACTTTTATGAAGATTGCTTTTAATTTCGAGTTAATTGATCCCTTGAGCATAAAAATTTTCCCGACTGTTTGAAAAGCTATGCACCTCCGTACCATAATGTACGGAGTATGTGTCACTGTTTTAAAAGTGCGATTTTCATTAAGTCGGTGATATTTTCGTTGTCAGATCTGCTTGTTTTCTTTTGCTCGAAATAAGTTAAACTTGACTTATCAGAGAGAACCAGTTCAGCCCAATAATTAATTAATCATTTTTTAATTTTTTTTAGCCATCTGAGGTCTTGCTTTCCTAATTCTCTTCACTAAGAATGAAATTTTTCAAACTTTCTGTCATTTAAATCTGCTTTGTTTAATAGTTGCTATACTGTAGTTAAAGAAATTATGCTGCTAAACATTTTCTCTGAATCTCTTTTATATTCTAAATGTAATACAAACTGGTTTTACAAGCAATGGCTTTTTAACTCACGGTCATCTCGCTTGGATGAGCAACATGGCCGCTTAAAACCAAATTTCCAGTTTAAACAGCTAAAAAAAATTATATTTTGCTAAAAACCCTTTTACCAATATTTCGTTAACATTTAATGATTTTTCCATCTCATGTATTAAATTACTTTTTGATTTTCCTTCAAAAATTAATACTTTTTGTGGCATCGTTAACTGCCTTATTCTTACCATTTTTGAAATAATTTCTAAAATTACAATTTTCCTGACAATTGCATTTTGTTTTCAACACTGAACGCAAAGCTAAAGTGTATGTGGAGGACAACATAATGAAATCTGTTCGAAAATTTGCTTTTTAAACGATAAAATTGGTGGTTGTAGAAGGCGAAAAGGAAAATATCCAAGTAAGGGTTTTTTTTTTTTTTTTTTTTTTTTCGCTTAGTGTAGTTTTAGTGCGACGTTAAACACACTCAACCTCGCCCAATTCTTATACTTTTGCTCGCAGGGATTTCGAAATCTGAATTGCTTCTTCGCATTTTGCATAGTTTTTTGATAAAGGAATTTATTTATTTATTTATTAATTTATTTATATTAATTTAATTATTAAAACTAAAGTTGGATAATCAATTTCTATTTTTTTTTAGCTTTTCGACCGTTTAAAAACGGCATATCAAAATTTAATCACTTCATTAAAATGTATGACACGATCTAAATGATACATTAACTATGAAAATATCCATTTGTCTATTAAAAGGTACCTAGTAAGCAGGGCGTCGAGCTCGTAATCGGAGGCTTGCAGGTTCGATGCTTGAATCGTCAAATCACAGTAGTGTGCATTAATTGCATTTGGAGCACGCAAATTCCGTCATAGTTGCAATGTTTTCGATAACCCGCAGAAATAATACATAAGTTTGTTATAAATGTGAGGGAGAAGGGAAACTATGATGGTGTGTCTCCGGTCCAAACCTAAATGAGAATCCTAGAATGTTGCCGATAGTCCACTGTGTAGCACTAGTACAATGGAAAATCCACTCAACCTCAAGCCGTAATGTGAGGAGACCAGATGTCTTCATACTCTGAGGGCAGACGCTATTTTTAAATCATTGTCCTTAAATTTTGAAAAAAATGTTGCGAGGAATTTATAAATTGTTATCATTACCTTTTCGATCTTCCTTTATTAAAAGTAATCTCCTTATATTATTAAAATCTGTGCGCATCTGTCTGCCTGTCTGTCTGTGAGAAATGCCTTGTAAGCGCTAAAGCTCCGGCGCTAATGGTCGCATCGCCTCGAAACCGGTGTCGACAGACGCAGAATTTCTTCATCTCGACATCGCGCTAATTCCCTAAGCGATGCGACCCTAATTAACGCAGATATTAATTAAAACGTTGAGCTATGTCGATCGAAAAATGACTGAGAATTCAAAGCTATTTGCTTAAAAAGAGACATTCTTACGGAAAAAGTGGAAAAAAAATTAGAAATATCAGTCGTATCGTTAGAAATATGGTATCAAATGAAAGGGCCGATTTTTCTCAATCCGAAAGTTTAAACGGCTTATCGATCGGACAATTAGATTTCTTTAAATTAACTAAACTAAAAAAAAAAATGGTGGCAACAATTAAAAACAATTTTAATATCGCAAACGATCGTCTACACTCTTGAACGGAAAGAGAAACATCTGGTATTTAATGAGGCCACGTGTTTTGGTACTGCGATTAAAAATTGCAATTTTGAAAAGGCTTCAGTTTTTCAATGTCGCACACTAAACTTGGTATACAGACCTAACATCACAAGACAGCCTTACAGTTCAAATTTCATCGATTTTGCAAAAAATTTACATTTTAATTGGAAATTAAATTTTATTCTAATACGCGTATTTTAAATTCTAATTATGATTAAATTATTTTTAATACATAATTCGAAAGATATTTTAAAGTTCTTTTATATTATCGACAGTTTTCACCAGATTTACACGCTTTGAGGTGTCCTGAATCAGTTTTCATTTGTATCTCAGCTACTAATTAAAATATTTTCATAAGCAATACATCATTAGAAAGCTTTGTTGATTTGGAATCGAACAGTACATTACAGAAATTTCTACCGCCAGATGGCGCTGTAATATTTTCAAATTTCAATATTTCAATTTCTAATTATGATTAAATTATTTTTAATACATCATTCGAAAGATATTTTAAAGTTCTTTTATATTATCTAAAGTTTTTACCAGATTTACACGTTTTGAGGTGTCCTAATTAGGTTTTCTTTTGCATCTCAGCTAATTGAGTTAGACCGTTCAAAATTGGTATACATAGGTTAATTAGGAGGGGCTGAAAGGGCGGGGAAGAAATAGGTGTGTGCGCGCGCATCGCGCACGGGACTGCGCGGCCGAAGGCAGTGGGAACCAGGTCCGACTTTTTAACCTATGAGAAATGATTTTTTTTATTTTCTTTTCTTAAGAATAAAAATTTGATTTGAGAAGGAATATGTGTGGGCAGCGCGCATGGGTTTGCGCTGCCGAAGGCAGTGGGGACACGGTGTGAGTTTTTACCCGATCAAAAATGTTTTTTTAGGGGGCACGAAGGGTCAAGGAAGGAATTCGTGAGCGCAGCGCGTGTATCCGTTAACTTGTGCGCGCGCAGCGCGCACGTGACTGCGCTGCCGAAGGCAGTGGGGACCCGGTTCGACTTTGTACCCGATGCGAAATGATTTTTTAAATTTTCTTTTCTTAAGAATAAAAATTTGACTTGAGAGGGAATATGTGCGCGCAGCGCACGTATACCTTCACACGTGCGCACGCAGCGCGCATGGGTCTGCGCTGCCGAAAGCAGTGGGGACCCGGTGTGAGTTTTTACCCGATAAGAAATGATTTTTTTTGAGGGGCACGAAAGGTCAGGGATGTAATATGCGCGCGCAACGCGTGTAGTCGTCAACTTTTGCGCGTGCAGCGCTCACCGGACTGCGCTGCCGAACGCAGTGGGGACCCGGGGCGACTTTTTACCCGATCAGAAATGATTTTTTTTTCTTTTCTTAAGAGTAAAAGTTACTGTTAGTGATTCATTAATTATAGTGGTTCATTTTCAAAATACTGAACCGCTATTCTATATATATTAAAACCCGAATAAACTACTACGTCAGAAACGCCAAAGAAAAATATTTGAGATGCATACAGCTGTTTCCGTAGCCTTAAGCGTACCGTCTTCAGTGCAAAAAGAATTATGAATCTGGAGAAGTGCTCATATATATAGGAGAGGGACCGAATTTAGTTCAACCAATAGGATTACTGGGAGGTGGGGAGTGTGGCCAATAGGAAGTTAGGAATGTTAGCTGTGTAAACAATAGAAAAATTAAGAAAATGTGGACTGAATGTAAAATTTCCAACAATCAGACAAATAGGGAACAGCGAAATCACAATTTACAAGGTTTTTAAATTTTTTTTATATATATGAAAAGCTTTAAAGAAATCGTGTTCATGAATGGATTTAGGTCTGCAAATTATTTTAGCTTAATTAAATTTAAAGTTATGATTTTCCTCCCAGCAATGTTTAGAAATAGCCGATTTATTGGTTTCTTGTTTGCGGACGTAATTCATACGTTCTTTTAGACGAAATTTAAGACTGCGTTTAGTTTGGCCAATATATGATAAACCACGCTGACAGGAAATACTATAAATGCCCCAAGAGTTATGCATATCAATGGGATCTTTTAACTGAGAAAAGGTGAGTTTATTGGAAGGCGAAAAAATTATTTTAAAGTCATATTGTTTGAGAATTTTAGCTATGGTTTGACTGGATTTTTTAAAATAGGGTAAAACAATACTGATATTAGAAGAGACGGATTTAGTAGACGAACCACGAGGGAGTTGTAATTTTTGGATAGCTTTGTCTATAATGGAAAGGTCATAACCTCTGTCAATTGCAATGGCTTTCAGGTATTTAATTTCAGATTTTAATAAAATAGGATTTGAACAAATATTAAGGGCCTGGTTTACAAAAGTATAGAAAGCAGCCATTTTTTGGTTTGGTGGGTGACATGAACGCGCATGGGGTGGAAGGGAGACTGCAAAATTTTTATGATAGACGGTGGTTGAAAATCCATTTACAGTGCGAGAGACGAGGGTATCAGGAAATGGAATGGCTGCTTTCTATACTTTTGTAAACCGTGCCCTTAATATTTGTTCAAATCCTATTTTATTAAAATCTGAAATTAAATACCTGAAAGCCATTGCAATTGACAGAGGTTATGACACTTCATTATAGACAAAGCTATCCAAAAATTACAACTCCCTCGTATTTCGTCTATTAAATCAGTCTCTTCTATTATCAGTATTGTTTTACCCTATTTTCCTAAATCCAGTCAAACCATAGCTAAAATTCTCAAACAATTTGACTTTAAAATAATTTTTTCGCCTTCCAATAAACTCACCTTTTCTCAGTTAAAAAAAAAAAAAAAAAAAAAAAAAACATTGATATGCATAATTCTTGGGGCATTTATAGTATTTTCTGTCAGTGTGGTTTATCATATATTGGCCAAACTAAACGCAGTCTTAAATTTCGTCTAAAAGAGCATATGAATTACGTCCGCAAACAAGAAACAAATAAATCGGCTATTTCTAAACTTTGCTGGGAGGAAAATCATAATTTTAAATTTAATTCCGCTAAAATAATTTGCAGACCTAAATCCATTCATGAACTCGATTTCTTTGAAGCTTTTCATATTTATAAAAATTTTAAAAACCTTGTAAACTGTGATTTCGCTGTTCCCTATTTGTCTGATTGTTGGAAATTTTACATTCAGTCCACATTTTCTTAATTTTTCTATTGTTTACATAGCTAACATTCCTAACTTCCTATTGTCCAAACTCCCCACCTTTCCAGTAATCCTATTGGTTGATTTAAATTCGGTCCCACTGCTATATATATGAGCACTTCTCCAGATTCAGAATTCTTTTTGCACTGAAGACGGTACGCTTAAGGCTATCGAAACAGCTGTATGCAAAGCAAATATTTTTCTTTGGCGTTTCTAACGTAGTAGTTTATTCGGGTTTTAATATTCCAGAGCCAAGTCTCCTGTTATTATTAATATATATATACAATTGTAAATGAGTAATTTTAGTAATTTTTAACATTATTTAATTATGAAAGCACGCTAATCTGGCTGCCATGATAAAAGAGATGTGATTGTTTCATATTAGCTCACAGTTTTTTGAGCATGCTCAAGTGCTTCCATTTTTGTTCAAAAGAAGCAGTCTTATATTAAATTATGTAATATATTTCAATCATTGCTTAAATTTTACTTAAAAGCTACGAAATAAATCTCATGATCTTTAAATTAGTGAAACACGCATGTGTATGAATACAATACCATTATTCTAATTTGATACCCGTTTTATAAGTTTCGTATTTAAAAATGTGATTTAATATAAAAAAGCGATTCAGATAAATATTAAAAAAATATTTATTTAATGCTTGTAGACAATTTAGCGTTACCTGTAAAAATTTACTTTTTTGCAGATAGTTCTAACATTATTTAACTCCCCACATTTTTTACGAAAGTCTACAATCTAACACAGGGTGTCCCAAAAAGATTGTAATGCGTTTTAATTCTTTAGCTGATAAAGATAAATGGGCAATGAAAAGTGTGAAAATATTCAAAATAAGGTAGGAAAGCCTTATGTTACAAAATAAATTCACCTGTTAATTTTCATAAATTACACATTTTATTTTTTTATAAGTCAACTGTAGACAAATTTGTTAATCGGAGAGTTTAATTTTCAATTAAAAAAAAGACTATTAGAAAAAAGCATGACTGTATCTTTAAAATTAACTTATTAGGCTGCCGAGAAAACTTGACTTATGCCCGTTTTTCGCATCATTCTAAAGGTTTTTTTCTTTTTTTAGGTGACAATAGAGCTCGTATATAAATTGGTGGTAATTTTTAGATTAAAATTTTGATTTTGACTAATGTATCAAAAGTTTCAAGTGCCGTTAAGTAAAACTTTAATGAATAGGCTCTTCTGGCATACGAACACTGAGAAAAAATTCTCTAACGGACATCTAGAATCAAAACTGTGGCTCTAGAAAAATTCGTTCCATGTCATCCTTATAAATTATAGTCCCCTTTGAAAGCGAGTTCTAGAAACCACTATTAGAATTCTAGAGCGTTTGCCTATATTATCAAGGGCAACGGCATTTAAAAATCTCTGCATATAAATGAAAATACAAGAGGCGGGTTTCCGCAACTATAATCTGGGTTTATTACCCAATTCTATAAAATCAAAATGATTTAGAGAATGGCCATTTATTCATTCTAGATGAAGGCGGCTTATTTTTTCTTCTCAGTGAATAGCTAACGCTGCGGCCATTACTTACCAGGTACTGGATTTGAATACCGGCTCAGACATTGGTGTTTATAGTCATTTAAAATTCATTCTAAATTGCAAGTCTAAGTCAAACAAAATTTAATGAGCAGTATAAGGTCCGTAGAGTGACACCCCAAATTAAGCTCTAAATAGGTCTAAAAAGGCGATTTATCTCGTACGGTCCTGAATGAGATTTATGAGGTTTCGTCGTTGGGCACATAATTAAACGCATCTATATATAATTAGAAAAACTAATTGTAAAATGTATTTCAAAATGAACTGGCGATTTTTCTTATAATCTGATGCAAAGAAAAGTCAAAAATAAAATTATACAGAACATGCATTTAGAATTTAATATGTGCTTCGAATTTATCTATTTGTGTAAAAAAAAAAAAAAAAAAAAAAAAATGAATTCTTTCAGTTCAACAATTTTATAAACTTTTAATCGTTATGCAGTTTATAAACTATTCTTTAACATAAGTATTTGAAAGAATTATATTAACGTTAAGCCGTTAGCCGTTCTATGCAAGGAAAAAAGTTAATTATTAAAACGTTCTTTTAAAACATGTGATAAATTTAATAATAAATTACATGTTTGCATATTACGGATTTATTATCATGTGAAACGATTTTTAATGGGAGAAACGATCATGATTCTGTACTAAACACCATAAATTGTTTCAATGCAAATATTATTATTATCTTTTTCTAAAATTTTACAAATTTACATTTCTATTTTGATATATGGTCCCTATGTTCAGAATTCAATTTTCAATTAAGTATAACTCACTTAAATTTAAAGATACATACATGTGATTTTTTGTAAAGATGTTGTTCCCTTAAAAACAAACACTTTCTGATTGACAAAATTTCTCGAGATATAGGTCTTATAAAAATTATAAAGTTTATTTTTTAAATGAATTAGCGTTAAAAAAAAAAAAAAAAAAAAAAAAAAAAAAAAATCATTAACGTGGTCTTATCTCATGTCTCATTTTGAGCAATTTAAAATTTATATTTCCCAGTTATTTCTTACAGGTATAAAAACAAACTGATTTTCAATCAGTTTGGTTCACATTCTACAATAAATTATATATCGTTTTAAAAATACGATACATTATTTATGTATCTACAGTTATGCTTTTGAATTATTCTTTAGCTACGCAACCCATATAAATTAGAATAAAAGTACGTCTCAGAAAAATTTACTTATATGAATCTTATATATATATATATATATATATATATATATATATATATATTTAAATAATTACATTATAAAGAATAATCTCAATTGTAACCTAATAGAATATTAAAATAAAATTACTCATTCGAAATTTACTTTATTCTTTGGATACTTTACGACAAAGTTTGCGCTTCTGTCATATTACAGACAGATTTCCAATTACTAATTTTATGTGCTCATTAAAACTAATAAAACATAATTTAAATAGTGGTTTAACACTTTATGTGTTTTGATATCATTTCAGTAGTAAATGCTTTATGCACTGAGAGAATATATATATATATATACCGCCTACATCTAGAACGAATAGGGATTCATTTTATGAATCCCTGAACTAGAAATATAGATTTCTGAGCTATGCGTATAAGGTAAGCCAATAAACTGAAAAGACGAAATGATCGAGAATTTATGGTCTGTACATTTCTAGATGGTGAAACAATGCTATGAATAATATAAATATTAGGAATTCTTTGTATTGCGATGAATTCTCGCTTGATTTTTTTAGATTCGGGTCATAAAGCAAGATTATGGTTACTCGTCTCTGAGATCACATTATTTGCAGAGATTTATATATATGTTTGATCTCGATAATATACACTAAGAAAAAAAAAATACCACTTTCATCTAGAACGAATAAGAGGCCAATTTCTAAATCCCTAAACTAGAAACATAGATTTTTGAGGTATGCGTATAAGGCACGCCAATAAGCTGAATAGACGAAATGATCGAGAAATTCTAGTCTATATATTTCTAGATGATGAGACAATATTCTGAATATTCTGAATAATTGTATTGCTAGAAATTCTCACTTGATTTCTAGAATTGGGTCACAAACCAATATTATAGTTGCTAAAACTCGCCTCTTGTATTCACATTTATTTGCAGAGATTTTTAAATAAGTTTGACTTCGATAATATACGCAAACGCTTTAGAATTCTTAAAGGGTTTTCTAGAACTCGCTTTCAAAAGAGACTAGATTTTATAAGGATGACATGGAACTATTTTTACTTGAGCCACAATCCAGATTCTAGATGTCAGTTACAGAATTTTTTCTCAGTGTAGGAAAACGCTCTAGAATTCTGATAGGGGTTTCCAGAATTTGTTTTCAAAGGCGACTAGAATTTGTAAGGGTGACACGGAACTATTTTTACTAGAGTCACAATTTAGTTTCTAGGTGTTAGTCACAGAATTTTTTTCTCTGTGTACTTCAAATATCTATTCATTATGATAAACACAAACATTTATGGTCAAGATTCAACTGCGATCGCAGCAATGGGCGATTTACTGCAATTTACCTGTGCTCCAAGCGACGTCAAGTAGTTGACACAAATTGTTGCCCAGCAGACCCTATTTCTTGTGGTATGTTTCTTGATGATGAAATGTGAGCCATAATTGCCGTGTGAACAATATTACTATTTTCACTTACTGTAGTGGGACATTTTTAGAGTAATGAGTGCAAACAAATGCTTATAATCTCCAGTAATATTTTATGTTACAAATGTTTTTCCATTTTTTAACATAATAATAATAATAATAATAATAATAATATTTGATTTAAGCATACTTTACAGAATATTGTCATTCTAATAATAAAATTTTCTTCTTTAGTTTGCCTCTGTGTCGAAATTCGACGTCTATCCATCCCTCGTTACGTCAGAAATGGCACAAATGAATCTGTGGTACTGGACTGCGACTATGTCTACAACCAGAATGATATACGTCTTGTGGTCAAGTGGTTTTTTGAAGACGATTCTGAACCAGTTTACCAATGGATACCGGAATTAGGAGTGAGACATACATCCGGGATACTTCGAGGAAAGTTAGATTTAGAATATACTGTAAATACAGTTGACGCATATTCCAAATATAGAGCACTAATGATAGAGCGGCCAACAACAGAACTGAGCGGCAAATATACATGTTTAGTGACGTCATTGGCTGGACAAGACACCAGGTCACAGTTAATGACAGTATTTGGTGAGTTACGTCATTTTTAATGAGAATTTTTACATTTCGTTTTAGTAATAACTCTTATTTGATAATTTTACTATCATAGTCTTTCCCATTTTTAGTTTTTAAATACCTTGTACTTTCTAAAAAAAAATTTCAGTGAATTATTAAACTGTATTATATCAGATTATTCAAAATAAATCATTCTAAACCAACAATGTCGGTTTGGATTAAGAAAAGATCATTGAATCAATTTAATGTTATTTAAATGTGACCCTGCTAATATGCCTAAAAATGAAGCATGGTTAAATTTTCAATGTAACGAATGGGCGTAAACATTATTTTAAGATTTTATTAGTCATTAACCCGTTAACACCCGAATTAATTTTGCAAAATATTATTAGCTGATTATTTCACTTCTAAATTAATATAGACAACTGACAGTAAAATATATTAACTTAAACAATTCTTCTGATAGTTTTAAATTTAAAGCCTATCCACATTTATTGACGTTTAATGTTCTAGCGAGAAAACTTCGAGATAGGAAAACTTTGAGATAACATATTAATTTCTTATAATATGTTAACAAAGATCTCGAAAGTAAAGTATTATAATATACATTATTTTTCAACTTGATTTAAGTTAGTATACCTGCGCAAAAAGCAAATATATGTGCGACGAATGAAAAATCATAAAATGACTGTCCAAATTATGAAATAATAATTAATAGTAGGCACATAAAACTTTCAGGGATCATTTAGAGTGACGCTCTAAACTGTCACTAAAAAAGCAGAAATCATTCCAAAAAACCACAAAAAATATGCATGCCATTTTATTAGCTAACGGGTTAAGAAAATGCACTAGCAGCATGTAACACTTAGTTGCTTAAAATCTTCTGTTATTATTTCTGGAATCAGCTAAAGTTGTTTCTAAATATAATTTGAATAGTGAAAGATGAATATTTATAATTTCTTCCTAAAAATTCTCATTTACATTAGAAAGATTCGTAAATTAATATATATATATATATCACAGGAATGTGTCATTTATAAAGGCAAAGTTAATTACTTTTCTTTATAAATGGAATAGTGGAAGTTAAAAATTATTATTATTATTTAATTATGGATTTTGAGTTCATAACTTTTGCACATATATGTATTGAAATATGACAATATAAATTTATTAAAATTTCTCAAATATTATGTAAATTAAAAAATATTAGAATTAAAAAAAAAAAAAAATTAGTTTTCTTTCATTTTTAGAAAGTCTGTGCTATCTATTTTTCTGCTTAATTACATGCAATTTTTCGATATTCAAACATAAAAGTATGTTTACGAAATTTACACATCAGTCAATAGACAAAGCAATATCTTAAATTTTTAACATATTGTGTGAAACTATAACTATGTAATATCGAGAGAAAAGATAAAAATTAATTAATGTAGAACATTTTAAAAGTTTCCATATTTTTTATTATTATTATTATTATTTATTTAAATAGTTTTTGAGCAATTTAATATTACTAATATTTCTTTACACTGGAGGTAAAGGACACATGTTCATTTTGTGAAAAGAGTTATCACCATGTCTGTGTTGTGCTACAATGAAATACATTTATCATATACAAAGAAAAAGGACATGTTTATTAATGGACATTATTTTCTACTGTCTCATCTTCTTTATAGTAATTGGATAATAGTCCTTAATGCCTCTCTCTCTCTCTCTCTCTCTATATATATATATATATATATATATATACATAAAATACTTCCACATAATGTATATGGTGTCTATTATCTCCAGAGTACATATTCATGTATTTTGTTCCATATGTGTGAAAATTATCACAATTCTTAGATATTAACACTTTCGCTACCGCTTGTTTTTGTCTTTTTGACGGTAAAGTCCACCTGTGGACGTTATTCTCCCAAGTAACAATATTTCAGAAGAAAATTTTCGGTATTCAGATTTATATTACAAATGGCTAAACTTTAGAGCTGTATTATTTCTAATCATTTGTATGCATAGTATATTTGATGATATAAATATGTATACAGGGTATATTCTTAAAAATAAATAACATACAAATTGCGAAAGAAACGCCCACTGGTGGAGTTACAGATTTTAAAATGGCGTGAATCTACGTCAGCGGTCGCGAAAGTGTTAAATGTAAAAACCGATTTTAAGCGTTCACCATTCACCTACCGTCTGTTATTTTTTTCTTATATATCTAGTGAAATATATAACAAATATATATTTCTCAGGGCGCGAAATTTCCGCTCGCAAGCTCGCCATTGGCGAGTGGAAATTTTACTATGGCGAGTAAAATTTCGGTCTGAATGTAGATAGAATTCTTACAGTATACGGTGCTACAAAAAAAAAAAAAAAAAAAAAAAAAAAAAAAAAAATCGTTCTAAAAACGGAAAATTGTGCTAATCTTAGGTAAGGTGACCAGACATCCTCTTTTTAAGAGGACAGTCTTCTTTTTCAAATCTCTGCACTCTTAAACGAAAAAAACATTACAGGACTAAAAAGTCCTCTTTTTTATGTTTTTCGTCCTTTGTCCTCTTTTTCAAATGAAAAGGATTTAGTCCTTAATTTACAGAATTTCTCAAAACTGAGAAGCTCAATCGGCTGTTGGCTGTATCGAACGGTGAACACTAACTTTTTTCTGCGTTAGGTTTGCACAAGAACAAATTTCTAATAAACTTGCCAAAGCATATTATGGTTTATGTATATTCAGATTCTTCGAATCACAAAGAAATAAAAGTATTGCTTATATTAGTATGTTTTTTTGATCCAGGACACGGTTGGTTGGTTGGTTGGTTGGTTGGGTTTTACGTCGCACTAGTGCTGCGCAGATGGGCAATTGGTGTCGGTCTGGGATTCACCCCTAGAGGTGGTCCGGAGACATGCCATCGCAATTCTGATCCTCCACAGGGATGGCTCTCCCGCTTTGGTGATCCCCAGAGGTATAATTTTTGATGGGAACATGGAGGACATTGCGGCCACGACAGATTTTACGTGCACCAGCCACCAATAGTGTACACGACGGTCTTTGGCCGGCTCGAGTACCGAACCCACAATCTTCCAATTGCGAGGCCGGCGCTCTACCGACTGGGCTACCATGGCCCTCCAGAACACGGAATAACTATTGAAATTGTCATGAAATTATACAAAGGTTGTGCTCCGGTTGATACGCGGTGGGTTCACGTGTGTTTTCACTTTTGAATGAATAATATTCCTCATAAAAATAGGCTCACCAGTGACCGAGAGGTTCTGTTCTCGAAGCTGGTATACGTGAGGGCTGAGTTCGATACCCGATCGCGCTCGTTGTTTAAGCTGTTCGGAGTTTTCCGTGGTTTTCTCCTAAACTAGCGTAAATATGAACTAGGACCTCTAAGAAAGATCCCACGGAGGACTCTCCTACTCAGGCCTAGAGCCCTCGTGCAGACAATTGGCTTTAATGGTCACTCTACCACCACCTCAGAAAAATATGCAAAAGTTAGTTGAATTCATTTTATGACCTCCTGGCAAAAACGCACCCACAAAGCGACTGTTTTCTTCAATGAACAAAATGTGGACATGTGAAAAATCTTCTCTACATGCCTACTTTAAAAACTTATTAACTACTAAGACAAATTTAGGTTATACTTGTGAGAACTTTTATAAGATGTTGATAAAGAATGATTGTTCGTTAATACAAATCGTTTCATCTGCCGAATATTAATTTTATTTTTTCATTTGCCAATTTTATTTTTACTTTCCGAACACTATAGTGAGGAAAGTATTGTAATCATGTCAAAAATCCGAATTCGAGATTTTGATGTTTCTATACGTTTTGAGGTCCCCTGAGTCCGTTTTCACTATTTTTACGATGATGTATGTATGTGTGTGTGTATGTGTGTATGTATGTGTGTATGTTTGTATGTCTGTGAGTGAACACGCTAGCGTCTAAACGCTTCGTTCGATTAACCTGAAAGTTGGTACGCATATTGTAAGTCATCATAGTACGAACCCTATAGATTTTGGTGAATCTAGCACTTATAGTTTTTTGACAGGGACACAAAGAAAAATTCTTTATCATTATGGCCTATGGGAGCAAAATCTTAAAAGTGCGATAGCATCTAAACGCCTTATTCAATTGAGCAAAAAATTTATACACATATTATAGGTCACAAATACTCAATCTGTATAGATTTTGGAGAATCTAGCACTTATAGTTTTTTTACAGGGACACAAAGAAAAATTCTTTATCATTAAGCCTATGGGGCCAAATTTTTAAAAGTCAAAATCTAGCACTTACAGTTTTTTTACAGTGACACAAAGAAAAATTCTTTATCATTATGGGCTATGGGACTAAATTTTTAAAAGTACGATAGCATCTAAACGCCTTATTGAATTGAGCTGAAAATTTATATGAGTATTATAAATCACTGTTGCACTAACTATAAGCATTTTGGTGAATCTAGCATTTATAGGTTTTTACAGGGACACAACGAAAAATTCTTTATCATTATTATCTATGGGCTCAAAGTTTAGTAGCGTTAAATAAAACATCGTGTAATAGATGGAGAAAAATACTCAAACACTCTATTATGGTTTTCTCTCTTTTGTTTGTTTAACAACTCCTCTTTCTTTACTTTATCTACAAAACTGTTAATTACTCAATGTTCGGAAAGTCGAGTGGAGTCACCCCAGATTTTTTCGTTTATGATTATGATTTTAATTAAAAAAAAAAAAAATGCATACCGACTTGTTTTATGTAACTGCATGAAAGTGCCACAAAAATAAATAAATAAATGAATAAATAAAAAGTTTATAGCAAATATTAATAATTAAAAAATCTATAGTGTCCAGTGACACCTAGAAAAATTAAGGATTTTTCCACTTGTATCCGTATATTATCAATTTAAATTAAGGTATACTGATCCAAATTCATCATTTGAGATAAAAGTGTTTCCACGACTTGTGTAAAGTAGCTTCTTTATCGGTTTTTATAATCATTTTCATTCAATTTTGTGTCTTCTAAAATTACCTCTTTTTCAAAATTGAATGTCTTCTATTTTCTTATAAAATAAAGACATTTCGTAATTTCTCCTCTTTTTCCAATAAAAAAATTCTGGTCACCTTATACATTAAAAAATAGAGTAAGTTAATCATATTTTGTGGCGAGTAACTTTTTCTTTCAGCGAGTGTAATCTAAGTTGAAATTTCGGGCCCTGTATTTCTGATATATCTTATTAATTGAATAATATTATTTTTTACATTGGCTCGAAGTCTGCCCCCCTTCTTTTTTCAGAACACTTTCAGAGATAAGAAATTTGAGTTCTTCTTATTTTTTTTTTATCTACTACTACTTTTATACAAAAACTTGCATCGTATCTTTATAGTAATGTGTTCAGATTAAATAGGATAAAGAATAGAGATTACTGTATAAAAATACTGATTAAAAAAGAAAAAAATTCTTGAACTCCCTGATTACTGAAAGTGCACTCAAAAAGCAAGAAAACTTTGAGTTCTGCTCATATCCTTATTACAGAAATGCACTAAAGAACTTAATGTCTACAGTGGCGTCAGAAGAGCTAAACTTAGGGGAAGGTGGCCTAAAATGATCCCCTTAAGGAAAAAAATCTTGTAAAATAACATAACTGTTTAAATAAAACTTTAACCATTTACTAGTTAGTTTTGCATTATCTTTTGCAATGTAAACATATTTTAATAATATTTTAATCTCAAACTGAGTAATGAGAAAAATGCCTTTCTGAAAAAGTGTCCAAAGGATCATTTTACCCTCACCAAAGGGCAAAATGATCCTTCATTTAAAAATAATTGTAAATTGTTTTCTTTCGGTAAAATAAACAATGTAAAAGTAAATATGATAATATATAATGAAATAAAATAAGTAAACCAGGCCATATTTCTGTACATGAAACACTGTATATCTAAATAAGCAGAAAAGCTAGTGCTCATCTTATAAAAGATTTTATAAAACCTCCTTTTTCAAAAAATTCTATTCAGACGCATAATACTGCGATCGCTTGAATACCGCCGTTGCTTCTTCTTGAGTTGGCACAAATAATTTATGTATTACTCTGTAGATGACGTGTTCTCTTTCGAAGAAAACATATATGGATCGTTTTGCCCACTAGGATCATTTTAGGATCATTACCTTCCCCTACAGATAATTTGAAAAATAAAAACTAAATAATTAAATTATTTACACAATAAACTATAATCCTGATGAGCTGAATTTGTACTGAGAAAATAATCAGCGAAAATAAATATGATTGTTTTCACAGATGCTTTTTGCAAATTTTGTTTAAAGAAAGCTGTAAAAATTTTTACACTTGGAATTACTACATAATTCATTTTCATCTTTTAATTAATTTGAAATATTTGAAAAAATACCAAGCATTTGTTTATGTGGAGAAATATATATATATATATATATATATATATATATATATATATATATATATATATATATATATATATATTTTAGCGATGTTATTAGTGAAAGACTATACACTTCCTGTTTCTTTTTTAATACAATGACAATAAATAATGTTTAACATGTATACTTTTTAAAAGATTACAATACTATATGAATTAATATTAAAGCTTAAAAAGATTTAATGATCATGTTTAAGTAATTAAAATTTCTGTCACTTAAAACAATGAAACAATTCTGAAAGGGATTATTTCTTTTGTTTTCATTAACATTGATTTAATAAAACAAAACGTTCAAAAAAATTATTTTTTTCTTTGTTTTTACTAGCTTTCATGTTCATTTTAAAATTAAATTTTGTAAAAGGAAAAAATAAATAAATAGTGTCATTCTATAAAAATGTCATTTTTTCCACAAAAGAAAAAAATATATACTTTTGAAAATTGGATAACAAAATAATTCTACTGCTTTAGTATAATAATTTAGCTTCTTACGTTATATCTATGATAATAATATACTATAACAGTAATAATAATAATAATAATAATAACGCGTTATTTATTACCTGGCATGTGTTGGAAATTTGAAGATCGGAAGTTTGCAGTTTTTATAATCTAATGTGAGTTGGAGGTTGGAAGATTGCCACTTCATAAGTTCTATAATATATTTATATAAACCAGGCTGAAAGAATCGCATATTAATACACACACACAGACACATATATATATAGAGAGAGAGATAGATAGATAGATAGACAGATATAGATATACATATTCTGTCTGTTAAACAGATTTTTATGAAATATAGTTAGGAACTATTTCCGTTAAACCAGCTTTCTAAGAAAAATAGAATATGAATTGAAATCGGTCTGTTTGTTTGCCAGTTACGGTGTCACAGACACACACACACTTATATTACAGGAAAAGCTTCAGACTTATAACACCGCTCATGTTTGGTCGGGGTTAGAAATGTTAATAATGATTATTCTTCGGCTGATTAATATATACATTAATATATATCTATCTATATATATATATATATGTATATCTATGTATATCTATCTATCTCTCTCTCTCTCTCTCTCTCTCTCTCTCTATATATATATATATATATATATATATGATAGACATTTTAACCTTAATTAGTTAACATTTAATAGATACATGTCAAAACCAGCACAACAAAAATAAAACTGATTGCAACACATTGCTAAAACTAGCACAAATATGTTGCGATACATGTTAAGATCCAATAAGAGACAAAAACAATATAAATTACTTACGCCTATTTGAGTAAAAAAGGACCATTAAACATAATGACGGAGAAAATAAATAAAGGACCACAGAAATAATAATTGTAATACAAAATGGATTAATAATTGAAAAAAAAATGCCTAAAAATAGAAGTATTATATGATCAGGAAGCATGTACTTCATAAAGCATTGAAAGCTGCAATGATTTCGTAAAACAATATAGCTAACAATAGCAAATATTGTATCGTTCATGCCTCGGTCGAGCAGCAAAACCATTTTAAATGAGAAATGAAATAAATATTAAATCAAATCAGCAAGGAAACCAGAAAGAAAAATAGAAAAAAATCAGAGTAACCACATGTAAAACTTTCAGACAACATAGAGAATAGGAAGTTGCCATCATATTAATGAAATTAAAAATAAATGCTTTGCAAACATCGAATAATCGATAAATAATTAACAACTGAGAATTTTCATTAACGATAAAATTCACAGTGTAATTATTTAGTTAGTTAGTTAAAATTAAATTTATATATATATATATACATATGATTTTTATTTTTTCATTTTTGCAGTTCCGCCCAGTACTTTAGACGTCAAATACGAGGTTACGCCTCAGCATCTAAACGTCACCTGTGAAGCAACTGGTATGTTTCCACGGCCAAAGATTGAACTATACAAGATCATTTATCATCAGCGTTCACCATCCATCATTAGAGACGTCCTCATAAGCACATCAAATTCAGATTATTCTTATAACACATCTTTGTATAAACATTTCGAACTTGATGAATTAAATAAACCTCGTACAACAGGATTCGAGTGTGTACTGGAAATTCCTGGTACAGATTACCAGCGGAGGCGACGATTAGCTTACCATCCAGGTACGTCACAGGTAAGTACAGGTTTGTATATAGAATAAAGAAAAAGGCAGTAGAAAGATTTTTTTATATATATATATATCACAGCTTTTACGATCATAGTGACTTACTTCACTTAAAAATTTTCTAGGATTATAAATGGTGTTAGGATTAAGGGGATTTTCTACTTCTTCAATGGGGAATATTTCCTGGTGTAATGCATTAATTAATACATATTTTTAAATTTCGTTTTCACATTCAGAAAACTCACAACTGTTAAATTAGTTATCTAAAAATGCTAAAAATTTATTTATTTATTTTTAATATTTCACATTTTATTTTACAGCTGTAAAATGCAAATTTTCATTAAGTGAAATTCTGCATTTCGTATTTCATATTGAAAATGGTAGTAATAGCGCTGCTGGTATGTAACAAAGTATTATAAAAGAATTATGATACACTGCGGTTTCTGAGAGGTATTTATATATGCAAAGTATGTTTTTATTCCTACACATTACATAAAATGAAAACAAATTAATATGCATTACGCAGATGCATAGAAATTTTTTTCTTGTAGAATATAATATAATAAGCATTAATGGTTGTTTTAAGCGCTCAAGAAAATATATTCTAGATATATTGTGAGATTTATGCAGAAATTGATCGAAAGACATTTTACTTCCATTACACTGCTATCGTAGGTAATGGAAGTATTGTATTCGGTCCGAAAATTCGATATCGAGTTTTCGCCTGATTTACTCGTTTTAAGGCATCCTGAGACCAAAAGAGTTTTTGGCAATTGGTCAGTGTGTGTGTGTGTGTATGTGCAATCTTCTGGCTATCATATATCCGAAACTAATAAAGATAGAACTACGAATTTTCACAGCTGATACAGGTCTGGTGTACAGATGCATTTTCCAAGTTTTGGTGAAAATTGGAGACTGGAAGTCGGTCATCGGAAACCAGAAATGGGACCGTAAGTCCGTATCTCAAAAGCGGCTCTAACCAGTTTCTTCAAAGTTGCTATATAAGCATTCTATTAGATGCCCTTTCGAATGATATAGTTGGTTAGTTCAAGAAAATTGACAGGCGTCCTGTTGAAATAGCTCAATTTCAGGTCTCGCAAGTGTGTTCCTTTAAAAAAGACTGTACGGATTTTTTTTTTTCAAACTCGGCATTTTATTTCTCTTTTAAATATCCTTTCATATGCAATTATTGTTTTCTGTTCAATAATTGCGAATACCAAGTTTTGGTAAATGATGGTATTCCAAAATTGGCTGTAACGATTTTCTTGAAAATTGTTTCATTAATCCATTCTAGATAACCTTTCTCCTATCTCGCTATGTAAACTCTGTTTTATATATATCCATACGTGAATCAAGTTTCTCTTACCGGAAAATTCCAAAAAATGCATATAATATTTCCAAAAAATGCATATAATACGTGTAATAATGGGTAAAGAAAGTCGTGTGGTTGTTTCACACCAGATTTTTTTGCTCTATCATGAGGTTTTTTTTTTCTAATATTGAGAATTTTTAATTGATTCTATGCGGTTATTTTATTTTTCAACAGTAGGCAGGGCTACACAAAAATGATCTATTTTATATTTCATTTTTAAATTGTGATAGACAGAAGGTACAGAATTTGAACTCAGGTTGGTCTAGATGTTCGAAGATATTCGTAATGCTTCCTCAATCTTGCTTCAATAGGGCAAGGATTCCTTTGAAAGACCTCCACGGAGAGCATTTTATGCAAGCGTAGACAGGTGGTAAAAACGATATATTTTAACCCGCAATGTTAACACATACCTTTAAATAAACATATAAACCAAGTTTTGGTGATATTTCTTCTTCTATAACTGAAGTAAATAACTGAAAAAGCAATGCTATTTTGAGTACAAGAACAAAAAAAAAAAAAAAAAAAAAAAGAAAGAAAGAATAAATTACAATTTTTGGGAGGTACATATTTAATATATTTAAATTATCTTTTACCGAGGAAAAAAAAATACCGCCATTATCTAAAGTGAGAAATTAGTCATTTTCTGAATCCCTAAATTAGAAATATAGATTTCCGAGCTATGCGTATTAGGTAAACCAATAAACTGAATAGATGAAATGATCGGAATTTTCTAGACTATATTCTTCTAGATGGTGAAACAGTATTATGAATTTTATGAATATTATTAATCCTTTGTATGTTGCGAGAAATTCCCACTCGATTTCCTAGAATTAGGTCATAAACCAAAATTATAATTACTAAAACTCGTCTTTTGAGTTCATATTTATTTTCAGAGATTTTTTAAATAAACTTGACCACGATAATATAGGAAAACGCTCTAGGGTTCTATAGTGGTTTCTAGAAGTTGCCAGCAAAACACTAAAATTTATAAGGATGATATGGAACTATTTTTACTAGAGTCACAACTTATTGTCTAAATATTAGTAACAGAAATTTATTTTCAGTGTTATACTGCAGAAAACATAACGAAATTAACCAACATTACTTAGATAACAAAAGCATATCTCCCATAGAATATATATGATTACTACATATAATGAACTTTATCAGTTTTTTAGATTCGAGGTTAAATCTTTCCCCGTTTGATTTATCTACCTCAATTTCCCTATGAATTTCCTTATAGAATTCGAATATTTCCTCAAAGAATACAACCATTTCCTCCCAGAATGCAAATTTAAACATTAGAATGTTGCATTTTTCCTTTTGGTGGTCACACGTGTTGTTTCGTGACGTCACACTGAAAAGTCCATTAACTTATAGGTTCACGCATATATACTATGAGAACAAATGAAAATTTCTCGAAAAGTGTTTTCAATTCTGTTATGGGTTTTTACTTTCTTCTATATGTATATATAGAGAAAGTATCGGATTGGTTAAAATTTTCGAACTCCAGTTTTCGATGGATTTACACGTTTTTTGATGTCCTGAACACGATTTGACTGTTTTTAGAAAATGTCTGTGTGTCTGTGTGTGTGCATCACAAATTTTGTGGACACTGTATCTCACGAACCAATGAACTAAATTTAACCAAACTTAGTATTTAGTTGGACCCTGACATAAACTGGTGCTGATTAGATTTGTGGAACAATGGCTCAGCAGGTGGCGCTGTGATCGCATTTTTTCTAAATTTTTAACATGGCAGTATAGGACAAAATTCCGTATAAGTGTACATAATGAGAGTTATTTTAATCGTGTGATTTTAAAATTTATGTGAATTATTGATAATAGTAGTAGCTAACAAGGGGGGAAAATTGTGCATGTGGGGGTATAGCTTCACCCCGGGGGGCAGTAAATTTTCAATATGGATATCTTTTAAATGATCTCGTCAATACCTTTAAAACGAATGGTTGAACTATAGATCTGTGATAATTTAAAACAAAGTTATAGATTTTTTTTAATCTTTTAACGAAAAAAAACTTAGAAAAAAAATCATTTATTCTGATAATTGCAAAAAGTTGACTTTCTTTCGGCATTTAGTGATGGATATAATTCTGTCAGATAAAAATTGTCTGCATTTATAATGGAAAATAATTTAATAATTAAATAAATAATTTGTATGGAATGAATTTTGTGTAAAATTTTATAGAAGAAAGTCGTGTGGTTGCCACATCATACTAGTTTTCTTTTACTTTTAATTGTTTCGAATTATTTAAAGTTGTAATATATTATTTAAGAATATTCTGTTTTCAACTCGGTAGCTCGGTTAGCAGAGAGTAATCAAAAGATTTCAGGAAGGGTTATCGAGGACAGGAATCCATTCACCTCGAGGATAATCAAATTTGTGAAGGCATGTCCATGTCTTCGGATCAGCCCTAGGGATAAATCCCAGAGAATTGTTAATTCTGCATTGTGTAACGTCTATTGCGATGTGATTGTATGCCATACAAAAATAAAGATACATGATACAAAACAAGAGGAGAAGGCTCGAAGCGCATTTTCTGTTGTGTTTTTCCTTTTTAATGCTAGAAACAAAATTGAAGATGTTGAAAGTTAGAGATAAAACGAGATAAACACAATTAGAAACTGTTTTATAATCCATGCAAATCACATAATTGTTATTCTTTTCATTCTTTCTTTTCCATTTTTACTTTCTCTTACCCATAGGGTCGAGAAAGTATTGTTTTAGAGTCAAATTTTCGAACGTGAGTTTTCGTTATATTTACATGTTCTAAGGTGGTCCCCTGAATACGAAAATCATGTTTTTAGCGAATGGTCTGTGTGTCTGTCTGTCTGTGTTTGTTATCAGCATATCTCAAGAACAAATAGTAGCAGAAATTTTAAACTCGGTATTCTAAATGTATATCATATAGGAATGCTACTTTTCGTTCAGATGAAGCAAATGGTTCGTGCACAAGGACACTCAAAAGTATTCAAATACATTACGTCTATGAAGGAAATTGCACGTAAGTAGAGTTTAGCATCTATAGACTGCACTAAACCAAATGAAACGAATATATATTTTTTACAATAGAGATAGTCAACTGAATTTTTTTTTTTGTGTGTGTGTGTATGTAGGAGCCTCGCTTCCCCCCTGGGGGGGAAGTCCTCCCTCGATGGGATTAAATTTTCATGAAGGTGTCTTTCAAAAGACCTCGCCAATACCTTTAAAACGAATGGTAGAACCATCGATCTGCGATAATTTAAAATAAAGTTATCGATTTTTTTTTTTTAACAAAAAAAAAAAAAAAAAAAAGAAAAAAAAGATTTTTTTTTTTTTTTTTTAATTATGTAATATTGAGAATAAATTCAACTTTTTTTTTTTTTTTTTTTTTTTTTTTTGGATATTTAGTGTTATACTACTTCTCTACTATGGAAATTGTCTTTTTAAATAATAATTTAAATAAATCATTTTTTAAAAACCGAATTATTTTTTAATAACCTAATTAAATTGTATATAAATGTAGGTGCATTAATGAAACGGGGGGTTGAGGGGAGCGGTATCCCCCCTCACACAGAACTAATTATCATATAAAACTCTTCCGAAGCCTAATTTGAATTGTTTAACATAGGTTTACATAATAGTACTCGTTATATTACCTCTTAATCTCCAACCTGTATTTGTAGTATTAAATTTCAGGGTAAGAGAAAGTCGTTCAAGTGACACAACATTTTTTTTTTTTTTTTTTTTCATTAATTTCATTCATAAATAAAAATTTAGGTTTAAAAAAAAAAAAAAAATCAACAGTAGGAGCTTTTTATTGTGGAGTCTTAAAATGTCTAAAATAGAAATTTATTCTTGCAAAGACATGCTTTAAAAAATGAAAGTTACAATACTAAGAAAATTTTAGAGGAAATATAGATATTTCACTTTTGCAAAAGATGAAAATTTTTAAATATTCAAAATATTTTAAAAAACATTCGAGAGCAATATTCTTAATTAATTAATTATTATTATTATTATTATTATTATTATTTAAGTAGTATTCGTTAAGTGAAATATCTATATTTTTGTCTAAAATTTTCTTAGTGTTGAAACTTTCCTTTTTTTAAGCACACGTCTTTGCAAGTATAAATTTTTATTTTATGCTTTTTTACGGCACATTGTCCCTTGAAGGACTGAACCACCAACCATCGCGTTATGAACATGATGTTTTAACCAAATGCGCTCACAAGCGCTTACATTTGCTTTAAACTGGAGGCGCCTTGTTTTTTTTTAGCGTGAATCGAAGACACGATGACAAAGTCCAATTTCAGTAAAAAACTTCTAAAAACTGTGTACACGTCCCAATTTCATTTTATTCATATAGGCCTTTTGAAAAGGCCTATATGAAGGCTTTTCTCCAAAAGACCTTTTTGAAAAATTGTGTAAATATGTGAGGAAAAATTAACTTCAGAAAGTTTTGGAGTGGAAGGCTGATATTTTATACCAACTATGTGAAAAATACCAGAGCCGGGAATCGAACCCGGGCCTTCCGCTTTACGCGCGGATGCTCAAACCACCGAGCTACCCTGGCTGATTACCAACTAGGCATTTCTCACATAACATTCGTTGGCAAAGTCACCGAGACTGTAAACACAGCTGTATCAAGTGACATTAATATTCATGGCACAACTCCAATAGACCACGAATATTTTTTTTTTTTTTTAATTTAGAAATTTATTCATCAACCATGAAAATTCATTTCAGAAAGTTTTGGAGTGGAAGGCTGATATTTTATACGAACTATGTGAAAAATACCAGAGCCGGGAATCGAACCCGGGCCTTCCGCTTTACGCGCGGATGCTCAAACCACCGAGCTACCCTGGCTGATTACCAACTAGGCATTTCTCACATAACATTCGTTAGCAATGTCACCGAGACTGTAAACACAGCTGTATCAAGTGACATTAATATTCATGGCACAACTCCAATAGACCACGAAATTTTTTTTTTTTTTTTATTTTAATTTAGAAATTTATTCATCAACCATGAAAATTCATTTCAGAAAGTTTTGGAGTGGAAGGCTGATATTTTATACGAACTATGTGAAAAATACCAGAGCCGGGAATCGAACCCGGGCCTTCCGCTTTACGCGCGGATGCTCAAACCACCGAGCTACCCTGGCTGATTACCAACTAGGCATTTCTCACATAACATTCGTTGGCAAAGTCACCGAGACTGTAAACACAGCTGTATCAAGTGACATTAATATTCATGGCACAACTCCAATAGACCACGAAAAATTTTTTTTTTTATTTAGAAATTTATTCATCAACCATGAAAATTCATTTCAGAAAGTTTTGGAGTGGAAGGCTGATATTTTATACCAACTATGTGAAAAATACCAGAGCCGGGAATCGAACCCGGGCCTTCCGCTTTACGCGCGGATGCTCAAACCACCGAGCTACCCTGGCTGATTACCAACTAGGCATTTCTCACATAACATTCGTTGGCAAAGTCACCGAGACTGTAAACACAGCTGTATCAAGTGACATTAATATTCATGGCACAACTCCAATCGTGGTCTATTGGAGTTGTGCCATGAATATTAATGTCACTTGATACAGCTGTGTTTACAGTCTCGGTGACTTTGCCAACGAATGTTATTTGAGAAATGCCTAGTTGGTAATCAGCCAGGGTAGCTCGGTGGTTTGAGCATCCGCGCGTAAAGCGGAAGGCCCGGGTTCGATTCCCGGCTCTGGTATTTTTCACATAGTTTGTATAAAATATCAGCCTTCCACTCCAAAACTTTCTGAAATGAATTTTCATGGTTGATGAATAAATTTCTAAATTAAAATATTAAAAAAAAAAAAAAAAAAAAAAAGGAAAAATTAACATTCAGAATCAAACAATATAAGTGGTTTTTAAGCACGCGTATGATATACGTTAAATATACGCATGTGGCCTTCTTTTATTTAATATGATTAAAAGAAAATAAATAAATAAATGCTAGATTGCATCCCACCTTTAGTTATATACTTGCGAAATTTCTAGTATGAAATTCCAATTTATAAACGAAACTGTAATTGACATGTTGACATATTTATGTTTGTATTTTATAAGAAAATGTTTGTATTCTATGCATGCCTGCCAACATTTTAATTAATATTCTGTAGCATTGTTAATACCCACCTTTTTTTTCATACCAGATTTTTTTAAGAATATTTTCTTCTCCTTAAATGTAATTACATGTTGAAAAAAAAAAAAAAAAAAAAAAAGTTGTGGGGGAAAAAAGGGTGGTTACTAACAGCGCTACAAAAATTTAGTTAGGATGTGGGCAGATATGCCAATGGGCAAATACATAAAGAAATGAAGGGCCGCGGTAGCCCAGTCGGTAGAGCGCCGCCCTCGTAATTGGAAGATTGCGGGTTCGGTACTCGAGCCGGCCAGAGACCTCGTGTACACTAATGGTGGCTGGTGCACGTAAAATCTGTCGTGTCTACAATGTCCTCCATGTTCCCATCAAAAATTATACCTCTGGGGGTCACCGAAGTGGGAAAGCCATCCCTTCCGTGGAGGATCAAAATTGTGATGGCATGTTTCCGGACCACCTCTAGGGGTGTGTCCCAGACCGTCGCCAATTGCCCATCTGCGCAGCACTAGTGCGACGTAAAACCCAACCCTCAACAATCATCATAAAGAAATGTAGAATGAGAAATCAGCTCAGATGGAAAGCAGTAGACGATTTATCTTCGTACTCAATAAACCGATAGGTTCTATTGTAGTCAACATTGCGTTTAAAACAGTTCAAAGTGTTATATTGTGTGATAGGTGCTATTAAATAACAAATAAGCTTTCTTTCGTCGAGACACGACTCAATTGGATGTTATTTTAAACTCGTCTGCTTTTGCGCGCCCAGCCGTTGATATCTTCGAGTCGTTGCTTTTCAAATTCGGTGCTTGCACATCATTTCAACAAACAACATTCGCTAAACTAAAAACAGTGGCCAAATGTCGTAATAATTAATCAATAAATAAAATGATTAATTTCAATTTTACTGTTTTTTTTTTATATATATATATAAATATATATACAAATAATGGAATTATTTATGAAAATAAATTTCAGCAAAAAATCATTAAAATCGTCTCTCCTTTGTTTCGCAGGAATAATATTAAAATACCCGTAAATTTATTACTTTTTCTCCTGTCAGTTTAAACCATTTAACATCGAACTACACCTTTTTTTTTATTTTTTTTTCTTTTTTTAGAACTGAGGACTATTAGTTTCAATCTACGGATTTTTACGATAGCTGGACATTTATCGAAATCAAAAATTTATCGAAAATATAATTGAATAATTTGAAAGCGATGTCATAATTTGAAAAAAAAAAAAAAAAAAAAAAAAAAACTAATAGTAATCCGTAGAAAACTAAATTCTGCTTTCCAGAATTTCATCAAAATCTTTCTTTCTTTCTTTCTTTTCTTTTTTTTTCTTTATTTTTTTCTTTTCTTTTTTTCTTTTTTTTATAATTAGCATATATAGTTACGCTCATCTCTGACTGACTGACTCTGTCACGCTTAAAAAAAACTAAGAGTTTTCCTTGGACTTTGTATGTGAACGTAAGTTGCTCCCTAATTTTCATACTTTAGTTAATTTCAATAAGTCTAATTGTCCGATTGATAAGCTGTTTAATCCGACGGTTTCAGAAAATTGCCCCTTTCAATTGGTACCTTATTTGTAATGAATTTTTTATTACATTTTTTAAGATTAATTAAAATATGAAAATAAACATTTAAATTTTTAATTGTTGCCTCTTTTTTTTTTTTTAGCATAAAATGAAATATGCTTTCACGTGGAAATATATATATATATATATATATATATATATATATATATAATATTAAATTTGCTCATGCATATGAAAAAATGACGCGTATAAACTAATAATTATAATTATAAATTATAAAGGAAATTATAATTATAAATGTTATAAATAAAGAGCGAAAATTTCACACGGGCTTGTTAGCAAATGAATTTATTTCAAGTGAGAAATAAATAAAATAAAATGATAATTTTTCAACGGGTGCCTTAGTCGCCCTACAACTAACTAATGACATTATGTATAACATATGTGTCATAAAGCTGCTAAATTCAAATCTGTTTTGCCCTACATAGCACAAACGATAAGTTTACTTTAATCTGATTTCTTTCTTTTTTAGTTCTTTTTACTTTTCTTTTATTCATTTAAAATGGCGGATAAAATTTTATTTTTTCTGTACATTGTTGCAATTGTGACTTAATATTTTCTCTTAAATGAAACTTTTATTTAATTTTTTAATTGTTTAATCGTTTTAAAATTTGAATATTTTTTTTCTTCTTCATTTTATTCCCTTGTTCTAGCACTTATGACATCAATTTCGACCTTCTCCCTTGTAAAACCTAGGATTTTATTATTAAGATGATGCTGAGTCCAAACCTGCTTTTCCCTATACATAACACAAAGAATATGTTTATTTTAATCTGAATACTTTCTTTCTTTTCTTTCTTTTTTTTTTTTTTTTTTTTTTTTTTTTTAAGTTTGTTCAGTTAAAATCATGGATAATTTTTTTTTTTTTTTTTTTTTTTTTTTTTTGTATATTGTTTCCAAATTCCGGTTGATACTGCTGGATCCGGTCAGGGTTCAATGTTAAACTTTCTTTAGGAATTTTCTCTTATTGTAATTAAACTATATGCCCCACGCCCTTTTTATTAAAATTATTTAGTTATTTCAAAACGTGAACGGTACCGAACTCATTTTTATCAATAATTTTAATCTTTTGTTTCGAAAGGTTATTTGAGTTGTTTACTTTATACATTGCAATTCTTATTCATAAAGATTATTTTATGCGTAAAATGTATACCGATAAAACTTTTTATATAAATTTATGCTTTCATATTCTGAAAAAAAAAAAAATAAATAAATAAAAAAATAAACTAATACATGCGTTATAAAAGGTACAAGTAAAATAATATAATTATGTTTATTCTTAACTTGATTTATTCTTAAATAACAATAGCAAAGACGTGTAATTTCGCGTTAATAATAATTATAATTAAGTTAAGATATGAAAATGTTTACATTTATTAGTCTGGAGTTTGTATGTAAATAAATTTTTCATATAGACATTTGGAATTAGCTTGAAAATTTTTATTTAATTAAATATTTTTCTTTTCTAGAGTAAAACAAATTTTTTCGATTTTACTGTTAATTATGTGTAACTTATGAAGATCTTTTATGTTCTCACTTTAGTTTTAAGTATTTATAATTTAGATTTTATTATCATTATTATTATCATTTATTTATTTATTTATTTTTGTAAAGATTACAAAATTGTAAGTTTTGTATTTATTTATTTATTTTATTTTGTTTTATTATGGAAAATCTTTAGTATGGGACCTCCTTGGCAAAATTTGAAATTTAGCACTAAGGTAGTTCGGAGGTTTCTCGCCAAGACATTTACTTAGGCAATTGCGATAGCCATTTCAACTTATCGTCAAAATGGCAAATATACTTAAAGTCGCCAAGGGAGACCCATACTAAAGACGTACCCTCTTTTCATTTTACACCTTCTGTGCTTAGTTCTTTCATCGATTTCAAAATGACATAAGCACTACTTCATCCTGAGCAAAGCCGACCTGGTAATATTTAATAAAAAATTATAATAAAATTTTTTTATAATTAATATTTTTTGTTTTGTAGAAATCCTTTGCCGCGAAATAATAATAATAATAATAATAATAATAAAATTCCCAATAAATTTCTTTTATAAAACAGTTCTTTTATTTCATTTTTGAATAAAAGTTCAAACGATTAAATTTTAGAAAAATCCTATTGAATTTTACCAAAAAGCAATATTCTTGAGAAATTCTTATCTTTAAAATACCGGCTTAAACGTGCTTCGTGGGAAAACAAATTTATTTTCCAAAGATGTTTACTTGTGCGATGTGAAAATAATAGCAATGCATAACACAATAAGGAATCGGAAATCGAACTAAAAGAATTTCTGAATGCAATGCATTCGTTTTCGACATTTTCGGCAACGCATTGAGTTTTGAATTCTAAAGAACGAAAATAAAATAATCTTCTTTCGTAGGATTTCAATTTTAGAAGAATTTAAGCAATTGTTTCTTGGGATAAACATTGTAAAATGTATTTGAATTGTAAATAGTATACTATAAAGAATTAGATAAAAGGTCTTATATGTACAAAGGGAGGGAAAAAAAAAAAAAAAAAAACTTTCATATTAATATAAATGTGATAAAATATTTATTTATTTATTTTTAATTCTCTTTAAAAATATTTTATAAAATGTAAGATTAAATAAAGATTAGCCTTCGAACTTAGTGGGTTTGTGTGCAAATGAAAGAGAGACGGCAGACAAGGGTTACTGCACACACAGCCAAATATTCAATTTTTCACCTAATTAGCACATATTATATGTAAAGATCAGTGATGCCAGATTGGGGATTTTCTCCCCATTTTGGGGATTTTTGAGACTTTTGCGGACAATTTTGGGGACTTTTTTGGGGAATTCTAAAATTTGTGGGGACAAATCTGGGGAGTTCTTCAACTTACGTAACGATTTATCCCTACGACGAGGGATTTTCAATAGCTTTATTGTTATTTGTGGAAATTTTTCAAAAATTGCCTTCATTTGGGAAAAAATCTGAGCTTAAGTCTACTTAAATCTGCTTAATATATATATATATATATATATATATATATATATATATATTGAAAAACATTGTATTTTCTCTTTTTAGTAGAAATCTAGTTGGGGATTTTTTCGAAAAAAAACCCCTGATTTGGGGACCTGTTTGGGGAAATAATTTTCGACCATCTGGCATCACTGGTAAAGATCCATTATAGTAACTTAATGACATCATGTATTCTTTCCTTTATTATTAGTTTCCTGTTACATTTTCTTTACAGTCTGTAACAAAAGTGTCCGAACACTAGCAAAAATTCCTATGTAAAAAAAGTACACTTAATACAGTTTTGTTAAATAAATCCTTGCCGAATCCTGTTCTTAGTCAGTCTAAGAACAGGATTCGACAAGGATTTATTTAGCAAAATTGTATTAAGCGTACTTTTTTTTAACATAGGAATTTTTGCTAGTGTTCGGACACTTTTGTTACCGACTGTACCTTAAACGACCATAGTATCTCATTTTCAACTACCGGACTTTGTAGAATTTATTTATTCATTTTTCTGCTAATTGATTTCTCCTTGTCTGATGTGTATAAGCTCCAAATAAGAAAACGCTACAACCACTTCTTCTCACGTCAGGGTTGTCTAAAACAAAGATATTTTGATTTGAATTACCCTGTATTTAAAAAAATTAATGTGGAAAACAAGATCCACCGTGAAAAATATGGGCATTAAGAATCAAAAGCTAAAAGAACATCAAAAGAACGAAATCTAAAGCTGCTTTTGAAATAATTTAAAATATAGACACAGGCCCACACCTTTCTATTTCACATTGTATGCTGTCCTACCTTCTTTAACCTTTTAATTACATTCTAAAGTAAACAAAAAATGTAACTCAGCATTATTGTAATTACTCAATAGGACTTTTTAAAGATATAAGAAATAAAAATTACCCATATCACATCATTATTGTAATTAATGAGGATTTAATGAAATTATAATTTAGTGTACCGTCGGTACACAAAGATCAAAAAGTAATCAAGAGCTTGAGAGAAAAAAAAATTAAAAGGTATTATGTACATATATATTTTTATGATATTTATATTTTCTCCAAGATTGTCAGTAAACTCTTGATTCACCTTACTTGTGATGTTGAAAAGCATCACATATCCGTTTTCAAAATAAAATAATAATAATCTAAATTACATTTTATTTATTTAAAGTGCAAGCAAACTTTACAATTCCTATTCTGAAAGAATCTAATATATTTTAGTTCAATTCGCTTAATTTATTTTATTTCTTTTTCATTAATCTATAATTTCGTATAATTTTTTGTTCCAGTATTCGAAACCTAACTTTTCTATGTTCTACTCTCATCAAGTAATTATTCAATAAATAATAATAATAATAATAAAACATTTATTTGTATCAGTCAGCGGTTTTAACTTCTGGTCTCCAATCAGACGAAAAAAGATTCCGTTGAATCATGAAATAGCTGAAAATCATTTTTAATGTTTCTAACAATTGATTTCGCACTTTTAGCCTATTTCTGGATACTTGACAATTTTTAATCACATTCTATGACGTAATTTAATTTTTAGGCAATCTTTTAACTCTCCTTTAGGTTTATAATACATAAAATTTAAAATGTGTCCAGTTAAATTAGTTTTTGGAAGCCAAGGAGATTTGGCGAAATATAGTGTGACTTGTTCTTCATGCTGATAACATGTACAACCAAAATCTTCAAGAATAATAATTTTTATTTCTCTTTCGTTCTGTAGAGATATACTTTTTATTTATGTATTTAAAGTGGCTTCCAAAGCCTTTAATATTACCATCCAGAAGTCAATTTTTTATAAAATAAAATCACTTAAAACTCCCTAGTTGTTATGTATGAATTGCGGATTAATGCTTTGAAGATAATCATTCTGATGAACAATGACGTTCAATTTTCTTTCAGTGGAGATCAACAACTTATTCCCCACAATAGCGATCGAACCTTGGTTCTTGCATTTCGACACGGCCAGATATTTCTTTGATCACCCTCCTCCAATTTCCCCACTATAAACTATGTTAAATCACTGACAATATATATATACCGTTTTCATCTAGAATGAATAAGTGGTCATTTTCTAAATCCATTAACTAGAAATATAGATTTCCGAGCTATGCTCATAAGGGACGCCAATAAACTGAATAGATGAAATGATCGAGAACTTCTAGTTTACACATTTCTAGATGATGAAACAATATTATAAATCCTTTGTTTGGCGAGAAATTCTCGCTTGATTTCCTAGAATTGGGTCATAAACCAAGATTATAGTTGCTGAAACCCGCCTCTTGTATTCGCATTTATTTGCAGATATTTTTAAATAACTTTACCCACGAGAATATAGGCAAACGTTCTAGAATTCTAACTCGTTTTCAAAGGGGACTAGAATTTATAAGGATGACATGGAACTATTTTTTCTAGAGCCATATATTAGATACTAGATGTCAGTTTCAGAATTTTTTCTATAATTTAACGCTGGTGGAGATAATTAGAAAAGGCAGTCAGAAATGTCATGCAATTTTTTCTTGAGTAAAAGTGGCTACATTTAGAGTCCAGAGTCATGTAGTGAAATTAAAGTGAAATACATATGTTCTAATTTTGAGCGTTCCTTTGACATTTCTTTCATTATACGCTTTTTATTCCAATGATATTTTAAAGCACCCTTGGTAGATAAGGAGTTAAAGATGATTCTTCAATCATTTAATCGAAACGATAAATTCTGAAATTTTTACTTATACTTTACCTGTTCGAAGAATTTGTCACACACACACACACACACACACACACACAAAAAAAAAAAAAAAAAAAAAAAAAAAAGGAAAGAAAAAAATCCAGATTGTTTTCTATGCGCAAAAGAATGTGCTTTTTCATTATTTTTAATAGGAAAAGCCTTTTGCGTTTGCCTTCATAATTGGGTTTTGTAAAAATGCATAAAGCCATTCAGTTTATACAATTATTATTATTTTTTTTTTTTTCAGTCAGCAGTCAGAAACGAATCAAAATTAATTTTCCCAGTTATAAAAGTCTTTCACATCTATTTCATTACGAAATTTCTTGATTTTAACTTTTTTTTTTTTTTTTTGTCGAAATTCTCAAAGGCGTTTACATTTCCTTGTATTTTGTTTTACAGGTAAAGAGATTGTTACCAATGAAAATAGATTTTACAGCTTTACAGATCAGTTGTCGCGTGGGGAGAAATTCCAGCACATAATCTTATTTTAACCTCTTTCGCCCTTTGTTGGTCTTGGACTACAAGCCTGGCAAAACTTTTCTTTTTTAATAAACCTCGGAGTAGTCCCCTTTGTCTCGACATTGAATCTTTTAACATCGCTCCAAGAGTGATCAGCAGGGGCTGCTCCCTGTTAAAATCCCTCAAATCCTTTATCTTCTCTCTCGTTAAAATAGCTTTTTTATTTATTTATTTATTTTCCTCCCAAAAGTGAACAAAACGGTGAAACAATCTTTGATAGTTTTATTTGGGGTTGAATTGATATACAGTAAACTCCAGATCATCAGCGGAATTGGGTGGTACAAAACACGCTGGTGATGAAAATCAAAAACCGCAGTTTGTCTGAAAATAAGAAGAAAGTGTATATAAAACGTTATAGCTTAAAAAAAATGCCGGTATTGTAATTAGAACTTAATACAAACCATAAAAATTTCCACAGTACACTAAAAATATTTGGACTTTATGTACTAATGGTTGTAAATCTATAATAATAATAACAATTAGATTTATTATAAAGCCAAAATACAATCTGTAAGTTAGTTTTTGCATTAAATTAAACAGTACCGTACTGTACTCTGCAAAATAATAATAATAATAATAATAATAATACAAAAATAACTTTTTTTCTTTTCTTGAAATAAATAATTTGCTTTTGTTTCTTCTTCAGAAAATACTTTTTCTTGATCTTGCGCTTTCTTGATCTCGTTCATTTTCCGTTATTGTTTACCATAAATTATTATTGATTTTTCTTTTCTTTTTTAACTTTTAACATTTGCTGTCAACCGAATAAAAAATTAATAATATTAATAAAGATATATTAATAAGCATTAGCTTAAAAATAAAACATTAAAAATTTTAAGAATAAATTTTAGGTAAACGAGAACCAGTTTAACGGGTGTGTATTCTCTGAGTGAGACAGTTGATTATATATGTGTATATATATATATATATATATATATATATATATATATATATAACAAGTTAGATAGAGGAGTAATTTATAAAATAAATTTATTTATAGAATATGTTGCTAGCCACGTTAGATGAATCAGTCCTTATACACATTATAATAGACATGATTATTTATTTAATTATTTATTTTTTGAATTCATTTCCTAAGATTTAAATTAGCCATATCCAGTGAATACATAAGAATCTTCGCAAAACTAACGTAAGAAAACTTTTTATTTACCTATACATTAGAAATGAAAACATCGTACAAGAAATGAGAACTCGAAATGCTTTGAAGATCTTCTGTGATAATAATTGTGACAATTCGAGTGATTTATTAACCAAGAAATAAAAATTATATACAATTTATTTACTTCTGTTCAGACATTAATGTCTATTCCTAAGAAGAAAAAAAAAAATGCACATACTATCGTGCTAGTTTTAAAAATTGGACATGTTTTAAAAAATAAGTTATGATACTGCTCTATAACATATTAATTTTAAAGATTCTATTTTAGTAACTTTGACAGTTAATCGAAATTTATTAAATTCTTAACAGCTTAAAATAGAGCAAAATTTTGCATAAAAATATGTTATATACAAACAATTATTATTTTCAACATTTTACTGTCGATGAAGGTTTTAAAATACCATTTATTCTACCTGCATAAACATAATTGAAAATGAACATGTTGTTTACAATAATTATTTTAATCATAACTATGTCGGATCAGATTTAAAATAACGTTAATAATATTGATATGAACAATTAAAAAAAAAAAAAAAAAAAAAAAAAAGTGGACACCCTGTATCATTAAAAATGTGTATCCGTAGTTTTTTTCAAATGTTTTTTTGGACCCTGTTCTTATTTCTGATGAATTTGTGCGAGAACAACAGTTGAATTAAAAAGTTGTATATATATTTTTCTTCAAAATTTCATAATAATAATAATAATAATAATAATAATAATTTTTTCCTTTTAAATTTACAATATGCAAAAATTTTACAAAATTTATAGACATTTTCAGTTGTTTGTGTTAGGAATGAGATTGAGAGAGACTGTCTGTACATTAGTCCAAGACCTGGATGGAATGCCCTCCTTGTGAGTGTTTTTAAAAGTTTCTAGATTGTATTTACACCAATTTTAGAGAAAGCCACATTGAACTCCAAACATCTAAGTTGACAAGCGTGACCTAGGATCGAACCAGGCACATCCCCTTTACTGCCCGCGACCCCTCGTTTACCGGTGGCGCTCAGCTTCAAATAAATACAAAATCCCTTTAGAAATAACACACACTGTAATCAGATTGCAAATACATTAAATATCTCATGTTCGTGCTTGTTTAAGGTCAGTTTTCTGCACTAGGGATTTGGACCTAAAGTGGGATGCCTTCTGTGTTTTTTTTCTGAGGGATCTTAGACTGTATTCACAGGTGTTTCGAAGAAAACCACGAAACATTCCGAATGGCTAGGTCGATAAACCAGAAATGGGATCGAACCCGGCATTTCCCATCTACCAGCTTTGAGCACAGATAAATATCTCGTGAAATATGCGTATTTGAATTTGACTGAAATGTGTTGTAACTGCACGCGTGCAAATGATTATTAAAAAAAAAAAAAAAAGAAGAAGAAGAAGAAGAAGAATACCAATAGAAACAAAAAGCGAAATATCTAGATTATTATTTATTAGAAAAAAAAAAAAAAAAAAAAAAAGAAAAGAAAGAAAGAAAGAAAGGGGGAAGAAAGAAAGAAAAATCATAAAATTTGTGGAACATTTACCTGAAAATGTGTGCTGCCCTTTTTGGATGTTGAACACGAAAAGGAAAAGGAAAAATAATAATAATAATAATAATAATATATATATATATATATATATATATATATATATAGTGCAGTTAAATTGTTACCGTGTAAATGAACATAAATATATCAATTATTTTAAGTTTTATGTATTATTATTTTTTCTTTCTTTTCTTTTCTTTCTTCTTCTTCTTCTTTTTTTTTTTTTTTTTTTTTTTTTTTTTTTTTTTTGAGATTTCACACATTTTAGACATGATTTTTTAAACCATTAAAGAAAAAGTTAAACTTTGGAATCCGGTCTAGTAGTGTATGCTGTTTACATTTTAGTTCTCCTTCCCCTTGATGTCAAAAAATTTTACTGCACCCCACTGTAAACTTTAAATAAATGGAGAGTAAGTTAAGTTTAGTTTTCAGACTAAAAAGATATCTTTCACGTGAAATATTTTACTGTATTTTATTACATATATACCTGTAAAATTACTTGCTTCCCGTTACTGAATATACTTATTTTTTAAATTATCGAAGAAAGATGGCAGCACTATGTTAAAATATCTCAATTCCTGTCGAATAATGAAAATGCTTGTTGCCGTCGTTGGTTAACAAAAGTGATAATACTTTGGTTTAAATTGAAAAATAAATAAATAAATAAAATAATAATAAATAAATAAATAAATAAATAAAATAATAATAATAAATAAATAAATAATAATAATAATAATAATAATTTGTTGTAAATTAAATAAAAAGTTAATACAAGCGAATTACAAGTATATTTCCAGCAATTTACTAATAATATAATTTACTGCCTGAAATTTGTATAAAGGAACAGAAACTTTGTCAGATTTCAAATCCATTATATGCCCTTAAATAAATAAATAAATAATAATAACAATAATAAATTATAGCAATTTAAAAAATTGCCAAAAGACACATTTGAATATTTTTATATTGATTTTGCTTTTGCTTCGTTTTTATTGAAAGTGGATGCGGCAACGAATGCTGAATATAAACATATACTACGGTCCACCACCAAATTAATATATTTACCAAAAAAAAAAAAAAAAAAAAAAGAAGTTTTTTTTTTTTTTAATTTATAAGCTAATACGTTAAAAATGGTTATTGGAAGACAAATATCTTGCTTATGCCCAAATTACATTCTTTTTACAAATCCTTTATTTTAAATTCTAAAATGTCCTTATTGCAAACTTTATGGAAATTTTGTTTTAATTATCATACTCAGATAATATTGCAAATTATTAAACTTTTAACTATGGTTATAAATATTTTGGAAGATAAAATAAAAAGTTTTTTTTTTTTTTTTTTTTTTTTTTTTTTTTTTATATGTTATAAAAATTTACTTGGATTTGTAATTATTTTTATACAATATCAATTTACCCCTTCCCCCAATCCTGTCCACCTCCACTAAAAAAAAAAGTCACTAAGATAAATATAAGTTAAAATATATGCATCTTTTCCTTTCTACCGACTGTGGAAAATTTTAAATAAATTAAATTTTTAATTACTTCTTCTAATTTATTTTGGTTGAATTGGGTTGGGTTGTAGGATATATGCCAATTGATTGCACTAGGCTAATTTATTTGGATGTGTAAATATAGATTTAACTACGTCGCATTACATAAATCGGGTAATTAATTGTGAAGAAAGGAAAGTTTAAAATAATGGTAGCAAAATTTTTCCAAAGTTACAGCCATATGAGGGAAAATCGATAATACCTTAAGATTAAAAGAAATACTATTAAATGAATAAACATTAATATTATTACAACTACAAGATTGTTGCTACATGTAATAATAATAATAATAATAATAATAAATGAATATCAAAGAAAAGGGTTTATAGAATAAAAACTTCAAGCAGCGGAATTAATTCATTTAAGATGTTGGTGAAAGCTAATAGACTCTGCAAGTGTTCTAAGTGATGTACTTTCCAGGACAATTCATTCTGAGATGCTCTAGCCCGTATTTGTCCCACCAGGGCCTCTCCAAAGTTGATAAACTTGAGATGCCGGCTTCTATCAACGATCACGCTTGTCGGCATAGTATTTGAAAAAAAATCCGTGTTTTTTTCCGAAACTAGCGTAAATATTGGCTAGGACCCTTTAGACCCTCTCTCCCCCCACTTCTCCTCAGGTTTTGGACTCTACAACTTTAATCCTGATTCCTAGACCACATACCCCATATTTGTGTAAATTTCAGAGAAAACTATGAAAAATTCCAAACTGTTAGGTTAAGAAACGTGATATGGGATGGAACGCGGCACTTTTCATTTTACATGTTCGAGAACAAAACCTCTTGATGCAGTTGTAAGGTTTAAAAACATAATACTATCCGTATTGTAAGCAAATGCTAAATGAATACAAACAAAAATGTAACTCCAACTCACACTCAGTAACACATATTTCTATTGTTATTTTTTAGGATTCAGTACGTTTTTTTTTTTTTTTTTTTTTTTTTTTTTCCCACGGTAAAATCAAAAAGATATTTAATAAAAATATTTTATTAATATAAATAATAATGAAGAAAAAAATATTTTTGAAAGTTAAATCATAAGATTTTGTTTGACAAAATCTAAATGAAATAGATTTTTTCTGGTAGTATTTTAATGCAATACATCGAAGTATAAAAGAAAAAATATATATATATATGATAGCTACAAAAATAAAATATTTTACTTCCAACGAAAATGTTTATATTTCATAGAATAGAAAAACATTGAGATATCAAATGTTTGAAGAATTTTGGCGTTC
The DNA here is from genome assembly GCA_963930645.1 of Salticus scenicus. NCBI lineage: Eukaryota > Metazoa > Arthropoda > Arachnida > Araneae > Salticidae > Salticus > Salticus scenicus. The sequence continues at coordinate 28,290,166 of OZ005654.1, read as the reverse complement.
TCTCTCTCTCTCTCTCTCTCTCCCTTTTTTTTTTTTTTTTTTTCCCCGAAGAGTTTGAACTCAAAAGATACTTAATGTTATCGCTGGTAGATGGCAGCACTAAAAATCCTATATCTAAAGAAATAGCTCTCACTTTGACTGTGCTATTAACATTACCATGGCTATTAATTACTGTGTTAAATTAGAGAACCAAATTCAAACTAATAAAGAAACCATAGGTATAGTTATTTTTCACCTTTAAAAGATTTTTCAAACTTTATTTTAAAAACAATATATGCTTTTAAAATCTACATAAGCGCTTGTTTATCGTCATTCGTTTCTTATACCGTCGTTGTGCATTATAATGTTTAAATCTGAAACTAAAGTGGTAAATAAAAATATGCAGATGGGAATGAAATACTAATATTAAGATTTCATATTTCAGTTTACTTTCCATTATATTCAAATATTTCTTACACAACAACAAAAAGCTATATGAGTTGCTTACTGTTTGATGCTGCCATCTATCGAAAAGTACAATTGTATTAAACTATCTTCTCAAGTTATTTTTAAGTTACGTTTTGCTCGTCTCTCAAGTTATTATATTTATTTATTTATTTATTAAACATTAACTGCAGAGAGAGGAATAATTATATATATTTTTTTTAACTTTATATTTTCATCACATATATACACCATTCTTAATCTCTACATTGTAAGAACATTCATTCTTAAGAAATATGATAATAATAATTAAAAAAAAAAAAAAAAAAAAAAAAGTATAAATATTTCATTTAAGTTTATATTTAAAGTCCTGTAGAACAGGCCTGCCCAACCCAACTCTTAGCGGACTGCATTGTGAACTATACTGCATACGTAAACAAAAAAACATATAGTAATTCTTTTTCCGTTGGTTCGTGAGGATTTAAAACAGAAAATATTTTTATTAAATAAATTGTTATTCATAAAATAACTATAAAACCGTAAAAAAATTATGATTATGTACTCATAAGTATAATAGTAAGAATCAGTGGTTGGTCTGATTATATTTTATTAACATCAATGACCACGATATATGTTTCTTTAACTCCCTTAATCGGTATTTTCATTAAAAAAAAAAAAAAAAAATGGCAGAAAAAATTTATTAATTTTACATGCTTTAACCGCAGCTCTCAAATTAGAAATTTCCTTTCGCGCGCCATAGAACGTTGCATGGCGGGACACATGCGGCCCGAGGGCTGCGGGTTGACAGCCCTGCTGTAGAATATACTTTTCTTTTCTTTCTTTTTTTTTTTTTATGCTGGTTGATCTAAATTAAAAACTAAAAGTTTTAATAAATAAAATATCGAAATCAAAAAATGGTTAACTACATCTCAAAAAAGCGTAAGGAGAAAAAAAAAAAAAAAAAGAGAAAAGAAAGAAAGAAAAGTGAGAAAGAAATAAAGAAAAAAAAAAATAGATGATATTGACGAATAATTATTGAATCCTTAACGTCTTATAAGGTTATGCAACCTATATTATACCTATCACCCTTCTATCTCAATAGTGGTTATTGTTCATAGCGAAACGTCTATACCGAGGTCTTATCTTGTGGTTGTGTGGATTAAAGCCGACTAACTACACTAGGATTCTAGGCCTATGGGCAGAATGCTTTCCATGGAGGTCTTTCTAAGGAATCATAGCCCCTTTTATGCTCGGCTAGATCGACGAGCGCGACCTCGGATTGAATCATGTACTTCCCGTCTACCAGGTTTGAGCGTAGAACCACTCGGCTAACCCATGATATCTGCATTTGTAGGATGGCCTCTTTGGCAAATCACTTTAAAGGATCCTAATCCGTATTCACGAAAGTTTGGAAGAAGACACGGAAAAGTATGAGCTATAGACCAATGAGAAAGATTTTTGTTCTATCGTGGCACCTCCCCTTTACCAGTTTTCTGAGCAGAACCTCTTGGCCACTGACCGGGCTGCTCATATCAGAATCGAAATTTTATTTTTAAACTTGTCGACTTATTTTCAAAGCCAATATCAATGTTTATTTAAGCAAAATTTTGCCCGATTCTGAAAGATTTAGTGTCTTGTTCTACGGTCTTTTTTTTTTTTTTTTTTTTTTTTTTTTCAGATTTCGGCTTATTAGACCTCAATATTTTGCAAAGTTAAGAAAATTTTAAATTTGTATAATTTACAAACTTTGCAAACAAAAATTTTGATAGAAAAACCTATTCCGTCCAGTATCATATTAAAACTAGCCCGTTTACCTTTACAATCAATATTTTGTTTTTCGTACGAGGTTTAGATATGAGTAACAAACTATACGTAGATTACTAACATGCTAAAAAAACTAACTAAGCACATAAAGTAACTTAATAATAATAAATAAATAAACAAATAAATAAAAACTGCAAATTAACTACAACTTTCTTTTAGGATGCTTTTAATGATTCAGTACTTGAAATGACTTCATTACAAACGTGCCAATTTTTCGTGCCCCCCTCAACACTAGTTTACATTTTTTTTTTTTTTTCTTCTTCTTCGAATAACCATTTTACTTAACTCAGCTGGCTTATTTCTTAGGCTGGGCAAGTTTTGCAACTATTTCATAAATTCCTAATTATTCGAATTTTGTTGGAATTTTTTGCTGGTATTTCTTAAGTATACATAATATATCAAGAATAGTAATAAACAAAGTTCAAAACTGAAGAAAAAAAAAAAAAAAAAAAGGCAGAAGAAAAAAATTATATCAGGAAACTTTAATCTAATGAGAGTTAATTTGCAAAAAGTAAAAGTAGCACGGCTCTCAAAACCCAATCCCGTGTGAAAATCAGGAGCAAAACTTTATGAATTAGATAAAAAAAATCTCACATTTAGCACAGATTATAAACACTTTCCAAGTATTCTTAGGCGAAACCTAGTTTAACTTTCAGTGTTTTTTTTTTTTTTTTTTTTCTCCGTGATGACATTTTAAATTACATTTTACTTTATATTATTCGGTACGAAAACTTGTCTTCGTGCATATGTATAATATATTTTCAATGTTTTATATAAATAACTCTCATGGAACGTAATGTATTCTAGTTCTTCTGGATATACCTGTACCCAAACCAATCATGCTTTTTATACCTTTTTTAGATAGGGAGCATTTTTACCAAACTGAATAATATATATTAGTCTCAAGGTAACTCAAGTATATTTGCAGAAGTAAGAATATTGACATACAGACAGATGATTAAACATATAAAAAGTACAAAAAGTTGAATAAACACCATAAAATGCAAGAAATCACTAGAACAATTATTTCGGGTTGAAAGAAAACACGACCTGAAACAATTCTTTCGAAACAGAAAAAAATGTTCTAGCGAGTTTTTGCATTTTATGGTGTTTATTAAAAAATTTATACTTATTACTTTTAAACGCCAGTTCAGTAGTGTCTTTTTATAATGACACTGCTCGGCATGAAAATGGACCATGACACCATTTCAGCATATTCTTATGTAAATTGAGATCCTGAATCTGAATACGACGCCCATTTTGCCCTATCACCCACCGTTTTTTAGGAATGGCTCCCTATTTTTATCATTTTTCGGAGATTTTATGTCTATAAGTTTGATTTTTAGGAAGGGCGAGGACCTTTACTTTAACCTTTCAATATCTTCTCAGGGGCTACAAAGTTGGGAAATTCTAAAACATGGACATGGGCGACAAAGGATTTTTTTTTTTTTTTTTTTTTTTTTTTTTTTTTTTTGGGGGGGGGGGAGGGGGGGATTAGCCACTGAAATTATAGCCACTCATATATTTTTTATCTGTTATTAATGGGGGTAACTTATGAGGCGGGAATCTGGGGAGGTAATCTTTCAAAAACAGCTATAGGAAAATTAAATTCATTGCAAAGGATGTTAATCTTGCAACTCTCACGGGGTTATAAAACTATCTCCACTGATGCCCTCCACGTCATCACCGGTGTTCCTCCTTTACACCTCACTCTGAATTACGAATACAACAGAATAAACATACTACAACTAAGAAACAAAGACTTACAGAAAATCCTATTTCCAGATAAAGAAATTCAACTCAAAATGGGCAGCTGGTTCATACACCCAGAAAAGGACATTTTTGCATGCATTAATTAATTCTAACATTAACTCCTTCTCTCCTACAGCCCCTGAGGCGATATATACAGATATATCTAAGTCAGTTTATGGTGAGGGTGCCGCATTTTGCGTCTTCGTTGACGGGGTCTTGGTTCATCAGTGGTCCTCTAGGCTTGGGGACTGTAACACTGTTTTCCAGGCTGAGATTTTCTCTATCAGCCAAGCAATTTCTTGGTCAATTTCCTATTTTACCAATTCGAAAATTTATATCTACAGTGACAGTCTCTCAGGTCTTCAGGCTCTGGCTCGCCACAGGAGTAACCATCCTATTATTCAGAAAATCAAATTAGATCTCCTGTCTAAGCCCGATACTTTCTCTTTAGCTCATGTCTCCACTCACAGGGGCGTCGCGGACAATGAAATGGCAGATCTTTTAGCAAAAACTGCCACTAAAAAGGAAGCAGTGGATATCGTTCTGCCCCCCCCCCCTCTTACATCAAAAGATATCTTAAAGCACGACTAAAGAAAGAATGGCAGCTATACTGGGATGCATCTCCCAAAGGTAGATTTACTTTTAACCTCCTCCCAAAAGTGTCAAATTATAACCTTGACCTTTTCCCAGCCATAACAGCCTTTTTAACGGGTCATGGCCCGTTCAGATTTACAAGTTTCATTGCTCGCGCATTCCACAATGTGAGTGCGGGGCTGAGGGTAATGCAAATCATTACTTTTACTCAAGCCCACTAACTCATGATTGGCGTATCCTTAACCCACCTAATAAACCTAACGACTGGCTTTTTAATGTCGTTACCCGGCTTCCCCTACGTCAGAAACTAACCAGAATCTATAACTTCTTAATGTATCTTTCCAATTTGATTAACTAATTTTTCAATCTTCCAAGGAAGTTACCAACTTTTCTATTGGAGGTCCATATAATTTTTTAACACAAGCCTTTCCATGCGAGGGAGCAAGGCTCCGTTCTTCTTTTTATATTCTTATTACCTTGTCGCCCTCTGTCGGGTGAAAGCTCCGCTTTGGCGACCTCTGTAATTTTTTTCTCTTTTTTTCTTTCTTTTTCTTTTTTTCTGTTTATGCAATAAACAATGGAGGAGGTTTAATCTTTAGACACGGGCTCTTTTGAAACTCCACATTGCCATTGGAGCCCCTCTCTAAAGGATAAAATCGCTCAAAACCGCTGCATAGTGGTGAGCGGCCACCTTCCGTGTTAGAATCTTAGAATCTGTTATTAATGTTATTTTTTAAACTTTATATTTTTTTGTATTTAGGTGTTAATTTTTTTTTCATTCTTCAAATCAAATTAATGGTCATAAAATTGTCGAATAGAGTAAGAAGTTGAGTGAGAAGGTACTTTATCTAGAAAACGGGGGGGGGGGGGGGGGTGACTGGGCAAAATGGGAGTCATATTCGGATTCAGGAGGTCATTTCACAGGAGAATCAGCAAGAATAGTATCAGACCTTGATTTTTTTTTTTTTTTTTGCAGAGCAGCGTGATTAAACATATAGACAAACTGAAATCATAAATACTTTTGTTGGAATGTGTTAAAAATGTCAGTTCATAAAATTTACTCAGTGCTATTTTCCATATCGAGAGAAAAATGATTTTAGATATTGCAACTAGCTAAGCTAATTTAATTTTTGTGTAAGCATCAGACTGACTGCAATTTTTACTTAACGACGCTAATTAGCTTTTGAAATGTTATTTAGTGAAATTTTTGGTACGTATGAGAGTGATTAATAATAATCTATTAAAAAAAAAAAAAAAACTTTTAAAACCCAAACTCTTATTATAGCGTATCATATAAATCTTTTCGAAGTTAGAATAAAATTTAATTTGAAAAAAAAAAAAAAAAAAAAAAAAAAAGTAACTTTTTTGTTTATTAGCCAAAATTGGGGAAATTTGAAGTGTGTTAAGAAAAGAGAAATTATTTCTTAAAATTCACAACAGATGGCAGCACTACATGATTGCCTATAATTTTTGTAATTTCATTTTCTGATTAAGGGTCATTATCTGCAATTTAATTATTCGTTTTGAGGCACCTTTTTATTATTATTTTAGTTTATTATTTTTTTTTTTTTTACATTATAACTTAACATTTTACCGATTTGGTTAATGTTTATGTGTTTTTCCTAAACACTTTTATTTTGTATTGTTAATTGTCTAATTGACATTTTAGTGAACATTCCGCCCAATAGAGGGCACTTGTAGTCCACAAAAAACTCTTTTTTGCTTCCAAAAAGAGATGTAAAAAGCTTCTTAAAAAAACTCTTCAAAAACTCTTAGAATACTGTGTAGTCAACGATAAATTTTCTTTTATCAACATCTTTTCTACTAATTGTATGCAAAAATTAACATTCCGGACCTTCTGGATATCGGACGCGGGACCACCGGATTACTAACATGACTCTCTTACCAACTGAACCACGGAGAGACAAATAAAAAAGCTTGTATTTACCTTTAAATAGAGGCGCATTTTTTATTTGGTTAAGATTCACAATCATAGCAAAATGTTTTTTTTTTTTTTTTTTTTTTTTTTTTTTTTTTTTTTATGTAATTTTTTGTATTGTGTTTTTTATTTTTGCAATAAACTCGTAACTCTTTATCTTGTGTATTTATTTTTTGTACAAAGACACACATTTTGTGTTTTTTAATCACTTGTAATTGCTTAAATAATGATTAACCATAATGTTTCTACATTTTGTGAAGTTTTGTCTGGGAAAGTATGTATGGAGCATTAACTTCAAATAATGCAGAAACTTCAGTTGCAAATGAAGTGTTACACTATAAACACTAAAAATCCTTTTTTTTTTTTTTTTTTTTTTTTTTTTTGTTACGTTACCTTTGAAATGTAGCGTTTACAAAAATTACTGAATTAAAGTTAGTCCTGAATAATTTCTTTTCCCAAATACGAGCAAAATTTCTCATATTACGCTAAATGTAAATAGTGTTTTCCACCAATTATTATTTATTATTATTAATTACCAGCAAACCCGCGCGAAATTTTCGCACTTTATTTCTTTTCTTATTTACCTTTAAAATTTGAAATTTATAAATATTGTATTAATTTTACCATCTAATTAAAATTTTAATTTACCAGAAGCCAAATTATTATTATAACCAAATAAATTTAAAGAACCCCCATGACTCCTTTTAAATTTTTATCGCCAAGAGTGCGATGATATTTTATTTATTTTGGCATAATTTAAAAGAAGAAAAAAAAATCCTATTTTGATTATACTTTTTATGAATGCGTTTTTATTTATGATTATGATGTATATGCCGTACATATCTTTAAAATAATGCTAAGTTTAAAATGATGCTCGCAAAGAATCTGAAGAAGCAACTTTTAAAAATACATCTTTCCATACAATAAGGTCATCATACAAATGGCGTCATTTTTTCTTATTAGTTCACTGAGCTGAGTCCGCGTGCTTTTGTTCATTTTTGAATATTATCTTTTTAATCCCCGCGTATTTTATTAATTTCAACACTATCATATCGTTTCGACAAAATATAATTGTAACTGGGCCACGTTAGAGAAATATTATATAGATTAGAATTATTTTTTAGAATTAATCATTAAAAGTGTCAAATATCTTGATTAAAAAAAAAAAAAAAAATCTCTAATTAATCAACACTGGAAAAAAAAAATAAAAGTGTTGTCATCAATTTATAATAAAATAAAAAATAAAATAAAAATAAAATAATTTCCTGGATATTATTAAAATAAAAAATCAAACAGAACAGAAATTACAGATCGGATTGCAAATTAACCCCGAGACTGCTACATACACAAACTTTTTTTTTCCCATTTAACTATCTCTATTACAAAAAATATAAATTCGTTTCATTTGTTTTCGTGCAGTCTATAGATGTTAAACTCTACTTACCTGCAATTTCCCCCGTAGACGTAATGTATTTGAATACTTTTGAGTGTCCCTGTACACGAACCATTGGCTTCATCTCAACGAAAAGCTTACTGTAGCATCCCTATATGATACGCATTTAGAATACCGAGTTTGGAATGTCTGCTACTATTTGTTCTTGAGATATGCTGGTAACAGGCAGACACACTGACAGACACACAGACCATTCGCTAAAAACATGATTTTCGTATTCAGGGGACCTCAGAACGTGTAACTATAACAAAAATTCACGTTCGAAAATTTGACCCTAAAACAATACTTTCTCTTCCTTATGGGTAAGAGAAAAAAAAAAGTATAAAGATTTAAGATTTTTATTTTTTTAATTGTCGTCACTTAATCTTATGAAGCAGCTAATTAATTTTATTTTTTGGTTTTACGTATTGCTACACATTTTTATAAATTGTTACTTATGTCTAATGCGAAGGCTTAAACAATTTAAATCAAGATAAAGAATTTTTGAACATTGTGTATACATGCATCTTAAATTAATGAGTGGTTATTTTCTTTTTTTTTCAGATTAGCAGGCTTCGTCCACTTCGCCGGTCACCATATATAAATGATTTGATCTTCAAAAATAAATAAATAAGTAAATAAATGAAAATAGAATAAAAATAAAACTTTTAAGTAAATGATTTTTCTATTGGTGACTATATTCTATTCATATATAAAAATGATTGTCAAATGGTGTGACATATAGCCGTTAACGAAATACAAATGACATTTACTTAATTTACCTTTATTACGTTGATTAAACACATAGTTAATTTAAAATAAACTGAATATGCAGCCACATTAGTTTTCAAAACTTTAAAATTAAGGGAAAAAAATGTATGAGACACTTTGACTAATTGAAATTAATACTTAAAAAAATAACCATTAAAAATTTTGTCAAAGACAGAATTTAGTTTAGTACAGAAGACTATTAATTTCAGTCTGTAAAAATTTTATTTTTTAATTTTTAATTTTCAATTTTCAATTTTCAATTTTTAATTCTTAATTCTATTTATTTTTTATTTCATTTTGTGACCATAAAACTGTGCCACGTACTTTTTAAAATGACTGAAATAAATTAAAAGGAAGTGTTGTCACCTAAATTTCACACATTAGTTAAAAAAAAAAAAAAAAAATCTGCTTGTGTCGAAAAACTGTTTGGAACTGTCTGGATAAAAAAAAGTCGGTCCTATCATTTGTTACCGAAACTGTAACGGTAGGACTGAAATTTCTAATTTATTTTGGTGATAGCCAAAGCTGGTCTACAAAAAATCCAGATTTAAATTAAGAGTACGCCGTCGTAGAATATATATATATATATATATATATATATATAAAATACTTAAAATGTTTAAAATGAGAAAGGTTCATTACAGCCCGTAAGTACGATAACTAAACATATATCTAAAAAAAAAAATATATATATATATATATATATATATATATATATATATATATGTATAGAAAGTACATATGTATAGATACTTTCTATACATATGTATAGAAAGTTATAATACATAAACTTTATATATATGTACATATACAGAAGATTAAATGATACCGAAATCCACAATAAACAGGGATAATTTATATATATGTTCGGGTGGGGGTATGTTGGGCTAGAATTTTTATATAATAATATATATAAATAAGCTTTATTGTGAACAACTTTTTAATTTCAAAGGATGTAATATATGATTTTCAAATTTCAACATTTAATTTTCAAGAAATAATAATGCTTTTATAATAAATCTCCTTTCAGTCTTTATAAATTTAAAATTTTTCATTACTATTCAGTTTGAAATATAATTAAATATGCTAGCCTATATATTAGGGTGGTTCGAAAAAATCGATTTTTTTATTTCGGAATCGCGTTACCTCTCAAAAGTTGTAGTTTGGTATCTTCAATTGGGGAAAAATAAAAAAAAAAAATTCTAAGTTGACATCTTCAGTTCGCGCATGAGGCTAAAAGATTGAAAAAATATGTTAAAAATTGAAATTTTCAAAAAATAACAAAATTAGTTTTTTTGTAATTTTTTATAATGCAACAGCCATAAATTGTCAGTATATAGCGTAGTTTGAACCAAAAAAAAAAAAAAATATTTTATAGCTTTTACATAATATCTTTAGTTCGCGCATAAGCCTTAAATTGGGCTAAAATCACCTAAAATTTAAAATTTACGTGTTTAATATACAATAATACATACATGATATATTTACGTTTAAAAAATATTTTTAAAATTCTAAATTTTTTGAATATAATCTTTTATTACAGTATTATACGTACAAGTATAGTTACACACACATTTATATGTATATAATAACATTGCAAGTCATAGCTAACCACAGAATGATTTATAGATTTTACCTATTTTTTGTGTCTTTAAGATTCCTCAGATGTGTTGAGCATTGTTTTAAATTAAGATTTATAGTGAAATGATGGCATAGTTGACCTTGAGAGCAAAGTTGTCCTTATGAAACCATCCCTGTTCTCTTCTCCACATACTTTAGTACAATATTCTGTTACGAGCTTTACAATTCTTTCGACACTTTGCGTGTGGCAAGGAAATTTAATTAGCTCAAACTCTGGGAGAACATTAGTATTAATAAGTTCTTCTAGGCTCTGCGTTGACACATTGCTCATTATTGGAGGAGGTGTAAGTTTGCACTTGGACCAATCAATAAGTTCAATGTAATTTGAAGCTGCAGAATTGATGGTCGGTGGTTGAAAAGTTCGCACCAATTTCCCTTTTGGTTCTTGTTTTCTTGCTTTTAGCAATCTTCGAAGAGCTAGTTGTCTTACGTGAATTCTCTCATCTAGTACCATTGAAATTAAAAGATTTTCGGGATGACAAAAATACGCATTCCTCTGAATGACAGGATCAATTATTTTACGTACCCTGTCGGGCAGCTGTCTTGTCTTCTGTACTAATTTAAACACGTGAAATGCACCAAACTTTACAGAGGGATGCATTTGAATACCAAACCATACTGGAGCATATATCTTCATAATATAGCTGACCGGCAGTTTAATTTCGTCAGAAGGTTTTACTTCAGAAATATATAGTTTTAAGATCCTATTTGTACAAGTTAACTACTTATAGTTACTAAGAAGACCAGGATCTTTCACAGCGAGATCTGGCGCACACTCTCCTGTCTTGACTGCTCCATAAATATTAAGTAAATACTGTTGGTCCTTGCTTAAGTCAGTTTTGGTCACATTTATCTCATCACTATTAATCGTTTCAAAATTAGCGACAGGGAGTTTTTCACAGTCAGTCAACTTCTTGCCAATTTGTCCTCAGAAACTTGTGGGTCCTGTACTATCACCATCTACACCTTCAAAAAAATGTTCGTTGAAATGTAATAAACTTATAAACCATTGTAAAGGACGACCAAGTTTAAGCCCAAGGTTACGAATAACACCGTTTTTCCATCCTGTGTTAGTCGCTGTTCCGTCACATACAATTGCAACAAGCTTAACTTAATCAAAGTTATTGTTTTCTAAATAGCAAAAGATGCTATTAGCTATTTCACTTCCAGTGGCCCTTGGAGGTGTCAAATGTCCCAAATACTTTCCTCCAAGCTCTAAATAACTTTCTTAAAGTGTAGTACTTATTATGGTAATCCTTTATCAATAACAATACGTTCATGACTGACCGTTGGCCAGTCTAGAAGACGCAAAGCCTAGAAGAACTTATTAATACTAATGTTCTCCCAGAGTTCGAGCTAATTAAATTTCCTTGCCACACGCAAACTGTCGAAAGAATTGTAAAGCTCGTAACAGAATATTGTACTAAAATATGTGGAGAAGAGAACAGGGATGGTTTCATAAGGACAACTTTGCTCTCAAGGTCAACTATGCCATCATTTCACTATAAATCTTAATTTAAAACAATGCCCAACACATCTGAGGAATTTTAAAGACACAAAAAATAGGTAAAATCTATAAATCATTCTGTGGTTAGCTATGACATGCAATGTTATTATATACATATAAATGTGTGTGTAACTATACTTGTACGTATAATACTGTAATAAAAGGTTATATTCAAAAAATTTAGAATTTTAAAAATATTTTTTAAACGTAAATATATCATGTATGTATTATTGTATATTAAACACGTAAATTTTAAATTTTAGGCGATTTTAGCCCAATTTAAGGCTTATGCGCGAACTAAATATATTATGTAAAAGCTATAAAATATTTTTTTAGGTTCAAACTACGCTATATACTGACAATTTATGGCTGTTGCATTATAAAAATTACAAAAAAACTAATTTTGTTATTTTTTGAAAATTTCAATTTTTAACATATTTTTTCAAACTTTCAGCCTCATGCGCGAACTGAAGATGTCAACTTAGAATTTTTTTTTTTATTTTTCCCCAATTGAGGATACCAAACTACAACTTTTGAGAGGTAACGCGATTCCGAAATAAAAAAATCGATTTTTTCGAACCACCCTACTATATATCTTCCGAAACCTGCTAGTACTACATAGTTATTAATAGTTCCCACCCGCTGTTCCCACCCCATAGTTCCCACCCGCTGAAGAGGAAAGCACAGCATAATTTAATTCTTTGTCTTAAATATTGTTTAACTTTAACTAATTTTCTTGTATATTACCATTGTTAAATATTTCTTCTTGTTTATTACATTCCACTTTCATGTCATCACTTATCATAATTCAAATATATTATTGTTTTTGTATATAATTTAGTGATCCTTTTATCGCCTTTTTTATACAAATTAATTTCTGTCATTTATATTGAACTTAATATATATATATATATAACGTGAATGAAAATTTTGCATATTCTTTGAATATTTTAAATTTCTTTTATTATTTAAAGTGAGAAAACTTATTCATCCCCACCTTCTTCGTTCTTTTCATCGCAATGTTGCAAAAAGACCTGAAGTATCTAAAGTAATGCGCAAATTACAATTACTTCTACAATAAGAGAAAAAGAAACAGCAGAAGAAATATTTCTTAAAAACATCCCATTTCTTTCCCTCGATCTCTAAACCAATTTTTCTTCCTATCCATTTAAATTCAAATATTCAAGGAAATTCAGTCTTTCTTTGTGCTTAGCAGCTACAATGGATTACTCTTTTAGAAAAGGGAAATTTGCTTAAAAAATCGAAAAGGGACGAGAGTAAATCTTATTCAGCGAGCGACACACAGGAAATTAACCCCGATCATAAATCTGCTCAAAGTACTTTGTTGTTTCGGTGTTTTTTCTTCATCTATTTTGGTTTACTTGAATTAAACAGAACATGTTTTGATTTTATTCTGTACTCATGGGGGCGTTCTGTTAAAATAACTTTCTCTTAGATTATCAATTTTGTGCGAGAAATACAGTGTTGCTAGTCTCGATTAAATATTTTTTTAGAAGAACGATTTTAGACAGTAATACGTACTTTATTTATTGCAAGAAGATGTTAATATTGTATGATTTGAGTAAAATTTTGTATATACTAATATTGCGAAACATGTAATGTTACAAATATTTAATAAATTAGAAAGAAAACAAGTCTTTATTGATGACAGAGAAGAAGTTAAGCGCAATATTAAATCATTAGGTGTAAGAGAAAGTTCTGTTGTTTTTGAACACGTGCACTTTTATGCGCTGTCGATTATCGACTGAAACCGGTTCAAACCTTTAACGTTCACTACTTAATTTATTTTAAAAATTACTAAACTAACTGTAAAAATGGCTTTTAGACACATAGCTGATCATAAATATTTAAAAAATAAAAAAATAGCATAGTTCCATTTCGATAAATTTTTGTTTGAAACATCTATTAAGTTAAACTTATTAAATTCAAATAATATTAAATCCAATAAATAAAAAACTTTGTAAGTAAACATTATCGACTACAAAAACTCGTAAAAGTTGTTTCAGGTGAAAATAATAGTCCAGCTCTTCATTAAATGAAAAAAAAAAACTAGACATGAGTGCATCATCAAACCAGCTATTCGCATTCGCGCACACTAAGAAACTTCAAGTGACTTATGTATTTAGCTTTCTTTGAAACATTATTTGTTAAATTTTAGAATAGTGCTGATATCTACCGAAGCTACTATCTACCGAACAGTAAAGGAACAAAAGTTTAAAACTTAATTAAAATAAGGGGGAAATGTTAAAAAACCGCTGGGAAAAAAAAAAAAAAAAAAAAAAAAAAAAGTTGTTAAATTTTATCAGATGTTTGGTTTCGCTGCGAAACCAATGAACGTTAAAGGGTTAAGCAGTTAGGTTAGAGTATGATTGATGATTTACACACATTCTTTCGTATTTTAGTCGGTTTTTTCAAACTTGTAGAACTGTCACCATGGGTGAAGAATAAGTGCACTTACGACACTGTATGTTTACGAGTTCTAAAAAGGGAATAACGCGATGGAGGCAAAAAACTTGTGTGACGCGTTTGGGTTTGAACGCAGTAACAGCTCAAACATGCCAAAGATGGTTTGCGAAATTTCATTTGGGTGATTTTTCTTTGAAAGGTGAACCAAGATCAGGAAGGCCATCAGGTGTCAATGACGAAGGGCTATAGTATGATCAGGACAAACCCCACTTTAACTTCCACAAAAGTGGGCTTCAAGCTTGGAATTCATCAGACTACTGATTTGGATCAAATTAAAAGGCTTGGTTTCGTGTCCAAACTCTCTGTTTGGGTAACACACAATGACAGAACTTTCTCTTACACCAAATATTAAACACAATTTCTTTAGTTTTCTTAAATTAAAAATAATAAGTTTTTTATTTCTAATTCTCTTATATGATTATTGTTACTGAATAATGCTTATTTATTTATTTTATTATTAATTACTCACTTCGTACAGAATGAATTGTTGATTAACATATTTTGTTTGTTCGATAAAATACATATTCAAGCACCAGTCCTCAGGATTTTCGATATAATTTTTTATAGAATGTAAATCTTTAAATTACAATTCCTCTCTTTTTTTTTTTTTTTTTTTCATAAATTCGTGATCTTTAAAATACTAAAGCGCGTACAAATATTTAACAGAATACTTATTTTTATTTTTATATTTTATTTATTTATTTATTTTATTATTATTATTATTATTATTATTATTTTAATAGGACCTACTTAAAAGAATTAGAGATTGAATTTACAATATCTTTAAAAGAAAAAAATATATTAAATGTAAAAATATGACAAAAATCAGTTTTTTTTTTTCAATTTTTTACTTAGTCATGCAATTTGTTTTTCTCAAAATCTATTTAATAAATTTGAAAATCCATCCCTAATTCTTTTAAATAGGTTCTATTAAACATAATATATATATAAAGGCTTTTTTTTTAATGTCTGTAGGCATTTTAGCATTAGAAGATCATGAATTCATGAAAAAATAACTGAGAAAACTAAAGAGAAAACTAACTGAGAAAACTAAATTTATACATTTCAAATCTGTAAAAAATGTATCAAAAACCACAAGAATTATTGCCTGAATGTATTTTCAATCAAACAAACCTAAAACAGTTAATTTATAAATGTAAAATGTAAATATAAAAATGCAAACTGAGAAAATGCAGTTGAAAGATTTCAAACCTGTAAAATATATATCATAAACCATAGAAATTATTAATAAAAAGGCATCACAGAACTGATGTTTTAAAATAATAAATACGAAATTTGAAAAATAATAAACACAATAAAATGCAAGAAACTCGAAACAATTGTTTCGGGGGTCGAAAGAAAACAGGACCCTTCGTCAGGCGAAACAAAGTAGGCACGAGTGCTGCAATCAAAGCGGCAACGTACAAAATAATTTTAAGTGAAGAGAAAAAATAAATAAAGTCGAATGTAAATATAAATACTGGTGTGAAAATAATTATAAAATAAAGAAGATAAATAAATGAGTAAAATTAAACGATAAAAGATAAAACATGAACTAAAAATCTAAAAAATTTCAAAACTAAACGGAAACCGAAGTTAGATGATAGATTTTCAAACATCATACAAAAGCGAAGTGGAA
Source organism: Salticus scenicus (assembly GCA_963930645.1). Classification (NCBI taxonomy): domain Eukaryota; kingdom Metazoa; phylum Arthropoda; class Arachnida; order Araneae; family Salticidae; genus Salticus; species Salticus scenicus. The sequence goes on along the minus strand of OZ005654.1, from coordinate 28,274,157 downwards.
GAAATATCTTTGACAAGAATTTTCTAATTTTTAAATATTCGATTTTAAATATCAATTTGTTCTTGCAATCAGTTTTTTAAAACTTCTTAAGCAGCACACAGATACTGTGAAAATAGAACACCAACGGATCAATTAAAATCTCATTTTAAAATTCTTATTCAAAATTCTCTAAAAATTCAATATTTCATTTACTTGAAGAATGATTTGTTTTCTTCTCTCCAGTAAATCTCAAGTGACTAATGATTTTTAAGGTGTCCATGTACTAGGTTAATGTGTTGAAAACATCAAGAAATAAATTATCACTTAGATTCGTTTGTCTATCTTTTTTCCTAGCAAGAAGTTACTTGTCAAAGAATTAATGAACTCCACAACAATTAATCAGTACTTTACGTTTATTAAGACAAAATGTACGACTAAAGGAGATTGATTGTTAAAATTATTTTCTGTTACAAAACACAGAGTTTCTTCACGTTTCTTAACATTTGTTACTTACAAGTATTAACAAGGCATTTGAAATATAAAGTTGCAGTCTAACAATTATAAACATTGGATTGCAATTGTAACAGACTTTTAATATATATATATTTATCTATTCATTTTATTATTTATACGTTTTATTTATTTATTTTATTTTATTTTATTTTATTTATTTAATTTTTCCATTATTTTCATAACATTACTGTAGATGGCAGCACTATTCATGTTACAATAATTATGAATAATAATCTGAATCCTTATTTAAGTTAGGATTCTACCTGAATAGCTCTGGGAATTCTTTATTTTACTCTATGTTCACTGTTATTTTGAACTGACTAACTGTGCTTTTAACTGATATCTGCTTGTTAAATTTTTACATGTGTCTCGTTTATTATAACTTTGAGTTGCATCTTTTTCAATAACAATTTTTTAAGCAATTTTGAATTATTATTTGTAGTGGTGAGTTTATTTTGATCAACGTTTTTATATGGTTATTGGAATATGATTTGCAGTGATGAATTTTATTTTGATCTTCGATTTTTCTGGTTTTATTTACAATGGGTGTTTCGGGCATGATAACAAAGAAATTCTTAGCTTTTGCTTTCTTTGTGACAGAAAAACATCCATTTTTAGAATATTTGCATTCTAGCAGGCCCTTGATAACGTTAGAATGCAAATAATGCTTTTTCTCATTCCAATTTGCTATAACTCATTTAGATTTTACTTTATTTCTTTTTTGGTTTGATTTGGGTGGTCTTCGTTTTTGATCAGAATAATTGTTTGAATGCTAAAATTAAATCATCTTTAAATTTCAAATGTTTGCACTGATAATATTATATTACTACTGAACGCTCTCTCTCTCTCTCTCTCTCTCTCTCTCCCTCTCTCTCTCTATCTCTCTCTATCTATCTATCTATCTATATATATATATATATTAAACTTTTTAATGCACTCTATGCATATATATATATATATACAGTATTATTATTATTTTTTTCACTAGCCTTATAAACAGAGCTCTCTCAAAGGAAAATCTGGATGCCAGAATTTTTATATAGTAATTTTTGTAAAGTAGTTTTTGTATAGTAATTTTTGTATAGTATCTGTATAATGATGTTTGTAAAATCACTGTATAAAAAGAATCGGTAACCAAATTTGCAGGAACCCTGTTTCTATACATATATCAATTAAAAATTGTATTTTATAGTATTGACCTTCATTAAAAATATATTTTTTTCTGACCAGTATTTAATTTTTTATGAATTATTATGGCCCAAGTGAGAACGTTTTCAATACATGTATAAAAGTTTTAAATTATTCTATATGTTTAACGTTTAAAAAAGTGAAATGCATAAATACTTATAAAATAGTAATGCTCCTTTTAATAATTTTAAAGTAAAAAATTATACACGTTTTTCAATAATTTATGTACAAACATTTTAAATACCTTAATTACATTAAGAATATACTGATGTATAAATTATTACCACCAGAAAAGAAATTATCGAAAAATGATTCCAACTAAATAATGCAGATATCTTTTTAAATGCTGGCTATATCCTTTTGAATAAAGATAACAAATACTTTTTATTCTTTAACTTGAATCTATCATCTGCGTCATCTGGCAAGAAAATTCTATTAACAGATACACACTTCTTTTTAGAAAGTATGCCAAGCATATGCATTAAAATATGCTGTGATTAAATAGATGCAGTTTTCTAATGGTGTTGCAATATCAATTTAAATGTCGCTAGACGGAATTATTTTCCATTAAGATTCAGATATGTCTATTCTAATTGTGATTATATTATCGTTAAAAATATTATTGTTGAGAATTAAGGCTTTGGAAATGTTTTCGAGAGAGAAGCTATTATTTGATGTAATCATTAAAGAAGTGTTATTCAGTTATGTTCAATTGCGAAGAATCGGAAATGTGGCTCACACAAATATGAAAATAAATATATTACTTTTTTGTAGTTTAAAATGTAAACAAATGTGATGTACTGCCGAAATGTGTTTATAATTTCATTGGCATTGTAAACACTTTAATAAATAATGTATTTATAATTTCCCTTACTTTTTATATATATTGATATAGATACACACATTTTTGTAATGTCAGTATTTAAAAATATATACAGTTTTCATAAAAACAAATAGATTAGTCTTGAGTATTGCATATAATAAAGCGATTTAAAATAGATAAGAAATAATCAATACTTTATTTTATTTATTTATATATATATATATTTTTTTTTAAACACGTATTTTCGAAAAATTAATTTACAATGTAAATAATTAAAATATTATTAAAGTAAACTATATTATTAATAATTAAATGGATATCACAGACTCACTTAGATTAATTTAGATGATGGGTAGATTGATTTGGTAACAAAATTTATTGATATAAAATAAATATTATAATTAATTCCACTACCAATTTTTGAAAATATCAGATATTTTAAAATTCATTAGCAGGGATTTCACCATTAGCTTTTTTAATGTGCAAAATATAAGAGAAGCAACATTTTAAAATCATAAATAAAAAACCAGTATGATGGAGATATTACAAGACTTTCTTCGATATCATTTTATATAATAGTGCTTCTTACCAGTTAACATGAACAAACATTTAGACCTAATTTATCACAAAAAATTTACATACGCAGTTTTGTGCAATTTGAACTGTCAAATGCTGAGATGTAGCAATATGAAAAATGGCAGAAGATATAGTTCATGGGAAAGGCGACTGCCTGACCCTAATTCAGACAGAATTCACATTTAACGTGATCATCTCCCGTATCAGGTTTGGTGTATTTATAAGCTACTAAGTCTGAGATATAGTGTGTCCGTACAGGGAAAAAAAAAAAAAAAACTCGGGTAAAGCAACACCACCTCTTGAGCGATTTTCGCCAATACTTGATAGATATCAATTTACGTCAAGGTGTGTCCAAATACACACACACACACACACACACATATATACATATACATATATATATTTCGTGGGAACCTCCGCTCCTTTTTCTAGTTATTGTTATTGTTATTGTTATTATTATTATTATTATTATTGCAATTATATATTTTCATATTTGTTACATATGAGTCCATATATAAATCTAAAAAATAACTCATATTAACGTTTTCAATATCTGTTGTTTTATATAATAATATTTTTAAGAATACAATACTTTCTTCTGTGAGTATAGCAAAAAACAATAACAAACAAAGCAAACAAACCAACAAAATGTTTATTTTTTTATTACTTTCTATTATTAGAAAAAAAATATATACTTTTTCAATATTAAAGAAAATATCATCAAAATTGATGAATTTTTTACCTATGTCTGCTTTGATTTTATACAATCCAAGTCACTTTAAATTACTTTTCAAGAGCTAAGTCATATATCTCTAAATTTGTTCTAAAAAAGAAAGAAAAATAAATAAAATACAAATTTTTCTACTTAAAAATATCAAAATCAAATATTTTCAGACTGCATTTGCGAAATATAAAGCATAATTCTTAACTTTAATAGTTATATAAACAGAAAAAATGAGATATTATAAAAAATGAGAAGATTAAACATCTTCCCTATATCAAGAGAAGAAAACAAGCTAAAACGTACTTCAATAAATTCAGAGTAGAATATTATCATTAATCGATGCATTTTCTGTCGAGTGATGACTTTCATACATGAAAGGGAAATCGACATTATTATTACATGTATATATATATATATATATATATATATATATATTCATGTGCAAATTTTATATATCGCATTTTATATGCTTACAGAAAAAGGAAAAAATATGAACTAAAAAATATCATGTCAAAGTGATTGATTTATTCGTAGCGTTAACCACCCAAAACTGTAGAAAAAAGCTTTCCATAGAAATAAATCATGTTGCTAACTACCTTTGAGAGTATGGATTTCCCCCTCCCCCCCCCCCCCTACATCAAGTAATATGAGCATTTTTCATTGTAAGTTTAAGGGAGAGTAGTGGAAAGAAAGAAAGAACATGCGTTATATTAACGTTTATAATTTTCATAAAATATTAATGTGTATATATGCATATGTATGTATGTATGTATGGATTAAGATATATAAATGCCGTAAATTACGACAAGAAAGCCCCTCTGCATTACACTTGAATTTAATTCGTTCTGAAACTACCGAATAAGCGCCCCTGCCCCTTACGCGCGAAGAAAAATTCTATTCGAATATTAGGCAATCTTTTTCGTTATATATTTCTTAGTTAATACTCGGCTTTATATATAAGAACATTGATTTTTCTTAACATACATTTCCTAAATTGGCAACTTTTTTTTTTTTTTTTTTTTTTTTTTTTTTTTAATAGTGGAAGTGGGAAAAAATGATTTCCCGAATTTATCCGGTTAGTTGAATACCTGTTAAAGAAGAGTTAGCTGTACTTATTTATTTGTAGTTTTTTATCACTGCAGCTTAAATATATATATATATATATATATTGTTTAAAAATACTTTTTATGCGACTTTACTTTAGCGGGAAAATACATATCAATTTCTATATTTTTGATGATCCAAATTTTCCATGAAAATTGAGGAGGTACATGATCAGTATTTTACGGTATGTATTTCGATGTTAGAAATGCTAGTAGGCAGATAGTAAAGAATCAATTTATGAAAAAAAAATTACAAAAATTGTTCACTAGATATAAACTATTTTATAACTACGATATTAAAATCCACAAAATAACGAAAGAAAATATCCAAGGTGTAGTATTCTCAAACTGTAAATCGTAATATCAAGTCAATGTATGTGTGTGTGAGGATATGTTTTACATATCTTTCCAAATCATTGAACCGATTTGTACCAAGCTCGACAAAGTTGCTGTTTATTACCAACCTGATGTACTGTAGTCATTTGACATTTCTAGCACATACGCAATGGGAGTAGGTAGGGAAATTTCCTCTTGAAAATAATATATTTTTCAATGATTTCTACGGTAATAATGAAGCTAAAATCTTCAAATTTAATATATAGGCTACTTCTAATGCCTTCGTCAGGGAAACCCTCCATGTTCCTATTTTTGCTATTTTATTGTTCCTATTTTTGTTTTCATCTATTAGAAGTCGGGGGCTAGAAACGTATTTTTTGGCTAAAAAGCGCACATTTCTTTAAAAACTTCTCATTTCCCTTTCCTACATTTCCCCTTTCCCTTTCCCTGGAGGGGGATCCCCTAAAGAAGGCCCCGATGTTTCTTGGGATTACTTTTCATTTATTATCAGTTTGTTTATATATATATATATATATATATATATATATATATATATATATATATATATATATATATATATATATATATATATATATATATATACTCTTTATATATATATATATGCTCAATAAGTAATAAGACTACACTTATACAGAAAATAAATAACTTTTAATCGTTATAATATACATGGTCTTTGCTGAAGTAACGACCATTGGATGTGAGGAATTTGTCCCAACGCCCAAACTTCTTAAACGCATGTAAACGTCCGGTTTTGGCAGTTGTTTCAAAACCTTCTCTGCAACATTTACACATGTTTTTTGCTTTGGAAATGGAAGCCTCTTATTGGTTTCTTGAATTCAAGAAACAGCTCAAAATCACACGTTGCGAGATCAGGACAACATGGACTGTTTGGTAGAATCTTTATATTGTTCTTCTGCAAAATGCCTCCTAGGCAGTCAGCTATATATGGTACAATAAGAGCCCATTCTTCAGCAATAGACACTTTTTATTAACGTGCTGTACCGTTGTCCGGTCCTTTTTGATGATTGCCGGGGCTGTGTTGATCATTACCTCTGAAATGGACGTTGAAGGAATTTTTTCATGTTGAAGATTTTCCACAATTTGCCTTCCTACCTTAAAAGTTTTATGCCAACGAAAAATCCTTGCCCTCGACATTGTTTTCACTTGAAAAGCCTTTCGTACATGTCAAATATGACAGATGCCGATTTTTGTAAACGAACACAAAATTTGATAGCATACTCTCTAAAATTTCTGCAGTGGGAATCTCACTCCTTAAAAAAGTGACCATTATTTTGACACAAATTGAAGTGAGAAAATACTATTGTCGCTCTTGAAAATGTGCCATTTCTCACTTTTCTCGAAAGAGAGACTGTAGTCACTCTGTCACAAAGAGTGAAGACATCATCTATTGCAAGATCAACCTTCTGAAGAGTGAAGAATTGCTGGCGCCATCTACTTACCATATTTCGAATAAAATATGAAAGGCAATTTCTGGGTGATCTCGCATGTGTGTGATTTGTTTAACAGAACTTATTGAAGGTATATGAGTATAAAAAAGGAAAATAACTATGTTAAAAGCTATTTCGGTAAACATAAACTTTTTATACGATTGATAAAATCTATGTGTTTTTAGTAAAGAATCGAAAATCATAAGAATGTTATGGAAATTTGTAAGTGAAAGCAAATAGTTTTATTCGGAAATATATAAGGTATAGAAGAAAATATCAATTCAAATACTTAATGCATAACAGCTTAAAATATATAGGAATTTATATTTTTATTATATTCATTGACACTTAAACATGATAAATATTTATAAAGTATAACATTTTACGAAAAATTAAAAGCAGAAACAAGATTTATACTCCTGAACAGACGAGTTTTACCAGAAACTCTGTAGATTTGTGTGTAAATATTTAAGCATTTTTTAAACATGCACACTTAAGAATTTTTCTTTTCCCCTAAGCAACGTTAAAAATAACTGTTTGTCTTAAGAAATTTCTTTTCAAGTATACATTTTGATTTCAAAAATAATTCTAATTTTAGTATTTTACAAATAATTCTAATTTTACTAATTTAAAATAATTCTAATTTCAATTTTAAAATGTACGTTAGAATTCTGTAATTTTATATTTTTAATAAAGGAAGTAAAAGTTTATAAATGCGATTAATCTCTTATGTGAATGATTTACCACTGTAAAATAAGAAAGTTATGTGTGTCCTCGGTAGTTCAGTGGTAAGACGCTCGCCTGCCATGGAGACGGCTTAGGTTCGATCCTCCGCACATACAATCTACATCGCTGAACTAGAGCCAATGCGAATACAAAAGATATCGTATCCGAATTTTTTACGAAAAATGAACAGTCGTACTCTTTGAATTACTTGGAATAATCTCACTCTTAATAAAATGTGAGATATCTCACTCTTTAGAAAAGAGATTTTTCACTCTTTAGAGGTTGGCTCCATTTTGGCATGTTCAAGGAGTGATATGATCATAACAGTGTTCCAAGGAAGATTCCGCTGCGATGATTGATCTCAGCTCGTAGGCGAGGTGAAACTAGCTTGCATTTAATCACGTGACATTCTGCCACATCTAGTGACCCTACTTGATAAGAAACTGGACATTGAACCGCCAGCCGATCCACATGTTTCTTCAAGCTGTTATGCGATATACCATTAATCTCTGCAAAATTTCGAATGACACTCGGCAAGACTTTCTAAAGATAAATGAAAACGTTTTATTGAGATCTTCGTTAAAAGAAAAGTGTCAGACGCTAGTAAAATTAAATTACGATCTACGACGATCCAGTGGTTTTTGAACAAACGTCCGCCATATTTGTTCAATGTCTAGTCTCTCTCTATTCACGGTCCCTAGCCACATCCGACCTTATACGTAATCTATCGAATTATTTTCCTAATACAGACAACAATATTTATTCATTCCACAGAAATAATTATTATGATAGGTAGCATCGATACAGTGAAATTAGTCTTATTATTTACTGAACAGTCCCCCCCATATATATATATATATACACTACTGGTCATTAAAATTGCTACACCAAGAAGGAATGATAATTACTAAGTGAAATTTGTTGGACACATACATTACAGTAGGAAGAACAATTGATTAAAATTTCAGGAAATTTCGAGTTATATGTACTGAAAAAATAGTACATAAAGCAGCGACCTCTGTAAGCAATAATAACACTTATTTGCCTAGGCATTGAATCCAACAGGAATTAGATGACATGTACGGATAGAGCACTTCGAAATGTTTAACTCGATGCCACAATTCATCGATCGAAGTTACTGGTGAGTGGTGGTGGGGGGGGGGCAGTCGCTTTTCAACGATTAAACAGTCGTTTTCATTGGTGCGAGATCAGAAGAACGCGCTTGCCAGAGCAACAGTAAATAACATTTTGTATAAAAGAAGGTCCGAACAATACAAAAAACTTGCGGTCGTGCATTATCTTGCTTAAATATTGCGCTTCGGAGGCCTTGAATATAGGGCAGAGCGATGGGCCTTAACTCGTTAGAAATGTAATGGCTGGTATTTAGAGTGGCCAGAATGAAAACAAGAGGTGATCGGGAAGTGTATCCTATGGTATCACATACCATGAATCCAGGTGGTGACCCAGTATGCGGCTACCAAAATTCTGATTACCCTCAAAACTGCATCATTGATATAGGCGCCATTACTGTGTGATCAACGATGAACCTGGACGCTGGAATGGCGTGAAGTCACCTTTCAGACAAATCACAATTCTGTTTACAGCATCAAGATTCTCTTATCCGTATTAAACGGCATTATGAATAATGCACATTGCCAGCTGGGATTCGACATCATTATACTGTCCATCATTCCGAATGATGTTATGGGTTTCCATTAGATGCACGTCTCGATTACTTCTTGTTCTTATTCATGGCACTCTGAACAGCGGCCATTAAATTTCTGATGAGTTAAGGCCCGTCCCCTGCCCTGTATTCGAGGCCTACGTAGCGCAAAAAATTAAGCCAGATAATGCACGACTGCAAATTGTTTGTATTGTTCGGACCTTCTTTGATGCAGAATATTATCGACTGTTGTTCTGGCAAGTGCGTTCTCCTGATCTCACACCAAAGAAAATGACTGTTTAATCGTTGAAAAGCGACTGGCCCACACACCACTCACCAGTAACTTCGATCGATGAATTGTGGCAACGTGTTAAAATATCATGAAGTGCTCTATCCGTACATGTCATCGAATCGCTGTTCGATTCAATGCCTAGGCAAATAAGTGCTATTATTGCTCACAGAGGTCGCTGCTTTATGTATTGTTTTCTCAGTACATATAACTCGAAATTTCCTGAAATTTTAATCAATTGGTCTTCCTGCTATAATGTATGTGTCCAACAAATTTAATTCCGTAATTATCATTCCTTCTCGGTGTAGCAATTTTAATGTCCAGTAGTATATATATATATATATATATATATATATATATAGATAGATAGATATAGATAGATATTATTTGGCAGTTTTAAATGAATATCGATCCAATTAATAACAAAAATATGTTTTTTCCCGGATTTAGTAAAACAAAAATATCTAAATATCTATTAAAAAAAAAAAAAAAAAAAGCAATTATGTATTGGTAAAATACTTAAAATGGAAGGAAACCGATATCATTAAACTGTATCCCCAAATAAACAGCTACTAAACTATCATTTTAGAGCACTAATATGAAAATATTTATGACTGATGATCTATAGATATAGACATCGTTTATAATGGAATATTCAATTTAATTGTGTAACTAAAAAATGCCACATGAATTTAAAATAATATAAAAATAAAAATACACTAAAAAAATTCAGCAGAAGGAGATTAAAAAGGCGGTTATACATGCATGCAAAATTTGAAATAAGTCTATTAGTAGAAGCGGGTTAAAAATCAAAAACAAATTTTAAACTGGAGTTGGGGCCTCAGAGCCTCCAGCTCTACCCAAATCTGTGACTGCTTCAGTATGTTTTTTATTGATTCTATGCATATAATGTGAAATTCGAGTTCAATTGGATAATAAGAAGTGGATTAGAATTTGTTTGTAATATTTGAGATCTCGACAGACAAAAAACATTTCTCTCCGCAAATTCCTTAAGAAAGTGTTATCTATGGTGAATTGCAATATTTTTTTATGACTGGTAGTGGCTTTTAATAAGTATTTATAAATCTTCATCAAAAAATAATTTTATCTGTTTGAAAATAGATACAAAACAACGACGAGGAATTTAGCAAAAGCACATGGTGTTATATTAAGTTTAAAATTCATATTTCATTGATTACTTTAAACATAAAGGTAAAATTTACACATACACACATACAAAAATAGGATATTAATATAATTTTTGCTGGTAGTTAAAATTCAAATTATTAATTTAAATTTAAAAATATTAATAAGACATATTAATAAGTTTACATTAAGGTAAGTTTATATTAAGTGTATATTAAGAGTTTTAATAAGTTTGTAATTTGACAATTTTAATTAAAAAAACATATTTAATATATTACATCCTTGTAATTAGAAAAAAAAAATAATTCAATACATTTATTTTGTGAAATCTAAAGTAATTTTTTATTGTTTTTTAAACCTTCAAATTGAATTAGCTTATCATATTTATTAAACAATTAAAAAATCTACAAAAATAATTAGTGGAAACAATAACGGTATTAAAAACATTTTAAAATTAAATAATTAAATTGTTAAAAATTCATCATTAGAAGAATTTTCCCTTTCAGTACTGCAACAAAAATTTAAAAACAAGAGAACGCTACTTCTTCTCGCTAGCTCTAAAAGGAAATTCACAGAAAATATTCTTTCATAATATCAGGGCAGTATGCCATTGTAAATCGATATTTTTTTTCTGTCAAAACAATGGTTTTCACTTTTGGAAACAAAATTGTCAATAATATTCATCTGGGAATTATTTTCTATCTTTGAATTTAAATTCTCTTACCTATTCTTTTAAAATGCATAGATTATTTTTTCTTTTGACAGCTGATTAAAAAAAAAAAAAAAAAAAAAAAAAAAAAAGTTATACAATTACATTTATGGAAGTTTTCATTTCTTTTATTATACGCTGCAGAAAATTTATAAATCCCAGAATTACGTAAAATTTAAGTTACACACTATATATACCAGAAGGTCTTCATTTGTGTTCTCCTTTTAACTTTCTCTTACCCATAAGGTAGAGAAAGTATTGTTTTTGGGTCAAATTTTCAAACGCGAGATTTTGTTATATTTACATGTTTTGAGGTCCGTTGAATACGAAAATTATGTTTTTTGCAAATGGTCTATGTGTATGTCTGTGTGTGTGTCTGTGTGTCTGTGTGTGTGTCTGTCTGTTATCAGCATATCTCAAAAACAAATTATGGCAGAAAGTTCAAACTCAGTATTCTAAATGTGTATCATATAGGCATGCTACAGTAAGCTTTTCGTTAAGATCAAGCAAATGGTTCGTGTACAGGGACAATCAAGAGAAATCTAATACATTACGGCTATGGGGGAAATTGCAGGTAAGTAGAGTTTAACGTCTATAGACTGCACTAAACCAAATGAAACGAATATGTATTTTTTGTAATAGAGATAGTTAACTGGGGAAAAAAATTTGTGTATGTAGGTGCCTCGCCTCCCCCCTGGGGAGGGAAGTCCCCCCTCGATGGGAGTAAATTTTCATGATGGGTATCTTTCAAAAGAGCTCACCAATACCTTTAAAACGAATGGTTGAACCATCGATGTGCGATAATTCAAAACAAAGTTATCGATTTTTTTTTTACTTTTAACCAAAAAAAAAAAAAAAAACTGAAAAAAAAAAAAAATTTTTTTTTTTTTTTTTTTTTTTTTTTTTTTTTTAAGTTTCAGAATAAAATGGACTTTTTTTTTTATGTTTGGTGTTATACTACTTCTTTAATATGGAAATCGTCCGCATTATCATAAAAGATAATTCTTTAAATAATAATTTTAATAAATTATTTTTGAAAAATAGAATTATTTTTTAATAACTGAATTAAATTCTTTATAAATGTAGGTGCATTAATGAAACGGGGGGTTGAGGGGGGCTGTAGCCCCCTTCACACAGAACTAATTATCATATAAAACTCTTCAGAAGCCTAGTATGAATTGTTTAACACAGGTTTACATAACAGTACTCGTTATCTTACCTTTTAATCTGCAATCTGTACTTTACCATGTTTTTATTAACTTCGATTCTTATTTGTTTGTTTGTTTGTTTGTTTGTTTGTTTGTTTGTACAGTACAAATCTTGCAATCGGATTCAACAGAAAATTTATATAACTAACTTCCCGACTAGCTAGATATTTGAAACTTTCAGGACAGCTCAGAACACGGTGACAATACATTTTTTTAATACTTTTAGTCAACTGTTTGAGGTCTCGCTGGCTTCGGCAGCGTTTATATGTTTCGACAGAAAATTTATTTAACTAACTTCCCGACTAGCTAGACATTTGACACTTTCAGGATAGCTAAAAATCCGATGATAATACATTTTTTTATACTTTTTGTCAACTGTTTCATGTACTTACTGCCTTCGGCAGCATTTATATGATTCAACAGAAAATTTATTTAACTAACTTCCCGACTAGCTAGACATTTGAAACTTTCAGAATTGTTCATTATACGGTGAAAATGCATTTGTAAATATTTTTAACCAACTGCTTCGGGTTCCTGCTGCCTTCGCCAGCGTTACCAGTATAATGATTGCAATAGATTTTTCACTAACTTCCCGAGTAGCTAGACATTTGAAATTTTCAGGATAGCTTATAACACAGTGACAATACTTTTTGTCAACTATTTCAGATCCCTACTGCCTTCGGCAGCGTTTATATGATTCCACAGAAAATTTATATTACTAATTTCCCAACTAGCTAGACATTTGAAACTTTCAGAATAGTACAGAATACGGTGAAAATGCCTTTTTTAAATACTTTTAGCCAACTGTTTCGGGTTCCTGCTGCCTTCGGCACGTTACCAGTACAAAGCTTGCAGTCCATTTTTCACTAACTTTCCGACTAGCTAAACATTTGAAACTTTCAGGATAGCTCAAAACACGGTGATAATACATTTTTAAATACTTTCAGTCAACTCTTTCATGTCCCTACTGCCTTCGGCAGCGTTTATATGATTCGACAGAAAATTTATTTAACTAACTTCCCGACTAGATAGACATTTGAAACTTTCAGAATAGTTCAGTACATGGTGATAATGCATTTTTTAAATATTTTTAACTAACTTCTTCGGGTTCCTGCTGCCTTCGACAGCGTTACAAGTACAAAGCTTCCAATCGATTTTTCACTAACTTCCCGAGTAGTACATTTGAAACTTTTAGGGTAGCTCAGAACACGGTGACAATAAATTTTTTTAAATAATTTTAGTCAACTGTTCCGGGTCCCTACTGTATTCGGCAGCATTTATATGATTCAACAGAAAATTTATTTAACTAACTTCCCGACTAAGTAGACTTTTGAAACTTTCAGAATAGTTCACAATACGGTGAAAATGCATTTTAAAAATATTTTTAAACAATTGCTTCGGGACCCTGCTGCATTCGGCAACGTTGCCTGTACAAAGCTTGCAATCAATTTTTAACTAACATCCCGGTTAGATAGCCATTTGAAACTTATAATAGCTCAAAACATGATAGCAATGAATTTTTTTAATGCTTTTATCCAATTCTACAGGTTTCCGCTGCTTTCGGTAGCATTTATATGATTCAACAGAAAATATAAAAACACGTTATATAAAAAGTTCTTTTTATCTTGTAATTATACAGTATTAAATTGCAGCGTAAGAGAAAGTCGTGTGAGTGACACACCAGATTATTTTTCATACAAAATGCATTTAAAAGAATATTATAAATAAAATAATTTTCATATGTCTTGAATAATATATATTTAACTAAAATAAAATAAGGACTTGAAACGAATTGTATTAATATAATTACGAAGTGCAATGTGATATATTCTAGTAACGCGGGGAAAAAAAAAAAAGAGAGAGAGAGAGAGAGAGAGCCTATTTGTACAGAACATATTAAATTTAACAGAGCAGTTTTGAAAACAAAAACCACTTCTCTACATAACGTTCAAAATTCAAGTCCCCAAGTTTTTTTTTACTTTCTCCTACCCATAAGGTAGAGAAAGTATTATTTTTGGGTAAAATTTTCGAACGCGAGTTTTTGTTAAATTTACATGTTCTGAGGTCCCCTAAATACGAAAATCTAGTTTTTAGCAAATGGTCTGTGTGTATGTCTGAGTGTATGTCTGTGTGTATGTCTGTGTTTCTGTGTGTATGTCTGTGTGTCTGTGTGTATGTCTGTGTGTATGCCTGTGTGTCTGTCTGTTATCAGCATATCTCAGAAACAAATTATGGCAGAAAGTTCAAACTTGGTATTCTAAATGTGTATCATATAGGGATGCTACAGTAAGCTTTTCGTTAAGATCAAGGAAATGGTTCATGTACAGGGACAATCAAGAGAATTCTAATACATTACGTCTATGGGGGAAATTTCAGGTAAGTAGAGTCTAACGTCTATAGACTGCACTAAATCAAATGAAACGAATATATATTTTTGGTAATAGCGATAGTCAACTGGGAAAAAAAATTGTGTATGTAGGAGACTCGCCTCCCCCCCTGGAGGGAAGTCCCCCCTCGAGGGGAGTAAATTTTCATGATGGGTATCTTTCAAAAGAGCTCGCCAATACCTTTAAAACGAATGGTTGAACCATCGATCTGCGATAATTCAAAACAAAATTATCGATTTTTTTTTTTTTTTACTTTTAACGAAAAAAGAAATAAATAAATTAAAAAAAAAAAAAAAAAAAAAAAAAAAAAAAAAATCGTTTTTTTTTTTTTTTTTTTTTTTTTTTTTAAATATTGATAATAAAATGGACTTTTTTTGGATATTTGGTGTTATACTACTTCTCTAATATAGAAAGCGTCTGAATTATCATAAAAGATAATTTTTTTTAATAATAATTTTCATAAATTATTTAAAAAAAAAACAGAATTATATTTTAATAACCGGATTAAATTCTATATAAATGTTGGTGCATTAATGAAACGGGGGTTGAGGGGGGCTACCGCCCCCCTCACACAGAACAACTTATCATATAAAACTCTCCAGAAGCCTAATTTGAATTGTTTAACATAGGTTTACATAACATTGTTATCTTACCTCTTAATCTCAAACCTGTATTTGTAGTATTAAATTTCAGGGTAAGAGAAAGTTGTGTGAGTGACACACCAGATTATTTCATTCCGGGTCCATCAATTTCCTGGAGAAGTTTAAGGGGGAAAACCCTTTTTCCCTTAAAAGCTATTGTGAATTATAAACTTCTCTGGCGCATGAAAAAGTTAAGGCCGCTTTCCACTGGAAGTTCAAGACCAAGGTTCAAAAAGTCATTAATCACGCTTCCGACACAAAGAGCCAAATGTCTTGTCATCAGTTGTAGCCCTTTTTTATCAGATTGCGCAGTTACTTCAAAGGAAAGCATGGAAAATTGACAAAGATACCTGCCTCTGGCCCCTCAATTATCTCAGCTGGGGGTTAGAGCCAGGCCCTCTCCCATTTCGAACCGACACTAGACCCAGGTCCAAAGGCTTGACCACATCAAAGGATTCTGAATAGCACCGCTCGAAACATTTCCAACCGACTCTCAGTGGAATCTGCACTTTATTTCCACACTTAGCTAGATAGTTCATTGGATAAACTGTGGGGTTCCGAAAACTCTATGTTCAGCCTCTTGTCTGCAGATGAATTCCGGCCATAAAAGGGAAACATGAAATCGTGACCTTTATGAAACTGGCCTGTTGAATATCTTCTCGTAATGCCCCTGTTCATTCTACTCGCAGACCAGCGGGTACCTCTGGAACACACACACAACAGTGGACTAAAAACTAGGCAATGGCGATATCACAGCAGTCAATCCTATATTCACTTTAAAAGCTGTGGGACTGTTTATCGTCTATAAATTTTCCGATGGTTAGATTAGATTATAGGGTGTCTGAAAAAAGACTTTACAACTTTAAAATAATATAACTGCGAAACAGTGAGACACAGAAAGATGAAACAAGTGGAATGTTAGATGGACATGTCTGGAATTTGTTATAGACCGGTTTGCAGGAATAGGTCTAATATTGGCTAATAGGTGGCACCAGAATTACTAGAATCTTTAAATAGTATTCTAAAGTATAGAAAGCTCATTCGTCAGTCTGTTTCATTGCTTACACGTGTAAGGGAGTTGTATCGAGTTAGTTGTTATAGGAAATTGAAGAATATCATGTTGTATTTCTTGGAGCAACGTCTTTTTATTGTACTGGAATACCATCGATTAGTTCGATGTCCAACGATGACAAGGCGAAACTTAAAATAATAATATTAGCAATAATAATAATATTGAATAAGGTCTAGACCATAAAACAATTCGCAATTTATTCATTTAGAAAATTCCAGAACTGTCTGTCCAACACATGACTTGCTTCAACTTTCTGTCTTCCACTGTTTTGCAGTAACGTCATTTCAAATTATGGCATGGGGAGTTTAAAGATTAAATTATACTAGCAGGTGCGCATAAATGAATATTTTTAAGGCAACTGTATTTTAATATAAGAGTTTATAATTGCTTGCTTGTTTGTATACTTCTTTTTTGCAGGAACCTATAACTGTTAATTATTCCGAACTGAAATTGACTGAATGTATTAAATAAAAAAGGAAATGCATAATAGCCGTTGCTAAGATATGCAGACGATTACATTCAAAGAAAAAGAAAAAAATCATGAAAAATGAAACATTAAAGCCAATATTAAAATAGAAAAAACATTAATTTTAAAAATTCAAATTCGAAATTCGAAAAAATCTCGATGAGGTGCACACCTGCAGGGTCCCAGGTACCTATATGCAAAATTTGGAAACTCTGCGACCAGTAGTGTGAGCACCAGAGCGCAGACACACACACACAGATACTTTATTTATATAGATTATTAAATTAAAAAATAAAATCCTGAATTTTCTGACTGCTAAAATGCCCTCATAATTTATTTAAAATCGAACAAATTTTATTGACCCGTGTATTTTATGGTGCTAATATATAATTATATATATATATATATAATTATATATCTTATATATATATATTTATAATATTATATATATATATATATATATATATATATATATATATATAATTATTATTATAGAAATGAAATAACATTTATATAAATTTTTATTACAAAATTTTCATATAATTAAAAAATTAGCGTTAATGAAATATTAGATTTCACAAAACAAAAATATTTATTTAACGAAAGTTTCATTCCAAAATAATGTTCTCTAACAACTGATTAAATCTAGATTGAACACGGTAACTGCATTTTAGTAATTGTGCATAACTAATGTGTACACGAAAGTAAAATTGCAATAACATTATACGTAACCAAGGACAACATAGACAATGTTATGGAATTTCTTGAAATTTCAAATGTTTAAATACTCAACAGCACTATAGTAGCTTAAAAATTTTCCTCTTTGGTTTTAATTATACAGACTAAAATTACCATGGTAACCTATAACGAAATCATTTGTATGCAATCTTCTGTGCTCAAATTCTCGTAACTTTTAATTAGCTAACATACAAACGAAATTGGAATTTAAGTACTCCAAAATGATTGTTAATGTGTCACTCAAACGGAAAATCCAATAATAGAAAGCTTAGTACTAGTTAACAATGTATAAGAAGGTAGTAAATATTTATAAGTATTATAAACAAAAATTGTTTATTTGGAATTTAAAAATTTAAGTACTTTAAATTTATTTTTATTGATTACACTTTAATTCGTCATAAAAATTAAGCCATGAAACTATTTTGAATACCTGTCTATAGTTTTTTTTTCTTTCTTTTTCTTTCCTTTATTTTTAACAAAGTCTCCACTTTTAAGAATAATTAAGAGGAAGCATAATATTATTGTTGATAATGAGTGAAATAGTTTGAAAAAAATAATTTGTTTGTATCATAATTATTTCTAAATAGATGCATTAATTTTCATATTTGTCAAAAACTATTTACGTGTATTAATAATAAATATAAAAGAATAAAATTTATAATTACGCACTGAGAAAAAAAAAAAATATATATATATATATATATATATACCGCCTTTCTCTAGAGTAAATAAGTGACCATTTTCTAAATCCCTTAACTATGCGCAGAAGACCCGCCAATAAACTAAATAGACGAAATTATCGAGAATTTCTAGTGTACTCATTTCTAGATGGTGAAACAATGTTCTGAATACCCTAAATATTCTGAATCATATGTATTGCGATAAATTCTCGCTTGATTTTCTAGAATTGGGTCATAAACCAAGATTATAGTTGCAGAAACCCGCCTCTTGTAATCTCATTTATTTGCAGAGATTTTTAAATAACTTTGTCCTCGTGAATATAGGGAAGCGCTCTAGAATTCTATTAGGGGTTTCTAGAACTCGCTTTCCAAGGAGACTAGAATTTATAAGGATGTCATGGAACTATTTT
Organism: Salticus scenicus; assembly: GCA_963930645.1. Taxonomy (NCBI): domain Eukaryota; kingdom Metazoa; phylum Arthropoda; class Arachnida; order Araneae; family Salticidae; genus Salticus; species Salticus scenicus. The sequence goes on along the minus strand of OZ005654.1, from coordinate 28,255,311 downwards.
TTCTAGAGACACAATTTAGATTCTAGATGTCAGTTACAGAATTTTTTCTCAGTGCGAATATTAAGACATTACTCATGTATTGCGTGGAATCTTGCTCAATGTTCAGTTATAATATGGATATATATAATTAACAATTACAGATATCTCTTTATAAAACATTATTGACGTATGAATAAACGCATAAGAAATTATGCATAAAAGAGAATTTTTTAAGATTTTAATAAAACGAATTTGTGAATTAAAGATAAACAGTTAAAAATTGTGTCAGAAAAAAAAAGGACATTTTAAATCTGAGTTATAGATTAATCTATTAAAATTAATATATTTTATGAAATTTAATAGAATACAAATTTTGATACAATATTTATTGGGAAGATAAAAATTTCTCTGCACACCATAAAATTAATGAAAGCATTATCGGTTTCGAAAGGACGTGACCTTTCTTCTTCAGGTAGAAAAGACGTTGAATTAAAAATATAAATAGAGCAGAAATTTTACTTACATATTCAGCGTACGCAATAAAGTGACATTTATTAGGTATTGCAAATATACAGTGTACTTATAATTAAATCTTCTCCATAAACTTTATCCTGCAGCTAAAATGGAGCAACGGACATCCACTACATTTGAAGCCCGGGCGATTCATCAGACACACTGAAAAAGTAAGAAAATTATAGTTAAAAAATCGAACTAGTGACGTTTTCCATGGAAGAAAGGAAAATATTTCGAAGTAAATGACTCCTACATATGGAATAAATAGATACTCTTTTTTTAAAATGTGATTTTGATTAGGTGTGGTTCATTCTATTTGCAGATATGCCAACATTTGTAATTTTTTTCCGCAGCCCTTTTAGTACGCGTTTTCTTCCGCACAATTTTTATTTTTTATTTATTTGTTTACTTACTTATTTATTTTGTAATATTCTACAATATAACGTTACGAGTAAATAAAAAGACATTTACTCTTAAACACATGGTGTGGACTAAACATGGAGGATATTCTCCGAAGTAAATTATACATAATGGTGTATCCGCTAAATGCTAAAGTTGCATTTCCTTTTAAAAAATGACAACAACTAGTGGATAAATTTTAGCATTTTTTTTTATTCTTGTGCGCATTTTCCCATGAATTGTTGAAAGGAAAAAAAAAAAAAAAAACCTCTGCAATATTACAGAAAATTTCTGTCAGCAAACTTGCCAGAAAATATCTGTATACTATGAAATATATATATATATATATATATATATATTAATAACTTGTAAATGAACACTTAAAAAATAATAATAATAATAAAAACTTGCAACAGTTGTTTCAGGTCACAAAATAAGCATGGCTCTTCATCAGGTGAATAATATAGGAATGAGTGCATTAGCAGCCAGGTGTATAAAGTATTAAATCATTTTCAAAATATGCCAAAATTTTCATTTTCCATATTCTAAAATTTTCAGTAGGGCAACTATATTTGTATGTGAGCTTAAGAATAAAAATTTCTAAATACTTTTAATAAAATATATAAATTTTTTACTGGTGTAGTTAAAATCATTGACAGAGAAGAAACACGGCAAACGTTTTTTACTTAGAAATCACTGGAACGATTAATATACATATATATAATACATATATAGAGGTTAGATGTAATTCGATGAAAACTGATCTCACTTATCTTCTTCAAGAAAATTAGCCTTCGATGGTAACCCGTGTTTTATCTGTAACAAAGTATACTCCGGCCTACAAACATATACAGAAATCTGGTTTTATAGGAAATTGCTTGAACGATTTTCGTAAGAAATAATAGTTAGAGATTTGAGATGATAATTTGATTTGGATTTTTCTTATCCCCAGGAAAATAAGCTTTCCCGAGTAACCTGCGTACACCTGGGGCAAACAAATAAGAAAACTAATAATTGTATTTATACTACAAATAACTTTTACAATGAGGCTAATTGGACTCGGTCATCTAAGTACTAAGTATTTTCTTCAAATAACATTGTCATAAAAATACGCTAAAATATTGTAAATGTATTGCTTAAATATCGCTTTATTAACACTGTATATCAATAACTTAAAATGTTGGAATACCTAATTTTCGTATAAAATTAAGCATTTTATTTTTCAAATTCTTTTGAAAATTCGGTTTTCAAAACTGAATATTATAATTAAAAGGAGTAAATTTTAAACAGTTCAAAACTTGGGAATAATTTAGTTAGCTTAATCTTTCTTAGCCGAAATGCAAATTTAATTACACTTACCATTTCATCCACTAAATTGCATTTAATTTAGAAAAGCGAAAGTTTAAAAGTACATCGCACGTTCTAAGAAGTTAATTTTGCAGACTGGGTATATTAGAATACAATAAAAAATAAATAACTGAGTATTTAGCATTAAATTTTATATTTCATTTCAGATTTCAGAAGATATAACATCTCTTTAAAAATATATATTTATTAAAAAAAAAAAAGGTTCATTAATAATGTTTTGAATAATATATTCAAAACAATTTTTTTCCTAAAAAAATAAGTATCATTTTCCATGAAAAAAAATTGCTAATTTCATTCTTATGATAAACATTTTCTTTTTTTGTTTATTTAAACTTATGTACTCTATAACATAAAATTTGCCGCACCAAGAAAGTGTTATTCGAATAAGCGCTAGCATTCTTATGCAATTTCCCCACGACTTAATCAGTAAATAATTAATTCTTGGCGGTTACTGAATGTTCAGATAGAGCTAATCACCGGAGCTAAATAACGGAGAATCAGTATCATGATCAGTATTATATTGTTATGTAAACTATCCTTCATATGTCTTTGTATGCATTACCTTCTTCATATTGGAAGATTGTTAGGGGGTCTAATTTTGTAAATCCGTTTTATGTCTTCTATCACAATAATTCCAAAAAGCGTATATAGTATCAGAGCCCGATTAAGGCTTGCTGGGGCCCAAGGCCCAGGACGATTTTGGTGCCCCTCCCTCTCCCCACAGACAAATTAATGCAATTTTCGTAAAAAATAATAATAATAATAATAATAATTTTTGCAGGAAATTTGAATACAGGAAACAAAGTTAAAGCATCACCTTCATAAGTAACTAGTTCTAACGTTATTTGCAAAGTAATCTCAAACCAGCATGGATCAATGCTGGATTAAACTCAGCATTAGAACGAGGAAGTAGGAAATTGGCGATGATTGGGGATCTACCCTTAGGTGTGGTCCGTAGATATGCCGTACAATTTTTATCCTCCACGAAGAGGATTAGATTTGAACAAAAGAATATTATCATTAACTAACTTCCAGTTATTATTATTATTATTATTTTTTATCTTTGGCAAAAAAGCGCTTTAAATGTTTTAAATTATTTTGATGCCCTAGGCCGAGGCCTAATAGGCCTTAAAAATTTAGCTTTCCCAATGATTTGTATTTTTAGATAGTATTTTATTAACACTTCCACTTTCTGAAACTTACGATGCGAAAATTTACTTATGCATGATATTATAGCTATTGACATGCACTGCATTTTCCAAATCTATAATTTAAAAATAAACCGCATATGAAAAGGTTAGTTTTGGAGATTAAACAAACTATTTGTAACTAAAACGTATAATGAAATATTTCAAATTAAATACTATATTTTAAATGAAATTTAAAATGTAAAGCTACTACTACTGCTACTACTACTACTACTCAACGATATATATAAAGTAGAGTGATAAATGGTAACCCTTGAGAAGGTCCAAGATGAGTCATGTGACATGCTCTCCTTGCACCTGCGTATTCGGTGGCTCCCTTGGTAACAGCTTATTTTCAGTAAATTTCTATGGCAACGGTTTGCAGATTGTTCTTCGCATAAGTCATAAACGCCAATGTTTTTGTTTATTTACGTAGTTTAATATTCTTTTGTTCTAAATCATTTTGATTTTGATTTTACTTCTGTTTTATTTCGTGTAGTTGAACTTTAACCGACAAAATGCTTAAAAATAGTTGAAAAATTATTATTTGTTGTTAAATTTAGCTCTTTAAAAGTTTAAATTTTCTTTTATAAACACTTTTAAACTTTGTTGGGAAACAATGAAAAAAAAAGGTATTTTATTATTTATTAAAATGTGAAATATGTGTAAAATTATTTTAAAAACAATTTATTTCGGCCATAGGACTGTGATGTTACCTAGTAATAATGATAATTTGTCGAACTGATATTTTAAATGCCAAAATAGCGATAAAGGGTCAAACACAGCAACCTATTCGAGCATGCCACGTGATTCATCTTGAACCACGGAAAGTTAATCCTTCATCCATTGAATCAGCACTCTAATTTATATATCTCGTTGCTACTACTACTACTATTACTACTACTACTACTAATAATAATAATTCAATTTTTTTAACGCAATACGATAATTTTCTTGTTTTATTCCTTTCATTTTAAATAATGAACTTAAAATAATTTTCATAAAAAAAAAGTAAATAATAAATAAGAATGACTAGTTTAATAGTTAATGTCCGTCTTTTTACAATGAGGTGTTTTAATTTTTTTTTTGAAGGCTATACTACACTATCTACCAATAAGTATTTGAACATTTTCAAATTTAGGCGTTTTGTCAGATATCTAAAAAAGTTCTTTGGAATCACCACGAAACTTTCATAGTATAAAGAACATGTTATACATCATATATTTCAGCAAAAGTTGTGTTCTGAAGAGGAAAAAGGGACCAGTAAAAAAATAAATATAAAGCAAAATGTTTTGGATCACCCTGTAAGCCAAAATCTTTAAATGCATTTTGGCTGTAATCTGTGATTATGAGAATTGTTTTCATTGTCTGTATAAATTATTATGAGGCTACAACGTATATTCATAGAGATATAATGGTTTCTTTAAAAAACTGAAAAAAAGAATCCACCTTTTTAATTAGAACACGTGGTATCTGACCCAATGCAAAGACATCCTCAGAAAATTTGACATACTACATTAGACACAGCATACTGCAACCAGAATGCAAAATGTTAAATATTACTAAATAATTTTTTACAAAATAATTTTTAACGACGCATGAGCTAGCTTAAAAAAAAATTCATTTGCAGAGATTAACAGCCAAAAGCATGGAACAACTTATATGAAAACCACAAATAAATGTCATGTAAATTCAAAAAGTTATGAGAGATAGAATAAACATAATTTCAGTTCTATTAAAATAAAAGCTAAACAATAAGTGGTTTTACTCACATTTTTATTTTGATTCACTCATTGCCCAATGGTAATACAGTGCTCTTTGATTCTAAATAAATAATGATAAAATCATCTATCTTTTTTCTTTCTTTCTTTTTTTTTTTTTTTTTCAGAAGAACTGCAATTCTGTTTGTTCTATCTCTCATAACTATTTGAATTTACTCGTTGTTTGTTTGGGGTTTCGTGTAAGTTGTTCAATACTTTTGGCTATTAAATTATGCAAGTTATTATTATTTTTTTTAATTTAGGACATACGTAAATAAAAATTATTTAGTAAAAAATCTTGTATTTCGCAAGATATTTAACATTTTTGCATTCTGATTGCAGTATGCTATGCCAAATTTCCTAAAAATGACTTTGCACTGAGTCTACAGTAGGCAGCAAGATTTTTTAAGCGCTAGTAATAATTCCTGCTTAAAAAACGTGCACCTCATACTATTTTCTTAAGCAAATATTTGTCGAGTCATTATATTAATCTTATGCTGTTTGTAAGAAGTAAGTTGATGATAAAAATAGCGATAAAACTAAAAATAAATATATATATGTATAATATGAATGTGTGTTTCAACAGTTTTGCTGCCGAATGTAATACCCTACGTGTTATAATTAAAAAAGCAGAATTTGTTTTTGCAATTTTTTAGAAAAACCGTTATATCTCCATGAATATATGTGGTAATCTCATAAAAATGCATACAGATAAGGGAAAAAAATCCTCATAATCATATGCTACAGCCAAAACGCATTTAAAGCATTATTTTCACAGGGTGACACATAACATTTAGATTTTCTTTAAAATTTTTACTGGTCCCTTTGTCTACTTCAGAACACAGCTTTTGCTGACATATATGATGCATAATATGTTCTTTACACTACCAAAGTTCCAAGATGATTTATAAAGAACTTTTCTAGATGTTTGACAAAACATCTAAATTCGAAAGTGTCCAAATACGTATTGGTAGATAGTGTAAAATCATTTTTTTTTTTGTTGTTGTTGTAGTTTAATTATTATTAGCTTATTATTAAATTTAAGCCTATCAATTAAATTTATTCGAACGATTTATTAACAATAATAATTTGTTTTAGAATAAGGTACTATTTCATTTTATTTTAAATGCAGTTCATTATAATATTTTTCTACTTTTCTGTAATTATATATAAGCTAATAATACAGAAGTAACTGCACTATATGTCTAGAGGAAGTAGTATTTAATTAGTGTAGTTTATGTATTCTACTGTTATTTCATACATATCTAAATGGCGTGATAACGAAATCAATCGTGATAAGCTTTGGTACAAGTGCCTGTATTAAGGGGACTTGTAAATGTTTATTTTGAATTCAAGTTATTTTCTAAAAATGGTATGTAAAATCATACAGATTTTTTTTTCGTCTAATTAATCTTGCATGTCTAAGTATCATTAGAATCCTAATGATTTTACGTTAGCTTTCGGTTAATATAATATTTGCACGAAGTGAATATATATTTTATAATTATTTGGGGGAGAACTGTCTTTATTTTGTATTGTGAATTACATAATCTATAGAACTATGATTGTTTTAAAAAGTTAACCTACAAAATTAGGGGTTTTTTTTCTATTGCTTTCTTCTTTATGCTTAAATTTAAACGAGCACTACGAAATTTGGTTGAGTCTTTCAGATAATAATTAGGTGACTATTATATGACTTTAAAATTGGGAATAATATCCTCCTTTAAGTTAAATTTATTCTTTTAGTGTCATTTTTTGTAATTAACTTAAAAAATATTCATATAACATGAAAAATGGATCAGGTATATTTTATAAAATTACTTTTTGACCTTAAATTATTTCAGCGATGTACATAGTTTACAATGTAATAGTTATATTTTAGTTCAAAAATTCTGTTACGGAAGTAAAAGAAAACTGAATTAAAAAAGAAAAACCTGATTTTAAACAATGGGGACCCGGAAAACTCTCATCATGCTAATGCAGTCATGTTAAATTCACCAAATTTATGCACCTTTTTCTCAAAAATGGTGAACGACAATTATAATGGAACGTTTACATACTTTGATAAATCATTTTCATTCTAGGGGAAACTAAAAAAATATATTTAATTATTTATTGGAAAGGGCTGCTATATTAGCATTTTTGTTTAAATTCCACTGCCTAAAATACGTGTGTGTACATCGTTTAAAAGATAAAATGTTAAAAGTTTTAAACTATTGAATGATATAAAAAAGCAGAAATAGAATTTTTTTTATCAAATTTTGTTTACCTGGTCTCCTTGATATATGGTTTTCAATTGGATTTTTTATTCATTCACATTATTTTTTGAACTTTTTCATTTTTTTCAAAACAGATAAAAAATAAAAAATAAATAAATAATAATAATAATAATGTAGAATAAATAAATAAATAAATAAATAGAGAGATAAAAAAGCAATATTAGTTCACAAATTATTGTCGATGACAAAGTTGTAAAAAATTCGACTAATGATTTGATAACAAGCTTGTTGTCCAATTTTTAAGTTTTTATGACTTTCTTAAACACTTTTGCGCTAACAAAGAACATGCAAACAGGTTGCGGCTTAATTTTTGGAAACAAGTGTATCGTAAAAAATGTTTTTATCTTGTCATAAAAGCTAATGCTGTAACAAATATACAGTAGCGGAAATAAACTGTTTTCAAAGCCAGTAATGCTGAGGTGTTGGGTGCAAACTCATATCGTAGGGACACCTTAGAATGCTTTCTCCAACATCTGAGGTAATTGAATCCAGACTTAAAAACTTTGCGTAGTTTGGCCAACAAATATCAAAATTTTAAGGGTTGGTTTAGTACCAAATCAACACCTCTACAACATGTAATGAAACTTAGAACTTGAATCAATAGATATACACTGTAGAAAAAAAAAAAAAAAAAAAAAAAAAAACGTAAATTAGACCGTAAATTAGTAGACCGTAGGCCGAAAATTAAGTACGTAATGACCTTAAATTTTGTTATATACCTGTAATTTTTTTTTTTTTTTTTTTTTTTTTTTTTACGGACTTTGTCTGGAATCTCTGCTACTGGGCTTTCCTCGTAATCTTACCAGATTTTTTTTTCTTTTTTTTTTTTTTTTTTTTAACAGTGTAAGGTATAACGAGGTTTTTACACTTCGGAAATTTCAAGATAATTCGTCCTGTACATTTTCAGATATGTATATATATATATATATATATATATATTAGGTGTCCCATAAGATTGTAGACATTTTTAAAATTCATAACTATTGAATGAATTGATAAAATTGAACACGAATTCCAAAAATATCATTCTCGTGAAGGGAAATTTATTTTGGTAAAGAAAAAAAAAATAATAATTAAAGTATTTATCGATAGAGGGCGCTGTGCGTGGCCAGATCACACATTTTCATGAAAAACTGTACTTATTCGCATGCAAGTGTTTGCAGGCATATAAATCCTATTCTACTTGTCCATCGTCACCACAAATTATAGTTTGCAAACGAGATATACCACTGCTAACTGTAGTTTCAGTTAGCGGTTTCTACCTGAGGGAAAACAGCTTCACCAATAATGCTTTATTCACCAAGTCAGAATCGTAATTAAAACTTCATGTATGCACAAGCAAGAGGCAATTGTGCAATTTATAGAACTTTCATTCGCTTATTTTTCTTTCAAATCCGCGTGAAAAATTTAACGATTTTTCTAATTATCATCGACAAAAAAAAAAAAAAAAATTAACTATATTTTTTCTTTAACAAAAAAAAAAAAAAAAAAAAAAAAAAAAAAAATCCTTTCCCGAGAATGTCTTTTTCGCACACCACGTTCAATTCTATCAACTTATTCAATGATTACGCACTTTTAAAATGTCAACAGACTATTAGGAAACCCGGTATATATAGGAAAATAATTTGAAATATTAAAAATAATAATAATAATAATATTAATAAAATAAGTAATATATATAAAGACAACAAATTCACATACTTAATATTCAATAACATGCAGTAAATGATAATATGCAAACATAGTTATAATGTAAAAATTGTAAATGAACACAGGGAAAATATTTTCTAAAATGAAAACAGACAGAAAATATTAATTAACTATAAAACAATAAGGCCGTTTCCAGGGAAACCCTTCAATGCAGGGTAGAATAGTAAGATATTTCTAGAGCTACAAGTAAAACAAAATGTAGTCCTGTATGTGAATTGATTTTCTTTATATTACTAATTTTATTAATTTTCGGTTTTTTTTAACCTTGAATTTACACGATATTTGTTTGGATATTCATATAAGCAGCTCAAGACTATTGGAAAATGAAATATTCTTAAAACTTGCGGATGCGTCGTTAAAAATTATTTAGTAAAAATGCTCTAATTTTATTAGATGTTTAATATTTTTGTATCCTGATTGCAGTTTGTTATGACTAATATAGTAAGTCAAGTTTCCTATAAAAGGTTTTTGCACTGAGTTCAGTACTGAAATAGTGGCTTTTATTTTGACAGTTTTTTAAAGAAACATTCATTTCTCAATGAATATATGTAGTGGCCTCATAAAACATTATACAGATATTAAGAAAAAACCCATAATCACATGCTACAGCTAGAATGTATTTTGAGCATTACCTTTTACAGGGTGATCCTAAGTATGCTCATTTTTCTTTCTTTTTTTTTTTTTTTTTTATCGATTCACTTTTTGATTTCGTGGCAAAGCTTTCATTGAAATATATAAGGTGTAGCATGTTCTTTACATTCCTGAATTTTCGAGATGTTTCGTCAAGTACTTTTTAAGATATTTGACAAAACGTCTAAAATCGAAAGTGTATGGTCGTCTGTGCAACGGTAGTGTAGTAATCTATAAAAATATATAATTAATATTTTCTTCTTTCTGTAAATTATTCGTTAATATGAAAAATTATAAAATTTTTCTTATTTAGGAGGGAGGGATCATTGTTAAGACGTAATGTTGAGATTTATTTCTAACATATGTCGGGACGCAAAGAGGCCCCAAAAATAATTCATACGGCATTTTTATTTATCAAACACTTAGAAACAGAGAACCAGCATGCTGAATAAAGGAAGACATTTTCATGTTCATTCCAGAATCCACAAGTTTTTATTATTTTTATTCCTTGGATAAGAAAGAGACATGATGACAATAGCTTGGAAATATTATTTAAAAAATTCACTTTGACAAACTTTCATGATTGACAACCAAAAATTATTAATACTGATTCGATACTAAATACTTCCTATTATAAAGAATTATTCATAAAAGAGAAAATTGTACATCTCGAAACACAGAAAAATATGCAACTGTTGTTACTTTTTGGCATCCCAATTAATAATGCGAATATTCATTAGAATCTCATTACCGTGCCAAGGGTTACGCAATCGAATGGAAATCGCCCACATTGGCGATTTGAAAATAATGTTGCAGTTAAAATCTTATACTTTAATTCTATGGAAGGTTGGCGAAACTATTTAAAATAAGGAGCGTATTTCAAAAATGTTAAGGGTTATTTTATAGAAAGAATTCGTTGGAAGCAAGATGAAATTTTGTTCTTTGATTGCATCATCTACGAAGACCATTGGGAAAATAAAAATAAAAATCCGAATTGAAATAAATGTATTTTCTTCTTCTTTTTACTGACAAGAAAATATTCAAAAGGTGTCGTCTTCAAAAAATATTGTAAAAAATATATGTGATTCTACTTTTTACAAAACACGAGAAAGTGAAAAATTTATCGGCTGAAATGAATTACAGCGACAAACAAAAAATTATCAAAATTAAGCATATTTGGCGATTTCACACTGTTAGGCGATTGATTTTGAGTACTTGGCGGAGAAGCAAAACACGATTCTTTTCGTACACGGCAATTTCGGTGCTACCGAACTAACAGCACGAAATCGCCAAAAATGCTTAATTTAGATAATTTTTCGTAGTCGCTGTAATTCATTTCAGCCGATAATTTTTTCACTTTCTGGTGTTTTATGAAGAGTAGAATGACATATATACATATATATATACATATATATATATATATTCAATATTTTTTTAAAACGATACCTTTTGAAAGTTTCCTTGTGAGTAGAGGATTAAATTATTTTTGATAACAGGAAATGGGTTAGATTTAATGTAATAATATATTAGAATTAAATGATATATTATATTATTATATTATTTATTTATTTAACAAAAGAGAAAATTAAATATTAATATTTGTTATGGAATTCAGAATTTTACCTAAATTTTAATTCCGCATTACAATTATCTTATATATTAAAAAAAAATATGAAAACTAAAGTCAGTCCGTCTGGCCGTTCTATCCGGCCGATTTCCTTCATTTTTTTTTTTTTTAAGTGAAAGGTATTTAGACACAGATATGTCATCAATAATTGAAATTTACTCAACTCCCACCTTACTCAAGTTATACTCAAACGCGATTCTTCCCTGTACATTTCTTATGGGACACATTCACTCAAGCAATTCGAATTCTCATAGCTCCTCTTCTAATGAATGGATCTTGATGGTTTCACTCTCAGAACACTCAGTGGATCAAGTTCTTTCTTTTGAGCTATTAACTGCTTAAATTCGTTGAGTTTGAGGAAAGTTATGCGTGCACAATCAACTTTACATTCAATTTTTTCAAGATTTTCCTTCACTCAAACCTCTATAACTAGAGTTCTAATTAACGTAGGCTGTTGACACAAGTCTAAGAACACTCAGTGGATCAAGTTCTTTCTTTTGAGCTATTAACTGCTTAAATTCGTTGAGTTTGAGGAAAGTTATGCTCATCATTTGGGATGAAGCACCCATGGCAAACAGACATTCTTTAATGTCTATAAACCGGTTACTGAAAGATGTAATGGGTAATGCTGTGCCATTTGGTGGAAAAATCATATTGGGAGGAGATTTCCGACAAGTATTACCTGTTGTTCCTCATTCATCACGGGCTGCTTCAGTACAAAATTCAATCAAGTTTTCACCTCTGTGGTCATTTTTTAAAATCTTCAAGCAAAAGAAAAATATGCTAGCTAAGGTGGACGAATCTGAATTTGCAGACTTCCTCTTGAAAATTGGTGATGGTGAATACCCTTCTAATGATGAAAATTTAATTTAATTGCCTTCTTCAATGATTTCAGATAAAGATATTGTCTCTGAAATTTATGGTGAAAGTCTATCTTCATCCTCACATGACCATGTGAATCTTTTCACAACTGCAATTCTTGCACCAAAAATTAAACATTGTGCCAAAATAATAGGACTGTTTTAAATCTACTTCCAGGAACTTCAAGGTCTTACACCAGTGTCAATACTTTGATGACTGAAGAAGAAGGTGAACTATTGCAATTTCCTCCGGAGTTTTTGAACAGCCTTGAGATGAGTGGTCTACCTCCTCATGTGTTAACTTTAAAAGAAGGTGCCATTGTAATGCTTCTCAGAAACTTGAATGCAGTTAAAGGATTACTGAACGGGACGAGACTATTAGTCAGGAAAATGTATGACAATATCCTAGATTTAGAAGTTTCAACTGGTGTGCATATTGGAGATAGAGTACTGTTACCTCGCATCGATTTATCACCATCTGACACGACAATGCCCTTCTCTTTTAAACGACGGCAATTTCCGATTAGAATAGCGTTTTGTATTACCATCAACAAAGCGCAGGTTCAAACGCTCGATCGAGTTGGAATCTATTTGCCTGATCCTTTTTTTAGCCACGGACAATTGTATGTTGCTTTACCTCGAGGAAGAACATTCAGAAATGTACAGGTAGAAATTAAACCTAAGGGCCAACGTACAACTAATATTGTCTCGAAGGAAGTACTGTAAAATGATTTTATGTAATAATTACACCCTCTCATACATAGTCTATCCTAATTCTGTGGAGCAGTGCGGGTCCTCTAGTTATTACTATTATTATTGTTATTATTATTATTATTTGTTTGTTTATACATTGCCATGAGTTATATTTTTAAATAATAACTTGCTAACAAGTCAGCATTTTAATTTCTAAGTATTCAAAACAAGACATACTTTTGTTTGATTTCATAAAAACAGAAAGTCACGCATTCCAAATTTGTTGGAATATTGATTTATATGTCACTTCTAATTCCCAATTCTTAAATATTGATTTTCGATATTTAAACTATTATATTCAGGACATAATTGTAATTTTTTTCCTTAGAGACATTCATTCAATCGACCAATTCATTAATTTTACACAAAGATTTCACCCCCCCCCACACACACAAACTTTTTTTTGTGTGTGTGTGTGTTACAGAAAAGGTAATTGAATTATAAAAGTTTTTTCAGAATTTCTGGAAAAGAAAATATGTATTATTTTGAATTATTTTAATAAAAATAAAACTTCGAAAATGGTATCAATGTAGTAATTTAATATTCCATCGTTTAATATATTTAGAATGGAAAAGTGTATGTAGTATAATATAAACAGAATTATAGAATCATATAAAAGTACAAATATTTACATTTTAATGAAGTACAATATAATAAATTATAACTAATATAATTTTCAGAAAATAAAATAAAAGTTTAAAACACCTATTACATGTTAAATAATAATAATAATAATAATAATAATAATAATTATTATTATTAAAAATTACCACAAGCACGCAAGTACTGTTTTGGTATGAAAGAAAATACGACATTTCGTCAGGTGAATTAAGTAGGCACGATTGCTACAAACACATCAACAAGCACCTACTTTGCCGCTTTGTTTGCAGTACTCGTGCGCACTTTGTTCATCTGACGAATGACCGTATTTTCTTTCGACCCGAAACAATGGAAGTCTTACATTTTTTGGTGTTTATTCAAAGTTTTGTGCTTATTAATTTTATACGCCAGTTATGTAGTACGTTTTTATAATTACCATTGGTATCTAGCAACGAAAATCTCTTCGTAAAGTGGCAAGTAAAATTTAGCATTCAACTTAAATATTTCTATGGAATAATAATCCATTACCACTTAATATTTCTAGTTCTCTAATATATTGGTTGTGTAATTTTAATAAAATAAACTTATATTTTAATTGAATATGTACAACAGATAAGAAATAATAAGTACGACTTTAATCGAATTACGTTGATTTATTCTGGATTGTATAAATTCAATGCGATATTTAACCTGTATTTGCATTAAAATAAATAAATGCTGCATATATGTATTTTTTTCCTATTACGCACAAATAGAACTTTGTGCGCTTCTGTCATATAAAACATTACGCCAAAAATATCATATAAAGAATTACATGCAAATATGTATAACGAGGATTATTGTTTCACATTTTCTTTGCATCCTCAATTAACATTTACTTTATCCTTCTTTTGCAGAGTACAATAAAGCAAACAACAGAATCTTCCACTTTTCTAGCAGCTTAATAGCGTTCATCATATCATGGATACTACTGCATTTAACATAGGTAAGACTAAAAGATTTAACTTTTTATTTACCACTTAATGAAACAGACCAAAATTGTATTCGAAAAATACATTTTTAGTAACTTTTAAGAGTATTTTTTAAATATATACGCAAAAAAATCTATGCGATACCACTTCATCATACTTCCCCTCGGACTTCCAGTGTCGAACGCGACGGGATCTGTGCCTGCACTACTACTGTAGGAAGGGGATCGCGATTATCATGTCCAGTTTTCTTTGCTGGGTATTAGACCCGCATGATAGAGAGGCCAGAATGGTTGAAGAGCCCGAAATCGAAACTCATCCTCTTAGGAGAAATCTAAGAAGGCAGGGAGCCTCGACTCCCGCTTCAACTGCCTAAAGTGTTGGTCTCGAACGCAGAGAACATCAGTTCTCTTTTCGACAGTGCAGAGTCAAATGGGATTTTTTCTTCGCCCGCTTGAGGGTTTTTCCCCGCGGATACCAAACAGCCAGTCCTTCTAAAGGCCGGTTTCCACTGGAAGTTCAAGACAAAGGTTCAAAAAGTCATTAATCACGCTTCCGACACAAAGAGCCAAATGTTTTGTCATCAGTTGTAGCCCTTTTTTATCAGATTGCGCAGTTACTTCCAAGGAAAGCATGCAAAATTGACAAAGATATCTGCATCTGGCCCCTCAATTATCTCAGCTGGGTGTTAGAGCCAGGCCCTCTCCCTTTTCGAACCAACCCGTAGACCCAGGTCCAAACGCTTGACCACATCAAAGGATTCTGAATAGCGCCGTTCGAAACATTTTCAACCGACAGTCAGTGGAAACTTCACTTAAGTACCATTGGCATCACTGGATAAGGTAATTCTAAGATAAGTTGTACATTCTAAGTAGAGGAGTGAGTCTGGTGGTGCATGACTGTTTTTCTTAATGACTGCACTGGTTTAACCCGGTTCCCATACGGGGGTGAGAGCCCATCGGTACCATTTGGTACTGAATTTGTAACGATAGGAGTGATATTTCTAATTTATTTTGGTGTTACACAAAACTGGTTTACAAAAACTCCAGAATGAAACTAATAGTCCTCCGTCCTAATATATATAAGGTGTCGTCTTAAAAAAAATTGAAAAAAAAAAAATATGTAAGCGACTCTTTATAAAACACCAGGAAGTGAAAAAAATATCGACTGAAATGAATTACAGCGATAACAAAAATTATCAAAATTACGCATGTTTGGCGATTTAACGCTGTTAGGAGTTCAGTTCGCTAGCACTGAGATTGCCGTTTACGAACAGAACTTTTTTTTGTTTCTCCGCCAAGTACTCAAAATCAATCGCCTAACAATGTGAAATCGCCAATTATTTTCAGCCGATATTTTTTCACTTTCTGGTGTTTTAGGAAGAGTATAATAGTATACATTTTTTTTTTCAATATTTTTTTAAGACGACACCTTTTAAATGTCCCCTTGTTAGTTTTAAAAGCAAAATTTTGTAAGGGAGAAAAAAAAAAAAAAAGATGGTATGTGCTACCATGCTTCAAAGAGTTAAAAAACTGGAAAATATTAAATGTTAAAACCAACCTGGGAAATATTAAATACGAGTAGTTAGGAAAAAATAAATTAAAAAACGGCAAATGTTCAAAATGTAACCTTTTTCTTTCCCCCTCATTTTTTACATTAAATATGCCATTGAATGTAAAAAACGAGGGGGAAAGAAAAAAATAAAAATGTATAAAAAAGCATGGGATGAAAACGAGAAAATCTCACAATGTTAAAGTGTGTAAAAAGGAAAAAAAAAAAAAAAAAAAAAAAAAAAAAAGAGGTTGACACCGGAAGAAACAAAGGGACAAAATTTACTAGAAAAGTCATCGAAGAGCGGGATGGGTGGGACTCGTGTTGGTACCCTGAAGCTATCGTCGAAGGTTTAATACGCCTCGCTTATTATGTGATTCGAGGGAGGGTGGGCTGGAGCCACCGCACTTTAAAATGTAAAAAACGAGTGGGAAAAAATTAAAAATCCATAGAAAAAACATGGAAGGAAAACGAAAAAAGAAAAAAAAAAAAAAAAAAAAAAAAACTCACAAGTTTAAATGTGTAAAAAAAAAAAAAAAAGGATAACACCGGAAGAAACAAAGGGTCAAAATAAGAAATGTAGCATTACATTTTATTAGCAGTTATATGAGTAGTAGTGTTCTTTAGTAATATATACCTTTAGCCTATTAAATGCTAGTCAGTTAAAGTTGCTTCTATTTTGTGAATTGAAAAGAACATAAATATTGCATTTTTTGTTTTGCAGGGAGCTGGACAGGATCCATTTGCAGTGTACAGATTGAATGATATTTTCTTCCATATGTGCAAAAGAGTGATATACAGCTAGTATATGGACATTTCTACTTGTCAAATAATGCAATAAGACGTCTGACTTACCAGAAGCTTTATAATCAAAGCACTTTTTGTAAAAGCGAAATCACGAAATGTCAAAGTTTTTCATGACTTCCATTTATCTATTCACAAGACCAGATATGTTGAATTTTTTTCTTGTGTAAATGTAAATGCATCGATTATTCTTTAGGCCTAATTCAAATTTTTAGTGAAAATCTATTACTAAAATTTCAAATAATTTTATAAAGTAATTTAAAATTTTCAATCTGCAGAAAACTACTTTTTTGAACTCATTAGTTTAATGAGCAAAAATAAAAATGTGAAGAAGCAAAATAAAAATTGACAGAAATCTTGCTTTTTAATCGGTTCCGAAATTAATTTCTAGTTAATATTAACCAGCAAAACTGCATATATCATTGTGGCATCCATTTTTTTAATAAAAAATACGTTCTAACTTTAAATAAATTCTAGGAAATTTTAAGTCAAAAAATTGCGTTAAAATTTTAATTTGATGAAAATTCCAAGAAACAAATACCAGTGTCAAAATTTTAATGCAACAAAGAATGTATTTAAAATTGATAGTAGATTTACACTTAAATTAAGAATATATATATATATATATATATGCTATAAAGAACTTTTTTAAACGGAAATTGTTTTCCATTATCTGATATCGTTTGTGTAATTGTACAACAAGTATATGCTGTCTTTTAAACTTTGATTATATATTTCTGATTTTACTTTGTAAAAACTTGATGAAATTACTGATTTACCTGTCTAATAAGCATAAATCTCATCATTTGACACTGTTATGAGGTAATAACGCATTCCTTAAAAAATATCTGTTAAAATGTAATTTTTTCAACATGGATAAAGCTAACAAAAATATTTATTGCTACATGAAAATTAATATGCTAATGAATTGCACAAAAAAGTGCTATAAAACATTGAAAAGTGTTGTTATTAAAAACGCATAATTATTATTACTCTAATTATTTTTAAATAAAAAGTTTCATTTCATAAATACAGGGTGTTGCGATTTCAAAACGCTATAATTATAAAACTAGAAATCAGAGCGATTTGATATTTTCCAGAACAATCGTGAGGCGATGAAATTTTGTTTGGGGGAGAAAAAGAGTAGTTCCAACATGTTCCAATAGATGGCGCTGTCAGGGTAATGTCAGGGAAAATGCCTAAATGGACTCATTAAACACAGGAATGTTTTTAGCAAAACTACGGATTAGCAGGAAACAATAGAATTCAAGGGTTTATTACATTTTTTTTTTAGCAAAATCACAAGAATACGTGTTTACAACGTAAACGATCATAGTGAAAAGAGAAAAAGAGGAGCTTCATGAGACAAATACTTTACAGATAATTAACGGCACATTTTGGAAGTATTTTTTTTTTTTTTACCAAACAAAATTTCATTGCCTCACGATTGCTCTCATGAAATATCAAATCGCTCTCATGGGTAGTTTTAATATTACAGCGTTTTGAAATCTTAATTTTAATTATGATTATCACCCTATATGTAAAAATATTTTTCTTACAGATATCTTATTTAAATGTAGCTTACATTTTTTTTCTACCTTGCTAGTGCAGAATTTTAAGTGGTTCCTTAAATGAATACCGTATTTTATACAGTAAACTTTAGTGCTAGTGTGCATTGCTTTTCTTTGATCGAATGAGATTACAAATGCTAAAACAAAAATTGTCATTCAATTATGGGACCGCTAAAAGACCCGAGAGATTTTTTTTAAAACTATGTTTTTTCTTTTGAAAGAAATAATTCAAAACTAAATATAATTCTAATAGTTAAAATTACAGTACCCTTCCCGTATATTTTCTCATGTCAGTCTATTATAATAAAAATATAAACTGGGACAAAATCTTTCAAGATAATTTTATAGATTAGAAACAATAATAATAATAATAAAATATTCTATTAACATTCATAAATAAAAACGTATTAAGAAAGTTCTCAATATCCACCATGATTACAGTTTTCGGGACACGAGTTAAAAGTATAGACAAGTGTTGTTTGTTTAAGTTAAGTTTCGAATTACAATTTTCTTTAAAATGTTTTGAAAGCAGTTATTTAACAACAATTTTTTGAAATAAAGTAATGTACTTTAGAATTTGAATCATTTTTATTTTCTAAAAAATATTGTGTATTCCTGAATCTGAATGGCTAAAATCATGTCTGCAGTAACAGTTCAGAACATTTAAACAAATTTAAAAGTGTTCTGTACGACAATAATTGATTAATTAGTCTTCTTTTAATTTAATTTATATAGAACTATTTGTTTCTGTCTCATGTAAACAGTATTAAAATACGATAGCTCTCAAATGTTCCGTATTTTTCTGACACCGTAGTTTATTTTATTTTGTTTTTATTTATTTCTAACTTTTTCTCTTCATTTAATTTAAAAAACTATTACAAAACAAATCAATAAAATAAAAAATAAAATTCTGCAGAATATATTAATATCTGAAATACGGAAGTCTATGAAACTAAAAAATATATTACAGCATCGTTTTAACGTCTTTTACATTTATATGTATTTTTTGTGAAATTCCGATTCATTCCTATTCATTTTAATGCATAAATTTTTCGTTTATACGCCACTAATATCGATTATACGTCATTTCCACTTTACTAATATTAGCAAAATTTCTCGACCTGTCATTATTTTCCATTCAAAATAAGACAGATTTTTCCTAGAGGGCATCTTAAATGGAGGAACACTGGAAAGGTCGAAGAATACTGATCAAAGAATCAATTGAAATCAAAGTAGAATTTTTAATACTCATAGACAAGCAGCAAATCAGACGAATATTAAACATTTTTAATGTTATTAAATAACTACATGTATGGACATAAATCGTATGCTTATTATTAAAAATACGCAATATATAATTAATATATTCAAATGTGTTTATATAGTTCTTAAGAAATGTAATATAATACTCAAAATATGAGATATGTAATTAGTACCCAGCCATGCATTAATAGTATGATTTTTTTTTTTTTTTCAATTTTTGTAATACATCTTTTTTTTTTTTCCTTTAAATTAATTATTGTATTAAAAAAAGTATATATACATTTATTAACGTAAGAAAGTTTATTAATTAGTATTTTCATATAAATTTTGCTTAAGTGTCATTAAATTTGTAGTAATCAAAGTGTTATTTCTAAAATTTCGATTATACGTCTTTTCATTTATACGTCCTTTTACGTCATTCCCTTGAACGGTGCTTTACTGTAGTAGATTTAGCATTCTAATTGTATATGTTTATTATTCTCTCACAAAATTGCATCTACTTTTGCATCTCACATTCTTTATTGTATGTAACTAACGAAATGAATACAAATATATTTTCTGTATAAACAGTACAACAGTTTACTTTTTCAATTAAAAATGTAAATACTCTATGTTTTTATTGCCGCGAAAATTTTATATAAATCATATGATTGTTATACTTATAAACAAATGTGTATAATACAAAAAATCATTAAAATTTTCATTTCAGCCTAAACAAAGTAAATAAAAGACAGGAAAATATCTTATATTTTACTTGATATAACTTTCACGTATAAAAAGAAAAGTATTAATAGCTGTTATATAATTTTTTTGCGTATAACTATTTACGTATTCAACTAAAAAGCAATAAGAAGAAAAGTTTAAACCTTAGAATTACGCAAAAGTGCACTGTTAAAAATTTCAATTCAAACTTCAATTACTATACGGAGTAAAGTTATAAGCAGTACCATTATATGGTCCAACCTCTCTTTTAAGTTTCCTACTTTTTACGATTGAATTTAAGTTTCACCAAAACTTAGAGCTACCATGCACCCACTCACAAGGGAAGTATGAATAAGCAATTTTTTTACTGAATCAAACTAAGTTGAAATTAAAAAGCGTGGTTGAAAACATAGGGCAAAGTGCAAATTTTCTGCAATAACTCACCCATGGTCCAAGATAAGATTAGAAAATTTAGCCCTATTTATCAAAATCAACGAAAGAGAAATAACGGGCAAGAAAGCATGGCACAGTGACAGTGTGTTTGCCTAGAGACAAGAAGTTCTTCAGCTCGATCCCCACACAGAAAAAAATTCGTAACTGACATCTAGAATCTAAATTGTGGCTCTAGAAAAAACAGTTCCATGCCATCCTTATAAATTCTAGTCCCCTTTGAAAGCGAGTTCCAGAAACCCCTATTCAATATATGGAGAGTTTGTCTATATTATCGAGGTCAAACCTATTTGAAAATATCCCCAAATAAATGCGAACACAAGAGGCGGGTTTCAGCAATTATAATCTTGGTTTATGATCCAATTCTGGATAATTAAGGGAGAATTTCTCGCCATACAAAAAATTCAGAATACTCAAAATATTGTTTCACCATCTAGAAATGTGTAGACTAGAAATTCTCGATCATTTCGTCTATTCAGTTTATTGGCGTGCCTTATGCGCATAGCTCTGAAATCTATATTTCTGGTTAAGGGATTTAGAAAACGGCCACTTATTCATTCTAGATGAAAGCGGTATATATATTTTTTTTTTTCGCAGTGCCCATCTCGATCGAATTTTGATGTTTTTTTAAATATAAACAATAATACCAATGCTTGTTTGAACGTAAAATTACCAAATCATGGTAAAAGGTTAAACCCTCCGGTGGTTGCAACTACTTCACTACCAAGTTTTAGTTCATACTAACACCAGATTTTTAACAGTGTGAAGTATTGTATAAGTGTTAAATGTTTTCATTATCTTCATTGTACTACTCTAAAAAAAACTTTGTTGTGATTATTTTGAGCTTTGTATATTGTGATTATTTTGAGCTTTGTATAATGTGATTATTTTGAGAGTTCAAAGCTAGATTTAAACTCTAAACAAAACACATTTTGAAATATCACAAGATATATAGAATGTCAAATGTGTTAGGTTTGTGGGTTGGTCCTTTTTTTGGTTATTCTTAAAGAAATATCTGAAACTATATTAATAAATAACTGACA
Organism: Salticus scenicus; assembly: GCA_963930645.1. NCBI lineage: Eukaryota > Metazoa > Arthropoda > Arachnida > Araneae > Salticidae > Salticus > Salticus scenicus. The sequence continues at coordinate 28,233,294 of OZ005654.1, read as the reverse complement.
AATAACAAAAACTAACTTTGTAATCGAGAAAATGTGAAATAATCAATTTGCTGTATGAATGTATTTAATGTGTTTTATAGAATAAAAATGATTGCATATAAAAGTTTTTGTTTTATTATTGAGTCAGAATTCTTAGAAAATTCAAATCAAATAGAATTTTCAAGTAATGATCTAAATGCTCTAACTTAAGAGTTTCCATGTAAAATTTATATCGTATTACAAGAAAGAAAATGCATACTTGGATATGCATTTGCATATTAAAGCAATTTTTGTATTTTTTTCAAACAGACACATAAAAGCACATGTTTTTTAATTTAAATGTATATTTAGAGAAATCTCTCGGGGGAAAATTTCCATTTCTTCTATAAAACTCGCATTTCGAATTCTATAGTTTTTATTTTTCTACATACTTTTCACTTCTTTTGTCCCTTGTATGTATGACTCTTGTGGATGTCCCGCTAACTTCGCCTCAAAATGAAAGTTCCATAGTATCTAATCATAAAAAAATTATCAGTTTTAGAAAGCTGTTTTTATTTTCTACGTTCAAATGTTACAAAATTGGAATATCGAGACGTTTCATTAGATGATACAATTTGTGAGATTAATCAAGTTCAACAATATATTGATGCTATACCACGTTTCGCAGCAGAAGAAATGAAAACACTGGAAATGCATATATATATTTTTATTAATTAATTATTACTTTTTTTTTATTTTAAGTAAAGGAGAAATTAAATGAAAACACTCATAAAATTTGGATTGAAAATGACAATGAAAGTGTTTTTAAAAACTTTTTCCCTTTAAGTGGATAGCATATATCAAAAAATATGCTTAAAAAGATTCCAGACTTTTTCCTTTTTTAATTAAATAACTTTAAGCTGAAACGGTCTATTTAATTTTCATGTCACCTAACAAGTATTTACACATAAATATATCAGTGTAATTCATTCCTTCTCAAGAACATTCTGTTGAGCAATTAAACAATTTTGAGAATAAATTTTATGATCTCTTTTTTCTTTTTTTTTTAATTTTTTTATCACATTTTCAAAAGCTGAATGAACAAAGAGGGGAACGATTTATATGATTTATCACCTTACAAAATTACGCCCAGTAACGAAACATTTCTTTTAATGTAAAAGTATGAAATCTAGCATGATATGACTGATCATGTTAAGAAGTTTTTTATTTTGATTTATGCCGAAAACACATAGATATGCATAATTTTTCTATTTCTCGATAAATCTAATTTTTATTGGTGGAGTTATAATCTTTGAGATTGCAGTTTGAATCATTCAAAGCAGAGAATTTCATCCGTTCACATACTATAGAGATGTAACTTTTAATCTAAAAGTAATCTGCATTTACGTATTTATAAGGTCATATTGAAATACTGCTCACAAAATTTATAATATACAGAGAGGTTAAAATTAAAATTTCCGCTTTCAGCTGCATCCCACAGCTAAAATGAATATAGAAAGTGTTGAACGGATTGGCATAAATTTTGATATATGGACGACACGTAAAATGAACTCACAGAATTTTGATATAGCGTTAAAGTTTGTGCACTAAATGGAATTGTGCATGGAAAACAATAAATATATATAAAAGAAAGTGATTCATACTATATGTGTTTAAAAAAAAAATAATATTTCCCCACTAAAAATAATCTCAAGATATTCTAAAGGTATCTTTAGAGAAAATCTGCAGAATATCTTAAGTTATTTGGCCCATTCTTAAGAAAATTTACAAAATATTTTTTATAATGTCTTCAAAATTTCTGAAAATATTTTATAGAAAAAGATAAATCTTCAAAATATTTTTAAATATTTGAAGAAAGTCTTAAAAAAATACTATTTTTTCAATATCTTCAGATTATTTTTAGTAGGGTTGTTGATTAATTTTTGATCCTATGTGGTAATTTCACTTGATAATTTTGCCTTTTTTCCAAGTAAAGTTCGATCTAGAGTTTCGAAGATGGGAAATATTTAAAAATTTGTACTAGGTGGAATATATAGAAAACAATATTGCGTATAGAAAACAATAAAAGCAAATAGAAAAGATTCCTACGGAATGTGTGAAATTTTAACAACCGTCGAATATTTGTGATTTAGTGCGGTCCTTTCCAATGTTAATTTATGATATTTTCATGTTGTAAAGATCCGTGTGAAATATTGTAAAATATTGCTAAAATATTCACTAGGTGGCACTGTGCATAGAAAGTGGCAAATATAATAATAAAAAATATATATACAGTGCAGCCACATATCTGAAAACTAGCAGTGAGGATGCGTCCAAAATGTTGGAGGGGTGACAGCTTGTCCGACAGTTTGAAATTTGGAAAACATCCAGTAATTCTGTTATTGCTCATTTTCCCTGAGTCAGATGACTGTCACCCCTATTTTAGCTTTAGACTCGTTGAGTTAGCACTTGCGCTGATGCTTCCATGGTTTCATCAAATGTGGTCGAAGAATATATAATACTTATACGGAATACATAAACAATTTAAACTTTAAATGACTGGTTATGTTTAGTGAAAAATTCGATGTTTCGTAAATTTTATAAATTAGAATCGCTAATCCGTATTTTGTTAAAATTTTTACATAGTTGGAATTGAAAACTAAACAATCTTTGTACAAGTGCCTGTCACTGAAAATTGATAGTTTAATTTCTAGTATAGGATTCGTAGAGATGTTCGAAAAAAAGTGAAATTTTGCAGGTTTTACTTTTTTTTAAATGTACAAAATTCATATTTTCAAATGAACAAATTAATAAATACACCGTTAGAATTTAAAAAAAAAAAACACTATTTTAAATAATACTGACGTGCTTTGCCTATTTTGATCGGTTACGGAGGATTACTTTTCGAAAACACAAGAAAATTTCTACCATCCTTTCGTTTATCTGCAAAAGGCTTCCGGACGGGTTTGGAGAAGCTATTTGCAAGTTGGCAATTAGAACCTTTATTAATGCAAGATTTTAAGATGCGATTGAAATTTATAACCAAGATAAAGCATGTTCCTTGCATTATTCAGCAAGGAACATGTTTATCTTGGTTATAAACTTCAATCGCATTCTAAAAAAAATTTTCCCCAAATATACACATTGCAAATACGTGTGCATTTTGCAATGCCGAGGATCGTCTTTTTGGTAAGGAGATGCGGTCACCAACAAAAAACCGACAGCGGTGGCAGTAATGCTAATTCACATAACTTTGAGAATAGAACAATTACGAATAACACAAAGAAAGTCGGTCAAAAACAATACTACTCCGATTCAAAAAATTAGAATAATGTAAAAAAGAATGAGTTTGATGTTGCTAACGCGTCAATTTGCATACTGCGTCCAGGAAAAAATATATTAAAAGTATCTAATTATCTTCAGAGCATTTATAAATATAACATAAATATTTATTTTTATCTGATATATTAATAATTAACTATTTAAAAAATATTAGAATAATTCAAAGAAATAGAATACCTCGATAGCATGGTTCAAAAAATTAGAATATTCAAATTTTTCTTATAAGTTGAGAGAACGGCTGCGGGATTAACATCTGTGGGACTATAAAATGTGCTCCGTTGAAAATGAAAAGTCGTTTGGCATTTGATTGTAGCGTAGTATTTGCTTAATATGGGACGAAAGAGCGATTTATCTGAGGCTGTGAAATATCGTATTGTGTACTTGCACGAAATAGGAAAAACACAACTTTTTATAGCAAAAGAAGTGAAATGCTCTCAAGCAAGTGTGAGTAGAGTTTTGAGAAAATATTCTAATAATTAGTGTTTTCAAAATAAACACTTTAAAAGTGGTCGAAAGCCAGTAACTTCAAGAAGAGATGAAAGGCAATTGAAAAAGATTGTGAAGAAACATCGTTTTCGGAGTGTGAGATATGTGCATAGAAAATGGAAAGAAATGGGTATAAATATCTCCAAATCTACAACACTACGACGACTTCGCAAATTAGGTTTTAGATCACGTGTGCCTAAGATAAAGCCATTCTTATCATCTAAGCAAAGGGCTGCTAGAGTTAAATGGTGTAAACAAAGGCTATTTTGGGATCACGACGATTGGAAAAAGATACTTTTCAGCGATGAAAGTGTGTTTTGTGTGTCTCACGGAAATCAAGGTATACGTGTCTGGAGACTCAAACATGAAGCTTATAAGAAAGAATGTTTAAAACGTTCGTTTAAATTTGCGACCTCTGTTATGGTATGGGGCTGCATGACTGCTGAAGGCCCAGGCAGGTTGTGTATTGTTTCCACAACAGTCAATTCAGAAGTCTATGAAGAAATTCTTGAACATTTCATGATTCCTTCAGCTGAGGATTTATGTGATGACAATTTCTTGTTTCAGCAAGATTCAGCTTCTCCCCACACTTCCAAATCAACAACTAAATGGCTCAAAGAGAAGGACATACCTGTACTCCCTTGGCCTGCAAACTCACCCGATCTAAATCCTATCGAGAATTTGTGGGGAATTATGAAGAAACGACTTCAAGAAGTTGCGCCTAGAGACAAAAAAGAACTTATTTCTAGTATAAAGAGCATATGGGCGAATTTGGATAAAAAAGATTGTGAACCTTTAGTTAAAAACATGCCAAAACGTTTAAGAGCTGTCATTAAAGCTAAGGGTGATGCAACAAAGTACTGATTAGCAAGTAAAAATATTTAGAGTTTAAATTATGTTCAATATATTTTCATTATTCTAATTTTTTGAACCATGTTAGAAAGTATTCTAATATTTTGAATTTTTTGTTGTTAGCTGATTTAAATATATTTTCTATTTCATTGTAATGTGTTTACATTTTTATAATCTGCAAAATATGCAGATTCATATTATAGTACTTTATATTTGATATTGTTGATTATTTATTTGATAAATTCGATTTTCATTTCCCTTGACCATATTTCTTTTCATTATTCTAATTTTTTGAATCGGAGTATATAAGCATTTGTAGAACTTTAGAAACATGTATTTTTATTTTAGGATTATATGAACTGGATATTGGACAATTTAATTGCAGAATAACAGACAATAATGAATCATGTAAAAAATATGAATAATGTTTAAAACTTTACTTTTAATATTTATTTTCGTAATGCAAATTTGTGACATTCAATATCTTAGATTTTGAACAAGAATTTAATGAAAAAATAAATAGGCAACTGTTTAAAGAGGCACCAAGAAGGAATTATCCGAATAGGATGAAAATTGGTAGATATGATCTACATGTAAAGAAAAACAAGTGATTACAGTTTTAAAAAAATTGGATGATTTAATCAAGAGAAATGGCTTCACAAAGTAAACAAGGCAATAACGCATTGGTCGAATTCTGACCCTTATGTAAGCAGTTATTCGGCTTGGTATTAATTGATAGAGTTCGCAAATGTGCTCTTGCGAGATATCATGCCAAATTATGCCCAATTAGAGCTTTAGATTGCCAAAATCCCGAGCTGGTTGTAGGTTCCTTTTCAGGGTACTTGGCCAAAAAACTGGCCAAAAAATGTTAGACAAACAGGAAAACAAGCTATAAAAACTATCTCTCTGTGTGGGCGATCCTTATCATGCTGAAATATATGATCAGGATTACGTGATATGAAAGGAAACACAACGGAACGTAGAATGTCGTCGACGTACCATTGTGCTGTAAAAATGCCGCCGATGACAACCAAAGGGGTCCTGCTGTGAAATGAAATGACATTCGAAACCTTCACTCCTGGTTGTCGGGCCATATAGCTGGCAACAGTAAAGGTGGAATCCCCTCTTTTTTCGGAACATCTCCAGACGCATCTTCGCTGGTCATCGGGACTCAAATTGGAATGGGACTCATCATTCAAGACAATTCTACTTCATTGAGTGATATTCCAGTTCGAACGATCCTAATATCACTGCAAACGTGCTTGTCGTTATACAAATTTCAATAGCAGTCTGCACAAGGATCTTCGTGAGCTGAAACTCATTTCTCTCAGTCACCTGTTAAAAGTCTTTGAAGTTACTGAAGTACCTGTTCCCCGTACGATCTGTGATGATAACGAATTGGAACTTTGAGTACAGCTCCGACGATTCATTGGTTCTCACGTTCTGTCCTCTCTGTAGGCCGACCACTTCCTCCCAGACGCTTTGTTCAGCCATGGTTCTCTCATTCCTGTCAATGTCATCTAATAATGGCGTAGTTCCCATCCAATTGTCAAACAATTCGTGGATTAGACCAACCGGCTTCTTTGAGCCCAACTACACACCTCTCTCAAATGTAGACACCTGTGCATATTGTTTGCGCACTATGCGAGGCATAGTTACCGTCTACCTGAGTAGACGGAATAAAATTTTCGAAGAATTTATGACCTGGAATCAAAAATTTTCATTTTTAATATTCTGCCAATTGCCCAGTTAAGATGCGCTGCAGCGTAAAATTATCATTCGATGGTAGCCTAACTTTAATATTTTGCATTTTCCATCGAAACCTGTTTGCATGTGAATTTGTGTCCAGCTTGCATTACTCCTTCTTGGTGCGGCTTTTTTTTTTTTTTTTTTTTTTTTTTTTTTGTCTTAGGGTGTATATTGAAAATATCATTCGTTTCATTCATTCACATTATGTGTAGAGAAATTAATGATTTCATCATAAATGATGCAGATGCCATTTGCATAATTTAAGCGCTATTATTTATCGCCTGTACAGAATCAATGAATTATTTAGAAAAGAGAAACAATATCACCAATGTTGCTAGACTTGGGGACTTCTTATTCATTAGTCATCAGTAATTTTGAGAAGTAATATTTGATACGATTTATCTTCGAAATGATTAGTCAACGATTAAAATAAATATTTAGTGCTGGATGTCGAATAAAAAAGTTCCCAAATACAGCAACGCTGAAAATCACCCCTATCTATATGAGAAATGAAATTTAAATTTATTTTAAGTTTATTATTAAAAAAGAAATCTAAGAAAGAAATCTTTAATGCATTGTTTTGAGTAAACTCTATACTTTATTATCATTCTTTTATGAGCAAATTTTATGTTAGAAAGCATAATTTTAAAAATGGTGAAATAAATATACAATAAAATTTCACTAAGTAATAAACTGAATGTATAAAGTTATTTTTAAGAAATATTTACTTGTTGTTTGAATTTATCACTTAGAGTATATTTTTTAATTTCATTGTTTTCCTTAAAATATCTAAGATGCCACTAACGTTAATTTAATAAAAAAAAAAACAAGTAACTAACTTATCTAATTAAAATGTGAAATAATAAATAGTTTTAACAAACCCATGTAACCCAATGATTCGCATTCTCGTCTGGTTCGAATTCTGTTAAAAACAAAGATGTTTGTCTTGGTCTTAAACCTAATTTAAGCTGTAAGGTTCAATTTAATGATATAAGAAATGACTGTAAATCGACAACACCCAAACAAAAACTTGTTTTTTACTTTCTCTTACCCATAAGGTAGAGAAAGTATTGTTTTTGGGTCAAATTTTCGAACGCGAGATTTTGTTATATTTACACGTTTTGAGGTCCCCTGAATACGAAAATCATGTTTTTAGCAAATGGTCTGTGTGTCTGTGTGTCTGTGTGTGTGTCTGTCTGTTATCAGCATATCTCAAAAAAAAATTATGGCAGAAAGTTCAAACTTGGTATTCTAAATGTGTTTCATATAGGGATGCTACAGTAAGCTTTTCGTTAAGAGCAAGCAAATGGTTCGTGTACAGGGACAATCTAATGGGGGAAATTGCAGGTAAGTAGAGTTTAACGTCTATAGACTGCACTAAACCAAATTAAACGAACATATATTTTTTGTAATAGAGATAGTTAACTGGGAAAATTTTTTTGTGTATGTAGGAGGCTCGCCTCCCCCCTGGGGGGAAGTCCCCCCTCGAGGGGAGTAAATTTTCATGATGGGTATCATTCAAAAGAGCTTGCGAATACCTTTAAAACGAATGGTTGAACTATAAATCTGTGATAATTTAAAACAAAGTTATATATTTTTTTAAATTTTAACGAAAAAAAAAAACTTTTTTTTTTTTTTTTTTTTTTTTATTGAGAGTAAAATGGACTTTTTTTTGGATATTTAGTGTTACACTACCTCTCGAATATGGAAATCGTCTGCATTATCATAAAAAATATATTTTTTAAATAATAATTTTAATAAATTATTTTTTAAAAACAGAATTATTTTTTAATAACCGAATTAAATTCTATATAAATGTAGGTGCATTAATGAAACGGGGGGTTGAGGGGTGGGCGGTAGCCCCCCCCCACACACAGAACTAATTATCGTATAAAACTCTTCTGAAGCCTAATTTGAATTGTTTAGCATAGGTTTACATGACAGTTCTCGTTATCTTACCTCTTAATCTGCAACCTCTATTTATAGTATTAAATTTCAGGGTAAGAGAAAGTCGTGTGAGTGACACACCAGATTATTTAATTATGATTTTATTAACTGTTAAAAGTTTTTTTCATTAATATGTGTATTAATCTACATAATAATCTATTTAAAATATAGGGCAGTGCTTTAAGTTAATGCGCTTCAAACCTGAAAAAGAATAAAAGAAAATGAAACTTTACTTTTTAAAGTATATATGCACTGATTTTGGAATGGAATATTGAAAACTACTTTCTTTCCGACATCTGAATGATAAATACCTAGAAACATGTTTTCTAACCTTCTACTGCGAAATAATCGAGAGCGACCTGGTTACGTCTGTCTGTTAGAAATATTGGACTACGCCTTTACAGTGTTCTCTGTCAGTATTCTGTAAGATTAGATAAATATCGTCTATAGATAAAAGCTTTTCTTCTGAAATAGTTAAATATTCTTCTAAAAATTTCCGAAAATATATAAGATACAAATGCTTCAGAATTTTCTGATTGAAAAGAAAGAAGTTTTTACAATTTCTTTTGTCAATTGTTTGATTAACACATTGTTTAATAGAAATTTTTTTTTAACATTTACATTTAATTAATATTTATTTTTTAATTGCTATTTTTTGCCTATTTTTACAAATACTATATTTTTACCGAATTATTAAGTTAATGATTAAATAAAGAGTGAATAAAATTCGAATTTTAAGAAACTGTAGAAAAGAACCTCTATTCAGAATGACCATAAATTTGATACAGATACACGCAGAAATGGGAAAAGTTAGCAGTAACTATAGACAATTATAACTGTAATTTTAACTGTAGATAATATGACAGCTATTGCGGTACATATAAATGAAACACTTCCGGTTGCAAAGCCGTTTGCAAGCGTTCCAAATGTATGACTACAGTTAGTAGCAAAAGTATCCGAGCTCTAGTAAAAATTCCTGTATAAAAAAAGCACACTTAACACTATTTTGTTAAATAAATCCTCGTCGAATCATGTTCTTAGACTGACTAAAAACAGGATTCGATAAGGATTTATTTATCAAAACTGCATTAAGTGTACCTTTTTCACATATGAATTTTTGCTAGTGCTCGGATACTTTTCCTGTCGATTGCATTTGCAAAAAACTTACAAAATTTACGTCATCGAAATTGCAAGCGTTCCATTTGTATAGATAATAGAGGACGTGTAGTGTAAGAGCGCTTTTAGTGGAGCATGCCAAACTGCTGAGTTCGACCGATCTATTGACGTCATTGATCCATTCGATCCACCGATTGGTCTTGCACGCATTGAATAATTCGACACAAATTCTAGTGACGTGATTGGATGATAAATCAGCGCCTATCATGATTATTTATGCTGCACAATGTTAGTAAAATTTTCATCCTATTCAGCATTGCATCAGACACGTGACCCAATATCCGAAGAAAATTTTCTGAGACGTTTGATCCACGACCGATCCGATCAGTCCATTCGATTAAATGAAAGTGCTCTGAATCTGGTCTTCCTAACGTTGAGAATTTTTTGACGAAACGTCGATGGTAAGAGGGAAAGATTCTAAGAAAAATTGAAGTTTTTGCACTGTGTTTGGGCGAGGCCAGCCTATTACTGATTTAATTTTCTCTGGATCCATTCTGATTTTTTCTGTTGAAATATTATGGTCAAGAAAAGAGACTTCCTTTCTAAAATATTTACACTTTTTAGGAATATTTATAGGTTTGCGTTTTGTAATCTATGGAAAATTTGTCAGATATGATTTAGGAGGGGGGGGGGGGTGCAAATGCCCATAATATCTTCCAATAAACTTAACATGTTTCAGAAAAGTGTTCACGTAATTCAGTCTCTATTAGTCTTCCGAATGTCGACGGGGTGTTACATAGTCATATTTTAGTCATATTCTAGTCATACCGTCTTTACATATTGTAGAGGATGTGTAGAGTAAGATCGCTTTTAGTGGAGCATCTCAAAGTGATGAGTTCGACCGGTCGATTGACGTCATTGATCCATTTGATCCATGGATCGGTCTAGGAAGTGTTCATTAATTTGACACAACTTCTAGTGACGTGATTGAATGATAAATCAGCACCAATCATGATTATTTATGCTGCACAATGACAGTCAAATTTTCATCCTAATGAGCATTGCATCAAACACGTAACCCAATATCCGAAGAAAATTTTCTGAGCACCACGACCGATCCAATCTGTCCATTCCTTTAAATGAGTGTATTCTGAATCGGGTCTTCCTATTGTTGAGACATTTTTGACGAACCGTCGATACTAAGGGAAATTGTCTAAGAAAACTTTGAACAAATGTCCATAATATCTTCGAAATAAACTAAACTGGTTTCAGAAAAGAGTCCATGTAATTCCGTCTCTATTAGTCTTTCAAATGTCGGCGTTACATAGTCTAAAAAACGTCACTTGAAATTTCAGGAGTCCTTGTTCTACGTTGACCGTCAAATATTACGAAAACTTGACGAATTTCCCACGTGAGAAAATAATTTCTACAGAAACAGGCAAGTTCTAATTGATGAATGCAGTTTATTCTACGTAACTTCTTGAATCTGTACAACAAAACTGTTATTACAATGAATATTCTCGAAAACAGACCAATTGTACTGATTATTTTTTCGAATATTTTGAAAGCATTCCAATGAAGCAGTCACTCGTACCTCAAAGTCACTATTCGCTAAATGTTCTGGAACAGTCCAAGAAAACAGTCACATGTTCCACTCCACATGAATAAAGTAAATTATATCATACAGCATAAACATTCTTTAGCTCACGAATAAAATTCAGTCGTTTAGAGCACAATCTCTAAAGTAAAACTGCTTAGAACAGGTTTCTGACCAACTCTGTATCGCCGTGACTACACATTCTTTCGTAGAAGTCAACTCACTTCTATTTATACCGTTTGGAAATGGGGTTTGGCGGTATTTAAAATCCACAAACCCACGGAAAGTTCTAAAACTGGGCCTCAGTACACAGTAGAGCTTTGAAACTTCGGGAACCCTAGACTATTACCTTTCGCTAAATTTGGTCATCTTATTGAATATTAATGAACTGCCGCTTTATTTTAATTTTGCCTGTAAAACTACTTTTCTTGCTACAGGATAAATGACGTAAAGGGAGAGACTTTATCCGTTCTGTATATATACACTATATACCATTGAGTATTTAGACAGTTTCGAGTTTAGACGTTTTGTCAAATTCTTTTTAATAATTATCTTGAAAATTTGGAAGTGTAACGAACGTGTTATACATCATATATTTCAGTAAAAGTTGTGTCCTGAAGAGAAAAAAGGAGACCAGTAAAAAATTAAACAAGAAACAAAATGTTTTGGATCGCCCTGTAAAAAGTAATGCCTCTTTCCTATGATTAAAAAAGCATTTGCGAATTTGTTGAAAAAAAACTAATATATAAAATGAGACTTTGTAATATTCTATATTAAATAGGTTCATTTCATATCTAAAAGAACATTTTGCACCGTAACTAGAAAGATGACACAAGTCAAAAATTTTCATACTTGAACTTATGTCATTAAAAATGTCTGTGAAGTACCCCAACGGGCATGAAAAACGTCATATCTCTATTTCGAAATCTGGATAAATTTCAAAATAGAGAGACAGTTGTGTCAGTTTTCTTACAGGCTAGTCAATGCTTTGTCGTTATCTTTAAGCTGATTTTTCTCAAATATTGCGTTTTAGAGTTATGCCACGTTTATTGACGGGGTGTGATTCAATTTCTTATTATTATTATACAAATATAGTTATGTTTACTTATAAATCATGTTAGTGTTCCACAGGATTTTAATTTGTGAATTAAATAGTCCTTAGAATCGAAAAGTTTAGCGAACTCTGTATCTATAATATATTAGGACTTATTTTAAAATGTTAAATCATACTCCACAAACTTTAGCGAAAAAATATAGAAATAGGATCTAGAACTTATTTTAAAATGTTAAATCATACTCCACAAACTTTAGCGAAAAAATATAGAAATAGGATCTAGAACTTATTTTAAAATGTTAAATCATACTCCACAAACTTTAGTGAAAAAATATATAAATAGGATCTATTATAAAAATGTCAGACTAATTTTTAGATCTTAAAAATACAGGTAAAAGACATTTTCGTAAAACTAAATTTTTGGATTATTAAATAGGTAAACAGGAATATATTTTGCTTTGCATTTAGTGATAGTTGAAACAATGCTATTATACACCAAACAGGATTAAAAAAATTCTGTAAAGTACCTTTGTTTTTAATTTATATATGTTTTAATGATATGGCGGAAGCACTGTAAAATAATAGTATGTGTAACTGTACACTAAAAATGGTGGTAACTGCTTTACATCAAAATGGTGTAATGAAACACCAATAATTTTTGGAGTTTCCTTACAGCAAAATTACAGGTATTTCATTACACCAGAAATTTCACTACAACATTTTGTGTTATAAAGTAGTTGCCATCAATTTTGGTGTACAGTTACACTAAAATTTTTTACAGTGTGCGGTATATCTTCCAAAACAAGTTTGGTGCATTTTCATAAAATAGAAGCTAAGATACAGCTTTCCCACAAACGAAGATCGATCTTACGGAATAGCAGCGCTACATTGCATCCGATATGTATCCAAATCGATTCAGCATAGTTTTACACAACAGCCGTATCATATACAAGTTTCTGTACATTTTGTACATTACAAAAGCTTATATAAAGTGTACTCAAACATAGAAATTACAATATAGCCGCTACATCTGTCAGCCGATATGCACCCATATTGTACAAAGAGTTTTACATAACATATATTTCATATATTAAGTTTAAGTCATAGTAGAAGCTTTGCCTTTCCCTAAATGACAGGAAATCGCAGCGTGGCAGCCCAAAGTCCAATCAACACCACTTCATATCAAGACAAAAGTAAGTATTATGTTTAGTTAAGTTTAGTCCTTTGCAAAAAGACAGACATTTTCCAAAAATAGTAGAATCATTTTCATGAAATCTCAAAATGTGTAAATGATCGAAAACCAGAAATATAAAAATTTTCACGAAACCTACGCTTTCTTTTTATGTATGCAGAAGGTAGAAATTAATCCTTTTTTCCAAAAATAAGCAATCAATTCAGTCAATTGGAATGCATTATGTTTTCCTAAACAATATGTCTTTAAATCACACACACACAAAGAAAAAGGAAAATATATTAGATATCAAATCTAAAATAAATAAAATAAAATAAAATAAAGAGTTTTCATAAACAAATTCTTTTTTTTTTTTTTTGATAAGCATATATGTTCAACAGTCTAAAATTTTGGTTTACCACTCAATCATTCAATGATCATCTCTATCACTTGAACTGATGTTACCGCTTAGAATCAAAAATGTATAATCGAGAACATAATGATGCTACATCTGTAAAACTTACTTTGTCATAAGGTTTTGTTGAGTTTTAGGAAATTGCTCATGCCGTTTTAACAAATTTCTACTGTATGAATTTTTAATTCAATAAATTACATGTATAAAGTGAAAAAGAGTATAAAAAGAAAGGTATTTTTGAATGCCTTCTTGACATCATAAGTTATTCCCCCTCCACCCTCAAACTCACATTAATCATATCTTTCGAAAAACAGCACTTTTAATATCCCACTCTTATAATTAATATTCTAAAACGTACGATTTTTTTTTTTTTTTGGTTAATTAATACGTAAATATTATTATTATTATTTAAAGTTTCTAAATAAATGGCATTTCCAATTTTATTAAAAACAAGCTAAAAGTTTAATAAACATGATCACATATTTAAGATACATTGCTACTTAAATTACAGGGAATAATTGTAGCATTATAAGAACAAAAGATTCTAATCAAAAAATAAGAATGAATAAATAAATTTTTTTTTATTAATTCTATTCTACTACACTTGAATGAAAGAGTTTCATGGCATATAATGCATACTTAATCATTACAAAAAAGTGACACCACTCTCTTTTATTAACATTTTCTCAGATTTTTTTTTTTTTTTTTTTTTTTTTTTTTTCTGTTGTGGTTAAAAAAAAAAAAAAAAAAAAAAAAAAGGGTTAGTTTTAAAAAATGATAGCGTTATGATGTTTTTTTTCCACCATGCCTTAACATTTTAAGTGTTTGAAAATGAAAATTGAAAAAAAAAAATAAATAAATAAATAACAAAATATATTTTTTCATAAAGGTATTGACTTTTTATTTTTTTGTAATGAAGTAGAATTAAAATGCATTTCCTACGATTGATCACTTATATATATATATATATACACAGTCCAGTCACATTAATGTGACCACTTGTCAAAAGCCGGAATAACCACCTTTCGCAGAGCGGACTGCTGCGAGACGTGCAGGAAGAGAGTCACATAGGTCCCTGAAGGTGTTCTCTGGGATGTTGAGCCATGCCGACTCTAATGCCGTGGCCAGCTGCGCTAGATTACGCGGTTGAGGATCCATGGCGCGAACAACTCGATCGAGATGGTCCCACAGATGCTCGATTGGGTTTAAGTCAGGTGAGTTTGGTGGCCAGGGGAGGACGGTAAACTCATCCTGGTGCTCTTCGAACCATGCACGTACACTGGCAGCTGTATGGCACCTCGCATTGTCCTGCTGGAAGATGCCATCATCCTGAGGAAAAACAATGCGCATGTAGGGGTGAACATGGTCCGCAAGGACAGATGCGTACTTGTATTGATCCATTGTGCCTTCCACAATGATCAGTGAACCTAGAGAATGCCAGGAAAACATTCCCCAGACCATAATGCTCCCGCCTCCAGCTTGGACCGTTCCGGCAATGGTTGCAGGGTGGTTCCTTTCAGAGGTTTCACGCCTTATACGCCAACGTCCATCTGTCCGATGGAGCATAAAACGCGATTCATCCGAAAACGCAACCTGTCGCCACTCAGTGGACGTCCAGCTGCTGTACTGGCGTGCAAATTCTAGCCTTCGCCGTCGATGAACAGCAGTCAGCATAGGTGCACGAACCAGGCGTCTGCTTCGGAGGCCCAGACGCAGCAATGTTCGCTGAATAGTAGTTTGGGAGACACTTTTGGTAGCCCCTTGGTTCATTTTGGTGGTCAGTTGCTCAACGGTAGCCCGTCTATCTGCCCGAACGCATCTCCGCAACCGTCGTTCGCCTCTGTCATCTATGGCCCGTGGTGCACCACATTTGCCACGTCGCTGATTTTGGACAGTCCCATTTTGCCATGCACGGTACACTTTTACCACGGCGGCACGCGAACAGTTCACAAACTCAGCCGTTTCGGAAATGCTTCCACCCTTGGCCCGAAAGCCAATGATCATGCCCTTTTGGAAGTCGGATAAATCGCTTCGTTTCTGCATTACGCCAACGATTGAAATGTTTTCCGAAGCCCTCACACACCCTTTATATACGCTCAACTGCACTGTGCTGCCACCTGCCTTCTGTGATTGGTTATTTAACTCTGACATGGAAAGTAGGTGGTGGTCACATTAATGTGACTGGACTGTGTATATATATATATATATATATATATATATGTATATTACAAAACTCATAACCCTTAAATATATTTATTTACTGAACTGTTAGCACATTTTTGTAATAGTATAGAAAAAAAAAAAAAAATCCGGTATAAAACAACCACACGACTTCCATTACCCACTATTACGCGCATTATATGCAATTTTTTTGGAATTTTACTGTAAGAGAAGCTTGATACATGTGTAAAGACATATAAAACATAGTTTACATAACGAGTTAAAAAAAAAAAAATAATAAGAAGAAGAAATAATAATAGAGTTATTTTTTTAAACACTGATTTTCGAGATCTAAAACTGAATTGCCTAATCAGGATGACTGTTAATTTTCCTGTAATAAACCAGTGATACTCGTACATGAGAAAGGGTATCTAAAAGGGATTTATGTAATAATTTTCAAGAAAATCGTTAGAGCCGTTTTTAAGATGCTAAGTTTTGATAAAACTTGGAATACTCAATTATCGATTGCAAAACAATAATTACGTACATATAAAAGAATATTTAAAAAGAAGTTAATGTGGCGAGTTTGAAAAAAATCCGTACACCCGTTTTTAAAGGAACGCACTTGCGAGAACTGAGATTGAGCTATTTATGCAGGACGCCTATCAATTTTCTTCAACGAACTAACTATATCATTCGAAAGGACATATAACAGAGTATTTATATAGCAACTGTGAAGAAAATCGTTAAAGCCATTCTGGAGATACGGACTTACAATCCCACTCCCAGTGTCCGATGGCCCTCTTCCGGTTTTCCAATTTTCACCAAAATTTGAAAAATTCATCTGTACACCAGGACTGTCTCAATTCTGAAGTTACGCAGTTATAATTTTTTTAGTTTCGGAGAAATGATAGCAAGAAGATTCATACACACACACATACATACACACATACATACACACATACTGACCAGTTGCCAAGAACTACTTTTTTTTTTACTCAAGAGGCCTTAAAACGTGTAAATCAGGTGAAAACTCGATATCAAATTGGTGGATCGAATACAATACTTCCATTACCTACGTTAGTAGGGTTATGGAATTAATATATATTATATACTTAAAAATATGACCCAGTCTTTTACTCCAAAATTTAGATCTTAAACATGTAACATAAAACAGCACGAAGCTCCTTGAAAATGTACAAGATTACTTTTAGAGTTGATTAAATTTTCTGGGTGATTGACTTACAAGAATCCCAAAAACGATTTTTTCAATAGCTTTCTGTACAGTCAAATATCCGGTGAATAAAATGTACTCTTTAACATATGCTCTTATCAGTATTATTCCCCTGAAACTGTCATTCCAAGTCTTCCAGAGGATTTGATTTACAAAACATTAGTATTGCAACATAAAAATTCCCAGAGGTTTGACAATAATATTAATAATAATAAACCCCAAGATAATTTTTGTTTTCTAAGTAATAAATATAAAGTTCTGAAAAAAACAGAATTTAATTTTGAACGACGGGACCTATCTTAATCCATTCTTATTTCATATAAAGGCATACAGTAACTGTGTTTCGTTCCCTAGCATCGGTTACTATTGACATTTCTAACACTTCTTTGGTACAGCTTTAACATAGAAGCCCTTTGGCAACTTATAAATGTTTGTTGTCATTTTGTCTATGAATTAAAATGGCTATCGCAATTGCGTAAGTAAAGTTTTGGCGAGTAACACCAGATCTATTTCGTACCAAATTTAAAATTTAGCCCAGATATTCTGTACTGAAGTGGTTCCATTTCGTTAGCATGATTTTTCTCAACTTTATTTTAATTATTTAAAAAAAAAAAAAAAAAAAAAAAAAGTTTGCATTTTTTTTTTTTCGATAAAAAATATATTTGCTTATTTATTTATTTATTTTTTTGGCATAGATTTATTATTTTATTTTTAACAATTTAAAAGTTAAAATGAGGTATTTATTTAATACCTTTTGAACCAATTATTCGGTTGCATTAAAATTTACGGTGTAAGCTAGATTTTTTCCTGATTAATAATTGTACCATTTTTTCGCAAAATCTAATAATTCGTACAAATAACATCGCAAAATTTCAGCTTTATATATTATATATATGTATATATATATGTATATATATATGCACTTTCATTCAAGGTGATGGATAAAAATTGGTAGCGACGCTGACTGAAAGAAACAGTACGACCTGTCGTACTAAAAAAGAAAAGAATAAAATAACCTTCTAGAACTCTTATAATATTTTTTGGAGATCGCTAATCAAAAGACTTAATTTTCCTTTTAAGGTAAAGCTAGGAAAAATAGCGCGGTCGGAGAAATTGCGTACTTAGGGAATCAGAAATAAGGAGTGAAGTTCGTGCACAGCTTTTCCAGGCACTTCTACAACAGGAATAGTAGAGAGCATACACTGTAAAAAATATTTCCTATTTGCTGCTGAAAATTCTCTGTAATTTGAGAAAATACGTGTAATTTACAAAAAAATTACGTTGTCAGAACGTATTTTTTGTAATTACAGAAAATTTCTGACAGCAAGTAGACAGATTTTTACAGTGTACTTGAACGTGCATGTTGATTGTTTTTGAGCGTCTAGAATAAAATATGGTTCTATTTCCTTGATTTTAAAATAAATGCTTCAGTTTTCATAACCATTTCTAGGAATTTCTATAGAAAGACAGCAGTACAAAATACTTTTTAACTGAAGCTTTTAACTCACAAGCTCTCTACCTAGACTAACGCTACGAGCACTAATGATTCTCTCTAAAAGTGAATAATTGTTGAATGATAAGGTGCGCAATCTCTCGTACCGAAATGTGTGATTTTGCGCCTCTGCGTCTTAGGAGATATTGTGCAATATTCCCACTGATTTCTATGATAGGTTAGATTACGCAGTTTATAGGATAGATAATTCAGGAGACACCTTCGACAAACGACTGTCTGGATTAAAGACGTAACTTCTGGCTAGTGGTTTCACGAACGCTGCATCAATTATAACAATAAATACATCGGTTGTGGACAATAGAAGCTTAAATCAACAAACAAGAAAACATTGAAAATGAAAATGAAAAATTCTGATTTTAATCTAAACATGTTATGTAATATTTTTTTGTTATTTTGTAATATTTTATAAGCTTGTTTTTTTTTTTTTTTTTTTTTTTTTTTTTTCCTATCTTTTCTGTTAATTCCTTTCTTAAATTAAATTTTTATAATTCTTTTAAAAATTCTTTTTTTCCCATTCATTAATTATTAGGTTGCAATATTCATTCCTAATACAATAATATTTATATTTACAAAAATTTTACAAGAATGTTATTTCCGTGGCATTATTACTGCTAACAGTTTAATTATAGTTAATATTAAGGTGAAGTTAGAGAGTTTCCACGCAATTCGAAAGAATTATATGTTATGCTATAAATTAAAGCAATAATTGTGATAAAACCAAGAGAACTTTTTTGCTGAATATTTCCTTATAGGGTCAGACAAACATGGGTAGGAAAGATTGCGCTCAATTATAACTACAATTAAATTTTTAAAAATAGACTTAAATGACATTGTTGTAAGGTTTTTCTAAACAAATGTTTTTGTATTGGCTATTTCAGTTTAATAACAATAACAATTATTCAAAAAATAAGTAAAATAAAATAAATAGAAATTTAAAAGAAATTTAAAAAGAATTTAAAGTTGTATTTCAAGGAAAACATTTTAGAGAATCAGAAAAAAAAAAAAAAATAAATAAAAAAAGATCACATGATAAAAAATGAGTTTAGTTACTAGATAATACATTTAACTTTAAATTAGTACTGTTATGTTTCAGTTTGAATGACTTCTTGTTTGCTGACCTAATCTAGCGTTGTTAACGTTCTAATCGTTTAATTAAAAAATATTTTGCAATGCTACCACTCTACAGAAAATTCTAGGAAGAGTTATGAAAATGCATTACTCTTCCTAGTTTTTCTAGCTTTTTTTTTTAACACAGAGAACAAATAATCCCGTTTTATCTTAGACACCTGAAGCAATCAAAATGCACGTCCAAGTCAGCACTTCACTATTGATGTTGTACAACTACGTGCAGTCTCTGTGCGCCCACCCTAATCGTTCCCTCTAATCCGCTATGCGCGCAATCTCTCCTACCTTTTTCTTAATTGCAATCTTTCCTACCTATGTGCGCAATCTCGATAACCCTTTTAGAATAAATTTCGCAAAATAGCTCACTTTATTATATTAAGGTCATTGTATTAAATTAAAACGTAAGAACAAAATATCATTGGTAAAGCATAAAAAACGTACGAATTCAAAATTATTATGCATAATTTAGGAAAAAAATTATATTTAGTTTTGTTATTATTATTATTATTATTCTGTTGAAATATGTGCGGACTCTTCTAAATTTACTTAATTAAAAAAAATATATACAATTTATTGTGTTTATATAAGTTTTTAAAGTATGCATTTTACAACAATTTTTGGCAACTAAATATATATATATATTTTTTTTTTCCGTATAGAATATAATAAAAATGTACAAAAATTGCTTTGTAACACCTATGTTGCATTTTCTTTTATTTGAAAACTAATAAACTACAAGGCATTGCAAAAAAGAAAACTTAATTTTTATATTTCTTTTGTAACAACTGATGCTCTACATAGTGTTCATCATAAAAAGTTTAAAACGTTTTGAAAAAAAAAAAAAAAAAAAGTTAATTATACTTAAAATTAGAGCCTACAGCTTTTTAGTTATAACTTGATAAAAATAAGATTTCAAAAACTTTAAAATTTTTAACTAAACGAAGTTTTTTATAATGTTATCAGTTTAATTATCAACGAAATGGGGAAACAGAGGAAAACTTAATGCCTCTTGAAAAAAGTATTTTTTTTTTTTCTCTTCAAATACTAGCTCTATTTTAGAGAAATGGGAAGAGAGGTTTTACAAAGAAAATGAAACGGTTCAAAATAAATGCAATAAATTGCACTGAAAATAACGTACACCCATACGAAAAAAAAAAAAAAAAAAAAAAAAATGTTTAAGAAGAAAAATAAAACACTGTATTTTGAAAGGGAGAAATAAAGTCGGTTAAAGTTTTGCATAGTTAATTATCCAGCGTATATGAGACATTCAAAACTAATCGCTCGAACTAAATAATATTAAAATACGGTATTTTTTAATTATTATTAGTTTTTTGTGTAAAGCATTTATTTTTCGCACTTCGTCTATTTTTAATTAATTCATTAATAACATATTATTTATTTATTTATTTATTTTGTAAACTGATTTGAATCTTGTTTGTAAATTTTAAACGATTTGAAAAAAAAAAAAAAAAAAAAAAAAAAAAAAAAAAAAAAACCTTAAATTATCCATTACATATATAAATATATATCTTTAACACAATTTATTTTTTATTCATTATTTAAATAATCTGGTGTGTCCCTCACACGACTTTCACTTACCCTGAAATTTAATACTATAAATACAGGTTGGACACTAAGAGGTAATAGATAACGAGTACTGTTATGTAAATCTATGTTAAACAATTCAAATTAGGCTTCGGAAGAGTTTTATGTGATAAGTAGTTCTGTGAGAGGGGTCTGCCGCCCCCTTCAACCCCCCGTTTCATTAATGCACCTACATTTATATAGAATTTAATTCTGTTATTAAAATTAAAAGTTTAATTAAAATTATACAGACAATTTTCACACGCAAAATTCATTGAAACTTATCAATCTTGATCAAAGTTTTCCAAAATCAAACTTATATTAACTTCAAAATACAACATTTGGATCTTCTAAAATTATTCGTTTTTAAGTTACTCTAAGAGACACAGACAAACATCAAACGTTAAAAAACTTGTCTGCGGTGATCAGGAAGCCTCCAAACGTGTAAATATACAAAAAACAAGTGATGAATATTTAGCTTAAAGCAGGCATCATTTACCATATCTCTATGAGGAATTTATTTCAATTCCCGAACAGTTTTTCTAGAAATTGTAAAATTTTATTGGTAAAGCACATCCACTAACAATAAATAACTAGTGTGTTGTGGCCACCACATGAATTTCTTTTATATTTTCCTATACAAATTCACCCAGTAAAAATAATTTATTAAAATTATTATTTAAAAAATTATCCCCCATGATAATGCAGATGATTTCCATATTCGAGAAGTAGTATAACACTAAATATCCAAAAAAAGTTTAATTTGTTCTCAATAGTACATAAAAAAAAAAAAAAAAAAATTCTTTTTTTGTTAAAAATGAAAAAGATCTATAATTTTATTTTAAATTATCGCAGATCGATGGTTCAATCATTCATTTTAAAGGTATTGACGAGCTCTTTTGATAGATACCCATCATGAAAATTTACTCCCCTCGAGGGGGGACTTCCCCCACCCCCCAGGGGGGGAAGCGAGGCTCCTACATACACAAATTTTCCCAGTTGACTATCTCTATTACAAAAAATATATATTCGTTTCATTTGGTTCAGTGCAGTCTATAGAGTGCAGTCTACTTACCTGCAATTTCCCCCATAGACGTAATGTATTTGAATACTTTTGATTGTCCCTGTACATGAACCATTTGTTTCATCTCAACGAAAAGCTTATTGTAGCATCCCTATATGATACACATTCAGAATACCGAGTTTTGAATTTCTGCTTCTATTTGTTCTTGAGATATGCTAATAACAGTCACACACACAGACAGACACACACACAGACCATTCGCTAAAAACATGATTTTCGTATTCAGGTTACCTCAGAACATGTAAATATAACAAAAACTCACTTTCGAAAATTTGACCCTAAAACAATACTTTCTCTACCGTAAGGGTAAGAGAAATAAAAAATGGCGAAATAAATTACTATGTAGTATGTATCAAAAATCCCATTAGGCGCTTTCTAAATACATCTGACGAATATTTTCTTTTCTTTTTCGATTTTCTTTCTCCCTCCTTACTTTTTTTTTTCTTTTTTTTTTTTAGCAGTTTATTAAAATTATTTTATTAGGTCCTTTTAGTTCTAGAAATATAGATTCACATGTAGAGATATAATTTATATATTTTTCTTAATGAAATATTAAAAAATATATATATATATATTGTATATTCTGTTAAAATTAATCATCTTAAACAATATCAAAACAATTTTGAAATAGAAAACTTATGTTCTTGAAAAAGCGAGATTAGCGAGTCAATCCTTGCAACTTCATTCTAAGTAAGGGAATACGTTTAAGACATTGTTGAATAACAACGACACCTGGTGGCTGCGATGAAAACTAACGGAGTTTGAAATTAACGTTCATAATAGGTGCTTAACTCACGCTATTGTTAGGTTGAAAGAATTTTTATTACTTACTTCTTATTTAGATTTTGTGCTAATAAATCTAAATAATATTTTTTTTTTTTTTTTTTTTTTTTTGTAAACAAATCCACCACAAACAATATGTTTTGTTTTGTAAATAAATGTGAGAACCAGCTTGCAGCTTTCAATATACATACACATGTATATATTGTAATGATAAACTCAAAAATATCTTTCTGTAGTGTAATTCGAGATAAGTCGCCATATAATGGAATGTTTTGTTTAATAGGGCAAAAATTGAAATGATCTGATAATGAAAAAACATACCATGCTCTTCAATGTGAAATTAATGTTAACGTTTAATTAATATTTTTTTCCCAGTATGTACATGATTGACAAACTTAATGTTAAATAAACTCATGTAATTATTACATTTTTTCCCCACATATACGGGGGAGCTGCCGCCAGTTATAAAATAAGATGCAACATTACAATAAATAAGAAAAATAAGACGAATACTGGGCATTACCTGTGAATTAAAAATAACTAAGGAGAAAAAAAAAATACTTTGCAAAAAACTAATGAGGGTACAAGTTTGAATATTATCCTGCACAACATTTCATTCAGTGCAAATGGTCACCATTACAACCTTCGGACAAATATTTCTTATATTTGAAGCAGTCACACTTGAGACCGTTTTCAGCGTAAAATATCTTTTACATGCAGCAGAAATATCATTATCATCATCTTCCTGAAAACTGTTGCCACTGGTATCTAGAGGAATTTCTTCACTTCAGAAACACGAGCTTACACATATCTTTTTCCTCTGTTTTTTTGAAGGATTTATTTTATTTATTTTGCCTTTTCTTGCTATTTTCGGATTTTCTCTGCCTTTTCTCCCTCATAGTTTTTCTCTTTTCTGATGTAGTTATAACCACTGCTGCTGGCTTCTTACTTCCAGATGGTTTAGGTTGTCTGACCTAAGGAATATGTCTAATTGCTTCTAGCCATACCTTTTTCTCTGCTGGTGGAGGCAACTGCTAGTGACAGTTGACTGCTTCTAACTCGACTGGTGGAAAACACTGCTGCTGTCGGCCCACTAGATATGTTGGTGGATGCAAATGCTTGTGTACGCCTATTGTCATATGCGCCGTTTTTGAAAGCGACAGCTGCGTCATTGCTGGGACCATCAGAGATAGCAAACGTATGATCTGGATTATAGGGATTCTGATTCAGAGATATTCTAGGTGGCAGCATAAAAAATATTAAAATTAAGAACTATAAAAATTGTTGATTACTGCGATACCGATCTATCTATCTATCTATCTATCTACATACATACATATATCTATATATAGGGTGGTTATAATTAAACTTCCTCAATAAACAGTTTCCTACAGCGCAAACGGGTGAAAGGTATGCAATGAAATTTGGTATGTAGACTATACACGAGATGCGCTCATGGAATTTCGAAAAAAAAAGTTCCAAAATGTCCAACAGAGGGCCCTTTTTCTGTAAAAAAAAAACATTAAATTTTGCATAATAAACGACTAAAACGGAATGCAGAAACAATATTAACATTTTCTAACTAGTTTCTGGTCACCTTGTTATCGGACCAGATTAAGTAATGTCTGTTTTGCATAAAGCTTCCTCTTCTTCGCAAGCATGGAAATCTCGACATTTTTTCCTAGAACTGACAGCTTTTCCCGGTTTTATTTTTTTTTATTACTCACAATTCTTGTTCTGGATTGTTAATGTTGTTTCTACATTCCATTTTGGCCGTTTATTTTGTTAAATTTAATATTTTTTCGGAAAAAGCGCCTCCCCATCTATTACCTCTGAGAGCAGAAGTTATCCTTAACACGTTCGCTGCCGGTTTCACGTGACTAAAATTTGAAATGACGTTTTTTTCCTTTAACCCGCCGAATATGTTTGACGTGTTGCACAAGAGCGCTACATCGCCAGATGTTATAGGCTTTGTGTTTACCTTTGCTTGTTTGCGTCAAGTGTTACGTCAATACGCTGTATTACGTCAAACGTGTAAAAATTCATCTGCTCGTTACAAGCAAACTCTGGAGTTAATGAGTTAAGTTGGTAATAAGTTGGTAATTAAGTTGGTAATAAGTTAAATTTCCATAGCAAATAGTTTCGTTTGTACTGAGCAGATAAAATATCTCGCTGACGCCATCACTTCGGATGCATATTGATGATACGTGTTTTATTAGAGAGAAAGTATTCTATTTTGAAATACCCTTCCATGGAGGATCAAATTTTTGATCGCATGTTTCCGGACCACTTCTAGGGCTGAGTCCCCGACCGTTGCCAATCGCCCATTGCGCAGCACTAGTGTGACGTAAAACCCAACCAACCATCTATTTTGAAATATAAATTTTTGTGATGTTTGCGTTAGTACTGTTTGGCTGGTTGAATAGAGTTGGAAATTAAGAGGTACTTTTGAATTTATGAGGTTGGTTTGTTGATTGTGTTTTACGTCACACTAGTGCTGCGCAATGGACAATTGGCGATGGTCTGGGTCTCACCCCTAGAGTTGCCAGGGACATGCCATCACAATTTTGATCCTCCACGGAAAAAATGACTCTCTCGCTTCGTAGACACCCAGAGGTATAATTAATATGGGAACATGGAAAACATTGCGGGCACGTCATTTATGAGCACTAGCCACCATTAGTATACACAATGCTTTTTGGCAGGCTCGAGTATCGAACCCGCAATCTTCCAATTCCGAGCCCGGCGCTCTACCGACTGGGCAACCACGGTCCTGAATTTTAGAGGCATATTTTTGAATTTCAGGCCAATACTGGTTGCTACAGTACAAAATTTTGTATACTTTTTAATTTCATGCATTTTGAGATAGGGGTGTAGTGAACAGATCAGAGTACCATTATAATAGGGAATCGTTAAAATTTGCTATAATTATCCAGTTGCGGATTTATTTTTTCATTCCTAATGAATGAGGACTATAAATAAAATATTACTGATAAATAATTTACTTTATACAACTTTTGAAAACTTTTAAATTTAAAATTCCTAAGTAAAAAAGTATACTTCATACTTTTTTGTAAAATAAATCCTTGTGGAATCCTGTTCTTAGTCAGTGTAAGAACATGATTCGATAAGGATTTATTTAACAAAACCTTATGAAGTGTACTTTTTTTACATAGGAATTTTTGCTAGTGTTCGGACACTTTTGTTACCGACTGTACTTATAGCTGTTAAATTATTGGAAATAAAAAAAACTATCATCTAAACACTTATCATCAATTACTAAAGCAACACACTTTTCCGGGACATTTGGTGTGATTGTATAATCTAAGTTTTATTTTTGTATTTGTGATTAGTTAAAAATTCTTAATTATTTATAAATTATTTATAAATTAGTTATAAATTCTTAATTTTTTCTTTTAATTCTATTTTATGAAAATTTTCCTTTTGTCCTATGTATTATTATTATTCGGATTTTTTTTTTCAAGATGCGTTTTCTTTTTAGGTTAGATCGCCGAAAAGCTCGCTTTCGCATGCCGCCGGTGTAAGGTTGCTATTCGGAACACGATGCGAAATGGCGCCGTCTTGGCGATTTTCGAAATTTCGCCAAGCGGCAGCCTAAAGTAAACTTTCACCTGTAAAGCAATACGTCACATCCCGCGCTGGCGCGGGATCGGCAGCGAACGTGTTAACTGGCTAAGAAAAAATAAAAATTAATGAGTTCTAAAATTAATTATTGAACAAAATGATTGTAATTCTTGTAATCAGATTTCTTCTGTTTAGTGTAAAAGCGTTATGATTACGCTCCAGTCGCAAAGTAATAAGTGAATTAAATAGCTGCAATAAAGAAATTTTCAAAATTGAGAATGTAGAAAACATTTTTCGTCTAATATTATAAAACATTTATACCAAAAATTAACGAAATGATTTTATAAAATAATATTATGTTTTTACGTTAAGTTAACCCTACAAAAAATTTAAAAAATAATAGTTTATTATTTTTAATCAGATAAAAAGAAAAAAAAAAATCAATGGCTCACATTTTCAAAATTTGTTTCTAAGTCATCAAGGAAATAGAGATATGGATGCAAAAGTACTTAAGCAGACACTTAAGGAAACTCTTAAAAGAAATGTCGCATAGAAATTTCTCAAATGCCTCTTGAGTCCGAAATGTTACAATTTTTGCTTCGAAAAATCACCATTCTTTTGGGAACAGCTTAGAAAAATAAACGCTTTCAGAGCTGCGGAAATTATGCTCTTAAAATATTTAAAAAAATCACATCCTAATTTTAAAGGAAAAAAAAAAAAAAAAAAAAAAAAAAAGTTCATTTAAAAGAGATAAAATGTAAAAATTTTCGCTTACTTACTTGAGTAAACAAATACTTGAATTTCAAAGCTTAACATGCGTATTTAATGACATTTAATTCTATTACATTTTTTAAAAATGTATTCTTGCTTTACAAATTAAGATTTTATTTTATTTTGTAAATTATACTTATTATTTAAAAAGGAAGTTTTACTAGGGAGTATATTAAATATATACATTGCATGTCGGTTCATAAATTTAAAATAGAATTTAAAATTGTGCATTCATAGCTATTCTTTTAAAAGATATTACTGCTAAACGTAATATGTTTTTAGTGAAAAATTTATCTGAAGACTAAATACCTCTGTAATCAAACGCCATAAGTCAAATAAACACGCAACAGATGGCTTGCATAGAAATATTTTTTCACCACTGTTTATCAGACTATGTAATGTATGCTCACTTGCAACATTGGAAAATAAATGGTTTTTCATAGATTAAATTACATCTTTAATAATATTTATAAATTTCCGCAATGGCGTTGTTCTTGCTTTGGTTTTTGTCGCTCTAACGTTTCTTTTATTGTTTACTGAGAATATTTAAACCGATGATTATTGCTTAAATGAAATTGCGAACCGTTAAGAATATCTATCAATGAACTAGGACTCGAACTAGGTATCTGGCGACTGAAGATCGAAGTGATAACCATTCAGACACCAGATTTAAAGGGTGACGAGAAAGGCGGGTTCAGATGTCACTCTAAGCTCATTGTTCTGCTTTTAATGTGCGTTGGATGTAACTTTAGAAACAGAATTAATTTCAACTAGTCCTCAAACCTAAAAGTTAATATTTGGTAATATTTTGTGTGAGAAATGTGTAAAATCTATATACAGAAATTTCACAAAACTTGAAAAAAAAAGTAATTTTGTATGATACAAAAGTTTAATTTCCACAAGACGTACTAGATACTTTAATGTCTCAGTGGTGGGTAATGAAAAATACGGGAAAATTATAACTGTTTAACCCTAGTAACCGACTCTGAAGAAAAAAAAAAAATGTTGGGTTTTACGTCGCACTAGTGTTGCGCAATGGACAACTGACGACGGTCTGGAACTCACCCCTAGAGGTGGTCCAGAGACATGCCTTCGCAATTTCGATCATACACGGAGGGATAGCTCGCTCGCTTCGGTGACCTTCAGATGTATAATTTTGTTGGGAACATGGAGAACATTGTAGTCACGACATATTTTACGTGCACCAGCCACCATTAGTGTACACGACGGTCTTTAAATCTTTAAAGACCTGCAATCTTTAAATTACGAGCTCAGCGCTCTACCGACTGGGCTACCGCAACCAATGAAGGAAAAGAGATAAATACTTTGATAGGCGATGTGTAGCAGTTTAAAGTAAAAGAACTATATAGTGAAGTTTTTTAAAGGCTAATACCGTTTTGAAAAAAAAAATATCGATGCCAAACTTTGTAGAACTTAAACTATTTGAAGATGAAAAAAAAAAAAAAAAAAAAAAAAAAACGAAAGAAAGAAAAACTTACCAGCCTAAATCTAGCATGATTAAAAAATTTTAAGAAATGGAATTATAGTTCATGCTGTAAAGAAGAGAACAAGGTGTTAACAATTTCAACATTTTGAATCATTTAAACATAAATTTTAACATATTATTCGTATAAATCTTCGCTTATGCAGAAGATTTAGAGTTGTATATTAATCACAGAAGCACCATTGAAATGCCATTTCGTACATTTCTGTAAGATTAAAATTGAATATACGGAAAATAGCTTTTCAATAGATATTTACTGCAATTATTTATACCTTCAAATGTGCGCATTTTGCTGAAGTAACCACACGAGTGTCTTTAAATTTCTACAAACACTCTAAAGTCCTGGTTTCGAGGAATTTTTAGATTTTTGAAAATATTTAACGATTAGTTTGACATTTAAATCTTTTTCAAGTATTTTTAAATCTTATTTTCTATGACTGAAGAGGGTGATTACAGCAGGTTAGAAAAGGCTTTTCAACTGAGGTATGTCTTAATCCATTTTTAAAAGAACTGTATAGAGTTTGACAAAATTACTCTTTAAATTCACTTCTTGAATATTTTTTCATAATTTATCTGTTTGTTAAGGCAACATTAAAATTTTTATTTTCTTACCTTCAGAGTTGTCGTATGTTATTATTAAAATTAAATGTTTAAAAACTTCTTTGGATTATCATTCCCACATTTATAGCATAAAAGCGATGAGTACATTTGGATAATCTTAAAATATTGATTCTCAAGTAAATTCACATTTGTTTCTCATTACGTTTACTCAAAAGTTATTCATAAAATATTCACACACTGAGAAAAATATCTGTAACTGACATCTAGAAACTAAATTGTTGCTCTTGTAAAAATAGTTCCATGTCATTCATACAAATTATACAATGCTCAAAACAATTAAAGGAGGCGAATCGTATTAACCCTCGACGATAGGTCTAATGTCCCATTCCACTCTCCCGCTCCGTCGATGTCTTTTTCTAGTCAGTTTTGTCCTTTTATCCTTTCCGGTGTTAGCTCTTTTTTTTTTTTTCACACTTGACATTGTGAGTTTTGTTGGTTTGCATCCCATGCTTTTTCTATGGGTTTTTGAATGATTTTTTTTTCCGTTTATCTATGAATTTTTAG
This sequence comes from Salticus scenicus, assembly GCA_963930645.1. Classification (NCBI taxonomy): domain Eukaryota; kingdom Metazoa; phylum Arthropoda; class Arachnida; order Araneae; family Salticidae; genus Salticus; species Salticus scenicus. Next base: position 28,203,139 of record OZ005654.1, on the reverse strand, counting down.
CTTTTTTCCCCTCGTTTTCTACACTCTAAAGTGTGGTGGCTCCCACCTACTCACCCTCGAGTCTTATACTAGGCGAGTCGTATTAACCCTCGACAATAGATGTAATGCCCCAGTCTTAACTCCCTCTCGATCGATGTCTTTTTCTAGTCAATTTTGTCTTTTTATCCTTTCCGGTGTTAGCCTTTTTTTTTTTTTTTTTTTTTTATATTTCACACTTGACATTGTGGTGTTTTTTGGTTTGCATCCCATGCTTTTTCTATGAGGTTTTGAATGATTTTTTCCCGTTTTTCTATGGATTTTTAGCTTTTTTTCCCTCGTTTTCTACATTCTAAAGTGCGGTGGTAAGTCTTATATAAAATAATGAAATAAGCGATATTTTCTTTGAGAAAGTGGAGGAAGAGGGTCACAAATTAAAATTTTCTCATTTGCAAGTTCTTGTGTATGTAGATTTTGAGTTGACGTGAAAAATGGCACTTTAGCGACTGCGAATGAAATTTGAATTTCAACTTAATGAAAGGCGAAGCAGGAAAGAATTATCGATACTCAGTTAGGGGGTTGTTTCGATTATTGCTATGTCTCAACAATGTCATTTAACTGATTCAGAAGTTTGAAGAGTTCTTGATTGGTTGGAAAGGGGAGGGGGAGGGAACACAAACTGAAGTAGCCGAAGCCACCGGAGTTTCAGAAAATAAGATTTTCATGATCTAGAGCCGTTTTTTGGAGACTGGAAATGCAACATGAAAATCAGAGCAAGATGGTAAGACGTGCAACAACGCCTAATTAAGATCAATATTTAAACCTAACGACTGGAAGACGTCGAAATATGAATGCCACTCTTCTTTAACAGCACCTACGCTCGACTACTGGCAGCACAATTTCGACTCAAAGTATCCGAAACCGGCTCCACGTCATAGGTCTGTAGGCAATGGCCGCAGCAGTCCTATATTTTTACGTGCATTTTATTATTTTGCTACCACTTTTATATATTAGTATTTTTAAAATTATGTTTTAGCCTTAAAACCTTTGCAAAATAAATGAATAAATGAATAAATAGCGGTAAAAATATAATCAAATGAATGCACGAATGCAAATGTATAGGACGTTTCCTTGATCATCATAATGGATTTATTTTCATCTGGAGGGAACGTAACTCTAGAAGTAATCCTGCGATCATGCACGGAAGTGTCAAATTTGGAGGCGGTGATGGTCTATTCTGGCCTCTTCATTGGTGGGTGCACTGATCTCCACATCATTCGAAATAGAGCTCTGATCGGTCGCAGATATAGATATAAAATCATCAGACCAATTGCTGCAGCGTGGAGTCAGTTTTGGACAGTTTGTGTCACAAATGTGGTAACGGTAGCCGACCGGAGATGTTGTTGAAGAAGAGTGGCATTCATATTTTGGTGTCTTTAAGGCATTAGCGTTAAATATCGATTTTCATTGGGCGTTGTTGTACGTCTATGACCTTGCCCTGGTCTTTGTCTTGTATTTCCAATCTCCAAAAAACGGTTTTAGATCCTAGAAATCACACTTTGTGAAACTCCTGCGGCTTCTACTACTTCGGCTTGTGTTTGACTCTCACCTTCTACCACCTTCTAATCGACCAACAACTCTCTGAGCTTCTGAATCACTTAAATGACTTCATTGAGACATCACACTCATAGAAACAACGCAATTACTGAATGTTGATCATTTTTTTCTGATTCTGTCTTCATTAAATTGAAAGTCATATTTCATTCGTTGTCGTTAAATCGTCGTTTTTGACGTCAAACTTGACATTTTCCTACTCCGAAGTTTGAAATGAGAAATAATTGTATTCGTAACTGTCTTCTTCCATTTCCAGAAAAAATAAATATTTTGTAACGTTGTTTTATATATGACGAGCAAAGCCGAATTCCGAATGCGGGAAAATTTCCAAAATCAAACTCGAAATGTACAAAACTCTGTCTGATGCTGCCTGCATGCCAATAGATCAAAGTTTGTTAACGAAAACATTTTTTAATTCATGAAATCAATGAAGGTTGGGAAAATAGTATTTGTTTTCAAATATCACTAGAAAAGTTTTGAAAAATATCATGTTCGCACAGTTAAAAAGAATTCGCACTATTTGCAATAATGATGATGATTTAAAATATGCTCTTGAAGATTTAAGGAAAACTTTGCAAGTTAACTGTTATCCGTCTCATTTTTTAACCGAGTGTTTCCAATTTTTTCCTCTTTCGGTTTGTTCTAGTTCCTAAATTAAGGGCGATATTTAAGTACGACGAGTAGCCCAGTCGGCCGAAGAGGGTTAGTTTATCAGGTGGGGGTTTCATTTTATTGTATTTTGTAATTTCTTGTATATTTCATATATATTAATTTGTTTTAAATGTACTACTTTTGTAATTTTTGTAATTTTCTAATTGTTTTCGGATTTTTTAAATTATATGTATGTCAGATTTCTTTTCAGTTAATGATGGTTTTCTGTTTGGTGAGAAGTGATGGGCTAAGGATAGTTATTAGCTAATTGCTACTGTCCTTTCAGAAACTTCTCTTTCACCCCTACACTGAGGGGCCTCCCTGATGAAGACCTCAGTGTTTTGGGGTTTTTTATTTCATTTTATACATTGATAATTTATTTTATTCATTGATAATCTATTCCTATATATATATATATGAATGATAATAATAATAATAAATCTTTACTTTACTGGTAAATATTTACTGATTGATACTTTAAACAATGTTTTACTGATTTAAGAATTAACAGCGGCATGTAATTTACCTAGTATTAAAAAAAAATGTTTTAAAGACAGGAAATAAATCTGTTTTAAAAAATGCATTTGAAAGGATAAAATCATAAATACTAAAACAGTCGAATACTACTCTGATATATATATATATATATATATATATATATTACTTATGAAAATTATTTTTTTATTTATATTAAGATTGTATGTTTTTCAAAATTAGTTATTTTATTTTAAGTGTTGTTAGAGTTTGGCATTGAAACCAGATTAAAGTTTTAATAAAAAAAATCTTGTTATATCATAACAATAATTTAATTATCACGTAACTAGTGTTGAACTTTGACTATCTAATATTCTATAAATCAAAAAGGACGTATTCTTTTTTCCCTGCTTATTGCTCTCATGTTAGTTAACAGTATTTAATAACTGTTTAAATGATATTTTTATGCCAATGGAAATATTTCTTTGTATCATAATGTCTACACTAAGTCTAAAATATTATAGAAGTTTAAAAACAACTCCAAAATCGATTCTTTATCAAATTGTATTACACCATAGTATGTTTAATACATTTTAAGACTGTTATGCTTCTAAACGAAGTATTCATATTAACCATACCATTACACAAAAACATAGTAATAATGTAAATATTAAAATGAAAGGAGGCAAAAAACTCAAACTCAAACTTATACCAAACTCAAAATCATTGAAGCTATCATAGTAGGAACCCCTCTATGCAAGGATATAAACAGTGTATTGTTTCAAGAGCTGCAAGGGAATTCCAAAAACCAGCGTAGCATCCTACATCTGTCCAAGATATAAGAATAGCCATGCAGAAGTTCCGGATACAAAAATTACACATAAAAATGAAAAAGTGAAACATGCAAAAATACACAATATATATATAATAAACTTTGAAAAAGACTGAATAACAAACTTACATTAAATATAAAATAAGAATGCTCTTGTACAAAAATCATACATTAAAATTAAAGTAAGAAGCACTTAAAAAAAAAAAAATAGAAAAGTAAAATAAATAACTCACACTAAACACCTTCGCCGATGCAAATAAACAATTACAAACAACAGTCAGGCATAAGAAGGGTAACATTAACCGTTATAAATTTCGGTTTCAATCAATTTGTGGCATACTTTATAAATCTATTTCAATTCTTTTAATCCTAGAAACTTGCGAATGCAATATATATCTGAAGCAATTAGTTTATTTAATAACTTTAAATTCAAAATCTTTCCTTTTATCATAAATATCAATAAACAAAAACTCATTAACTCGTTTAAATCTTTAAATCCAAAAAAAAAAAAAAAAATCAAGCTATGTGTGTTTTATGTGTGTTTCTACTGGTGTGTTTTAAAAATGAATCTTTAAGTTAAATATTTCAAAAATCTTCTAAAAAAATTACTATAATTAAAAACATAGTTTTAAGTTTAGTAACATTTTTAATTGCAATAATTATTAATTACCGCATTTAATACATTTCAGTTAATTAACATTAATTATATTCTAAACAATATTTCACACATTATATTAATCTCCTGTTAATTATTTATGTGGTTAAACTAATTATTAGTGTGGATATTTGCCTCTTTTTATGATAAACAAGTTAAGTGGAAAAGCAAATTATTTTCTTAAATTTGAAATACTATACATGATGCTAAAAGTAAGTTTATCTAGTGGCAAGAAACAAACAAACAAACGGAAGTTTCATGTTCTGAATTATAAAACAAAAATATTTATTTTTTAATATACATTATTGAAATGAGTTTATGTTATTAATCCCACAAAATTTTACCATATTTTTAATTTATTTTAATTAATTAATTAATTTTTTTTATTGAACATCTTAAAAGGTTATAAGGTTTTTGATAACTAAAAATAAGCATATTTTGTCTCTATATATTTTATTATAATAAAGGAAATTTTTAATTCAAAATTTTAAGCATATAAAAGTGGAACATTTAAACAATATTTTATAAAATTTTCGTTAAAAGAATTTGGAAAATTTAATCGTCGAGTCCTGGTTTATATGTAAAGTTCAGAAAAGCAGAGGATGTGATTTCTCAAATACTAAGACACCGATCTTGTTGAAATTTTGAACACTTATTCTTAATAAAATTAACAAGTAATTAAACAAAGGATTTTGACTTTGTTTTTATCGATTGAAACTAATTGTACAAGGCTATATATAGGGTAATATGTACCGAAAATTGTTCTGATTTTGCAATCAAATTTGTCAAAAATTCAATTAATTTTTTTTAAGCCTTTTGTTCAAGCAATAGTCAACTCTATTTTGAAAAAGTGTGCAACATTTCAATAAGATCGGCGCATTAGTTTTTGAGAAACCTTGTCCACCGCTTTTCTCTTAATAAAATTAACAAGTGATCAATCAAAAGATTTTTTCTTTGTTGTTATCGATTGCAACTTATTTTACAAGGCTATACATAGGGTAATATGCACCGAAAATTGTTCTGATTTTCAATCAACTCTGCCAAAAATTTAATAAAAAAAAATTTTTAATCCTTTCGTTCGAGCAACAGTCAACTCTATTTTGAAGAAATGTGCAACATTTCAATAAGATCGGCGCATTAGTTTTTGAGAAACCTTGTCCACCGCTTTTCTCTTAATAAAATTAACAAGTGATCAATCAAAGGATTTTTTCTTTGTTGTTATCGATTGCAACTAATTTTACAAGGCTATACATAGGGTAATATGCACCGAAAATTGTTCTGATTTTCAATCAACTCTGCCAAAAATTTAATAAAAAATTTTTTTAATCCTTTCGTTCGAGCAACAGTCAACTCTATTTTGAAGAAATGTGCAACATTTCAATAAGATCGGCGCATTAGTTTTTGAGAAACCTTGTCCACTGCTTTTCTCTTAATAAAATTAACAAGTGATCAATCAAAGGATTTTTTCTTTGTTGTTATCGATTGCAACTAATTTTACAAGGCTATACATAGGGTAATATGCACCGAAAATTGTTCTGATTTTCAATCAACTCTGACAAAAATTTAATAAAAAAAATTTTTAATCCTTTCGTTCGAGCAACAGTCAACTCTATTTTGAAGAAATGTGCAACATTTCAATAAGATCGGCGCATTAGTTTTTGACAAATCTTGTCCAGCGCTTTTTCCTTAATAAAATTGACAACGAATTAAACAAAGAATTCTTTCTTTGTTTTTATCGATTACAACTAATTTTACAATGCTACACATAGGGTAATATGCACAGAAAATTTTTCTGATTTTGCCAAAAATTTAATTAAAAAATTTTTTTAACCTTTCGTTTGAGCAATAGTCAACTCTATTTTGAAGAAATGTGCAACATTTCAATAAGATCGGCGCATTAGTTTTTGACAAACCTTGTCCACTGCTTTGTTTTTTTTTAAATAAAATTAACAAACAATTTTTTCGTTGTTTTTATCGATTGCAACTAATTTTACAAGACTATACATAGGGTAATATACACCGCAAATTGTACTGATTTTGCAATCACCTCTGCCAAAAATTCAATTTATTTTTCTTTTTCTTTCTTTATTTATTTATTTTACTTATTTTTTTTTACCTTTCATTCAAGCAATAGTTTATTTTGAAGAAGTGTGCAAGATCGGCGCAATAGTTTTTGAGAAATCTTGTCCAACGCTTTTCTAAGGTCTCTGGATACCAGGGTCCACCACCTGATTTTTCCAAATATTTAATGAATTTTTTTTTTTTTAAATGTTGCTCTTTTGTTGCTTTGTTTAAATGTTTAATGCTTAAATGTTGCTCTTTTATATGCTCAGAATTTTAAAGAAAAAAATTTACTTAATATATATATATATATATATATATATAATTTTACTTAATATATATATAAAGAAAAAAATATATAGAGAGAGAAAATATGTTTTTCTTAGCCTTCAAAATCCATGTTATTTCTTAATGAAACAATACAATTTTCATGTAAAAAGTAACTTCATATATAATAGAAGTTTCTACAAGAAAAATAAATTACGAAATGAATTTAGAGAAATCTAAGCTAAAGAAAAAGTATGTAACGAGTATAAACTAAAAATTCGACTTTACAAAATATTCTCATTTCTTCCTAAACTTCAAAAAGGTCAATAGCTATAGGCAAAAAGTTAGAGATCAAACACTGAAAAATAGAAATTTTCCTTTATATTGCTTTTTTTAGCTAGCTGTAAGCAAGGGATAGAAAAAGGAAATATTTTTTTACAAAATCAATAAAAGTTGTAAAAAAATTCTGTTTTTTTTTTTTTTTTTTTTTTTTTTTTTTTGTAGCAGTCGAAGGAAATTAATAGTTTTTAAATATGATTCCTTTATAAATGTTCTACAAAAGTATTAAAAAAGAAATTGCTTATAATTATATGATTAAACTGAAGAATATATGGTTTCATGCATATTTAAATGATTAGTTGTTTAAAACTATATGAATAAGAAAAAACGTTGGGCTTCATTGACACAATTTAAATATAATATCACTCTTACAATTCAAACTAATGCAAACAAAATAAAATAGAAAATCAAACTGATGCTTGAAATAAACAAACAAATAAATAAATAAATAAAAAGTATTTTTGAAATTTTAGAAGAGATTTGATTAACACTTAATGAAATCTTTTTTTAAAATTTTGATAAACTTTTCACCTTAACAATTAACATAAATGCATCACATGAAAGCAAAATTGATGAATACATACATTTAAAGTTGAGCATTCTTCTTCTTCTTCTTCTTTTTTTTTTTACTCAAATTTATTAAGCCACGACTTCTAACAGTAGTATGTTACCGATGTTAAAAGTAGAATTTACAATTTTTACCAACATACTAATATCATATAGTTGCAAATTAAGTTGATAGCTAATAGAATTAGAAAAGCAAAAATAAATAATAATGAATTTCTTTTATTAGCTCTACTAATTGTAATGTATAACAAAAGTTGTTTTAAAAACAATTGTTGTAAAGGGCAAAAGCGATAGCCTAAATGACAAGTCTCTGATTTGTACGCAAGACATTACACGGGAAATTTTTTATAACTGTTTTCAGTTTTTTTAGTCACCGAAAATACATATTTCAAATTCTTTTCTTAAAAATAGTGGTGATAAATCTCATTTAAAAGTTAAAAAGTCTGGCAGCTATGCAGTAGTAGTATTGTATTTTCCTATGTGTAATAGGAATATGAATATTTCATTTTATCACGGGTTTAATAAATGAGTCTTATACCAGAAAATTTAATTAACAGACAGGGTTATATTTTTTGAGTACAAACATGGTTCGCTTTGTAGAAATATAGTTTTGTTTGCTAATTAAAATTTCTGGTATAAACGGTTTTATTTCACCTGTGAATTGTACGCGAGAAATATGATATTTTGTAATTGAAAATTTCATTTAACTTCAGTAATTTCATTGTTTTAATTGCATTTTTTTTCTTCTAACCTGAATTTTAACGCTTTTTAAAGTTTTTTAGCAAACTGAAAGCGTTTACGTACATTCGATTAGTCTGTCTGCTTTCTTTCTATCCGTGCTATAATTTCCTGAAATATGTGTAATACTGAATATGAATTGGCATACTATTCTGATTCAAAACAGCATATTTCTTATTGAAAACGTTTTAAATAGCAAAAAGGTCATGTTTTCAGTGAATCATTAAGCCCCCTTCGCCCCCCCCAAAAAAAACTTTAAATATTTTTTGGATTACAGTAGGTTTTTATTTTAAGCATAGTTATTAGCTTCATATTGCCAAAAATAAACGGAATTTAATAAAAAATATCTAGATGCACAAAAGCTTATTTCGAATGATACAGGGTATACCTATCCTTAATAATTTATTTACACGGTCATAAAAAATATTTAGATACACTATAGATTCTGACTGAAAAATCCTGTAACGACATCTTTATTGTCATGAAAGTTATTTTACAAATGTTTATTATTTTACTAAAGCTACTATTTTATGAAAGTTATTTTCTAAATGTTTAATACCTGGAAGAAAAAAAAAACCGCTTTAAATATAAATTTCGTGTGATGCATTCATCAATAATTCAAGCTTAGAATGTAAATTTTGAAATTGACTTTCTTTGTGTTTTTAATGTTGCTGAATCTGCATTTTTAGTTTCACAAAATTTCTTTGTACGCTAAAGGACTAAACAATGGCGAAAAAACGACTAATAGGAAAGCTAGAATAAAGATATTTTAGTACAAAACCGACAAATTTTCTTTGTTTTATATGATATCACTATTCTTTTACCTTCTTAATAGATTAAATAATAATAATAATAATAATAATAAGATTTATCGTATATATTGAATACATTTTGCACATTTCTTATTAATTTTGCGACTATAAACAACTGATTAATATACATGGAGATATTCAATAAATGTTTTCAATAAAAATAAATTACATTGCTCAATGGATTATGCTGACAGTGAAATAAAATAAAATTCCATTATTTATTTTAAAAATTCAAATGAAGAAAAAAGTAATTACTTCTTTTTTTTTTTTTTTTCCAATTTATTCGTTCTGCATGTTTGGTTGAAAAATAAAGAAATAAAAATGAATAGTTTGTTATAAAAGAAATTAAAATAAAAAATTAAACAAATTTATAAAAAGGTTTAATAAGATATTTTTTTTTCAATTAATTTTTATTTAAAGTAATTTTAATAATGTTTTTCTTTACTTTATAAATACAGATATGTATAAAAAAAATCTGAATTTTGGTTGATTAAATTCATTGCGAAGTAAAAAATTCGTTATTCATTTGATGTAAATAATTTATAATTTTTATTAGATAAGCATTGAAGTTAGTGTCATTATAAATATATAGGGGGATGTCTCTGGTTGTGAGCACAGTTTTGATTTTGGCTTATAACGTTTGATAGAGAAAATATTATGCAAATATATTAATACCGATAGAAAACTAGAACATTTAGCAACGTTTGATAAAGTAACTGTATCGATTCCGTCAAGCAGAAAAAATTTACCACCAATTTTGTGAATTGGTCATATGTGGCGGAAACACAATGTATACCCGGTTGAGGCCACACTTAAAAAATACGCTAAAAATGTAAATATAATAAGAAAAACCACCATGAATACATAAAATAACAAAATTCATTCATTTTATGTAGATTTCGCGGCAAAAATAACAACAGAAGATAGCTTAATTCCAACTTTACTCGACATCATCTTCGTCTTCCAAATCAGAAGTGCGATGCTTACAAGTAAAATAATTTGCATGTATATTGGCACACATGTAATACACCAAACGATCATACTCGTTGCATTTGATTGAGTTGGCTGTTGTTAGGCATGGTAGCAGATGCTCCAAACAGATGACGCAGAAGTCTATAACATCATCAGATAGTGGATGTTTCGATTTTTTGCGCGCTTGGCCGCCAGTTTGACATGTAGAATTGCATTACTTTTTCCAGGCTTCTTCTGGAAGGACACGAATGCTGCAAGGAAGTCATATTCTTGGGCAGTCGATCTTTTGGATTTCTTATCTACTAAGCAATCTTTAATGAAGTTAAACAGCGCATTGAAATCCATTTCTTTTGGATAGCTTGACTTTTCCAGGGTTCAAATGGATAAAAATGTCTAAAAAAACCCCATAAAAACACCAATAAAATAGGTTATGTTGATGTAAACGACTATATTTGACAATTTGTAAGTCAAACACACTCTTTAAATTAAAAATAAATAAATAAATAAATAAATAAATGTGCCTACAACCGGTTACATGAATGTGCCCATAACCGGGACCAGCAGCCATTTTTATAATGAGAGAAAAAGCAATTTTTGGTCAACATTTTGGTTGAATTCAATATTGCATCAAAAAATATAATGAATATACTGCATGAATATACATTACACTTACATTTTTTTTTAATTAATTCACTTCAATTTATCTTATTATGAAATTTGTCACAAATTACTTTTGTGTTGCTTTTTTTTCTTTTTCTTTTCCTTTTTTTTTTTTTTCTTTTTTTCGATGTTTGCACGTACTAAGAAAATGCACGTATTTACTTCGGTGTTAGTACAAAAACGGCGTACTGCTACAACTTTGCCAGTTCTCAAATGCACCATATTTGCTTTCTGTTAAAAGCTATTGTAAGGTGTCCATAACCAGACAATGCCCATTACAAGAGACATTCTCCTATATAAATAAATAAATAAATATATATATATATATATATTCTACGATTTCAAATTTACACAGAATGTTGTGGCTATTACAAAACTTTCTTCTATATTTTCCTATACAAATTCATGCTGAACAAATTATTCATTAAAATTATTATTTATGAAAAATGTTTTCCATAATGGATGTGGACATTTTTCTTCTAGAAGTATAATAATGCATGTCGAAAGAAAACCAGTTTTCTGCTTTATAGATAAGTAACATCTGAGAAAAATTGTATTCTTCTTTTGTATCTAAAAAACTTGATAACTTAATTTTAAATTATTACATTTTTTTTAAAGCTATTGACGAATTCTTTTAAAAGATAACAACATTGAAAATTTACTGCCGTCTGGGATGGGTGGGGCTTCACACCGGGGTAACCAAAGCCCCTCTCTCTCTATATATATTTTTTTTTCCTGGTTGTTTTATACTATTACATACTCACTCACACACACACACACACACACACACACACACACACACATATATTAAATTTATAATTAAAATTTTAAAATAATTCTTATTATTGTACTTTTATACAATATTTTGTCCTATACTGCTAGGTTAAAAATTATGAAAATAGTGGATGCTAGAGCTACCTGTAAAGCGATTTATTCCCAAATGTAATCACCACCAGTTAAAACTAATGTGAAAATAATATAAAGTTTTCTTAACTTTCATTTACTGGTTTTTGAGATACAGTGTTATCCAAACCTTTTTCATACAAACAGACAGACATTTTCCAAAAATAGCCAAATCATTTCCTCGACATCTTAAAGTGTGTTAATCCCTCAAAAACCAGACGCTAAAATTTTTAACATCAAAAACTTTCTTATTATATGAATAAATAATCTGATGCAATAATCTTCACATGACTTTCTCTTACCTTGCAATTTATTACAATAAATACAGATTGGAGATTAAAGGTAAGATAACGAGTACTGTTATGTAAACCTATGTTAAAACAAATCAAATTAAGCTTCGGAACAGTTTTATTTGACAAATAATTCTAACTGAGGGGGCTACCGACCCCTCAACCCCTAAGTTCCATTATTGTACCTACACTTATATAGAATTAAAATCCTTTATTAAATTCAAAAGTTCATTTAAAATTATCTATACAACTTTCACATGCAACATTCCTTGAAACTTACCAATCTTGATGAATTTTTTCTAGCAACAAACGCATTAACTTCAAAATACAACATTTGAATCGCCTGAAATTTTTGTTTTTAATTTATTCTAAGAGACACAGACAAAGACCAAACGTTAAAAATTTTACTTCTGTATTCAGGAAGCCTCAACACGTGTAAATGTACAAAAAACCAAGCGATGAATATTTAGCTTAAAAAAAAAATAAATAAATAAAATAAAATAAAATAAAATACCACATGGCTATGAGGAATTTATTTCGATTCCTGAGCAGCTTTCCAGGACATGGTAATATATTGCTGTAAAGCACTTCCACTAACAATAATAATAATAATAAAAAATGTTATGACTTAAACATTGACAGTCCTGCATATATTCTGAAACGTATGTACATATCACATGGTGCACATAAACATAATCCTATATTAATAACACACGGCACAACCTCAGATGATATCCTACGTAAAATAGTTTTTAACTCATATAAAAAATATTCATTTGGTTTAGTGCAGTCTATAAATGTTAAACTCTATTTACCTGCTATTTCCCCCTAGACGTAATGTACTTGAATGGGGTGCTCCTGTTCACGAACCATTTGCTTGATCTCAACGAAAAGTTTAGTGTAACATCTCTATATGATACACATCAGAATATCAAGTTTGGACTTTCTGCTCTAATTTGTTTTTGAGATATGCTGATAACAGAAAGACAGACACACACACAATATAAGGTCATTGTGCCTAAATGCGATAACCCATAAATGCGACAAAGTTCTTCTACTGAAAATCTAAATGCTTAAATCACAAACTAATAAATCATAATGGAACATACACATTTCAAGAACGGTTCGCGAAACTTTTCATTAAATTTTAAAGGTTTTTTCTAGTAGAATTTTCTTTTGCAGTAAACATTGTCCATTATGGCTTTCCGACGTCTTTTCCTAATTGCGATAAAATATTTTCAAATAGTAACTGTAATTTTATCCTTTCATCTTTCAAGATCAAATAACCACTGTTACGTCATGTGCTTGAATACCCTTCATACCTACCAGAAGAAAATAAAAAAAAATACTACATTTTTTTAAAAAGAGGGGTTTAAAATTTTTATCGCATTTAAGGGTCTGTTTACACCATTTTCCTAAATGCGACAAATTTTATCCCTTAAATGCGGCGAATTTTACAGTTGATATATTAAGGGAAGTTTAAGCATTTTTTCCTTTTTAACACTTTCCAACAAGGTTTAAAAGTGACTTAGACTTACCTATCCCTCTGTCCGTCTGTCTGTCTGTCTGTCCGCACTCTAATTCCTATAGGGACACCCGAAAGTATTCCAAAGCACTGTATTCTATGAGAGGTATTGCTGTAAACCATATTTAATACCTTAACTGTATACAAATCTTAGTGAAATTGAATCATGTTATTCAAGTTCACTATCGGATGTTTCATATATAAAATGGAATAAATACCACCACTAGTTTGTACACAGGGACACTCGAAAGTACTCCAAAGCATTGCGTTCTATGAGAGGTATTTCTATAAATCAAATTTTAATAACTTTACTTTCCACAAAGTTTAATGAAATTGAAATATGTTATTCATATGCACAAAAGAATGCTTTGCACAGAATATAGCATGATTAGCATTAGATTTACAGGGCCACACAAAAATATTCAGTTACATTAAGAGCTGTTCATAAAAATTTGCTATAATTTCAATTTCGTTTACATTAAGCGTTTTTAACATTGTCTAACAATTTTCATCTGTGAATATAATTTCAATTTAAGTATCTGTCTGTTCGTCTGTCCGCGCTCTAGCTCCAGTAAATATTTATGTAATTTCTTGAAACTGATATATGTTATTTAAGTTCACTATCGGATGTTCCCTATTGAAAAAGGAGTTAATATCTCTACTGGTTTGTGTACAGAGGCACCCAAACCTTTTACAAAGCATTGTGTTCTATGAGAGATATTTCTATAAACCATATTTTAATACCTTTACTGTACACATACCTTAATGAAATTGAGAAATGTCATTCAAGTTCACTATCGGATGTTTTATATATTAAATGGAGTAAATACCACCACTGGTTTGGGCACAGAGACACTTGAAAGCATACCAAAGCATTGCGTTATATGAGAAGTATTTCTATAAACCAAATTTTGATAACTTTGCTTTCCACAAAGCTTAATGAAACAGAAATGTGTTATTCATATGCACAAAAGACTGCTTTCTATAGAATATAGTATGTTTAGTATTAGTTTTACAGAGCAACAAAAAAATATTCAGATACATAAAGAGCTATTAAGAAAAGTTTGCTGGAATTGCACTTTCGTTTACATTAAGCGTTTTTAACATTTTCTAACAATTTTTAAGTGTGAATATAATTTCAATTTGTGTATCAGTGTATCTGTTTGTCTGCCCATCTCTCTGTCTTTCGGCGCTTTAACTCCGGTAAATATTTATGGAATATCTTGAAACGAATATATGTTTTTCAAGTTCACTATCGGATGCCCCCTATTAAAAATGGAGTGAATACCTCTACTGGTTTGTGTACAGGGGCATCGGAAAGTACTGCAAACTATTTTTTTTTTCTATGAGAGGCATTTCTATAAACCATATTTTAATACCGTTACTTTACACAAATCTTAATGAAATTGAAATATGTTATTCAAGTTCGCTATCGGATGTTTCCTATGTGAAATGGAGAAAATATTACCACTGTTTTGTGTACAGGGAGACTTACAAGTATTGCGTTGTATGAGAGGTATTTCTGCAAACCAAATTTTAATAACTTTACTTTGCACAAATCTTAATGAAATTGAAAAATGTTATTCATATGCAAAAAGGAATGCTTTTTATAAATACAGTATGATTAGTATTAATCTTACAGGGCCACATAAAAATATTAAGTTACATTATGAGCTATTAATAAATATTTGCTGTAATTGCATTTTCTTTTACAATAAGCATTTTTAACACTTTCTAACAATTTTTAAGCGTGAATATGATTTTAATTTGGTTATCTTTCTGTCCGATTGTCTGTCTTTCTATCTGGCTCTCGTCCCAAGAGTTCTTAAATATTTTCAGAATTTTGAAAAATTGATATATGTTATTAAAGTTCACTATGGAATGTTTCCTATTTAAAATGCCATTAATATGTCCTACACAACGTGTTTGTGTACAGGGAACTTCCAATGCTTTGCGTTTTAGGAAAGACATTTTTATAAATCACATCTAAATAACTTTCTACTGTAAAAATTATAAATAAATTGAAATGTATTTTAATATTCTAAAATAATGTTTTGTATAGAATATGATATGATCAACTTTCAGATTTACAGGACTACACTAAAATATTCAAATACATTAAGGGATCAATTATAATCTGACGGCTGGATTTTCTTTTGCATTAAGCCTTTTTAACGTTCTTCAACGATGTCTGAGAGCGGTTTTAAATTGAATTAGTCTATCTGTATATTTTTCTGTGCTTCTCTCCTTTGTTTGATAATGCAGGCAAAGAATATTGAAAGTTATACGATACAACAAGCACGTACAATTGGAGAGTATTCATAACCAGTGCGTACTGCATGATTTTTCGTTCTTTTTTTAACACTTTCCAGCAAGGTTGAAAAGTGTCAATGACTTCGGTTTGTCTGTCTGTCCGCAGTCGAACTCATGTAAATTTTCATGGAATTTCTTGAAGCTGATATATCGTATTCAAGTTCACTATCGGATGTTCCCTATTGAAAATGGAGGGAATTCCTCTTCTGATTTGTCTACAGGGACACCCAAAATTTTCCAAAGCACTGTGTTCCATGATAGATATTTCTATAAACCATATTTTGATACGTTTACTTTAAACAAATTTTAATGAAATTGAAATATATCATTTAAGTCCACTGCCGGATATTCCCCATGTAAATTGAAGTAAATACCATCCCTGGTTTGTATACAGGGACATCCGAAAGTATTTAAAAGCAATGCGTTCTATGGAAGGTATTTCTAAGCACCAAATTTTAATGATTTTACTTTGCACAAGTCGTAAATAAATATATATATATATATATTATTCATATGCACAAAAGAATGCCTTCCATAAAATACAATATTATTAGCATTATATTTACAGGGCCACACAAAAATATTCAGATACATTAAGATGTATTGTTGGAAAATTGCTTGAATTGCATTTTCGTTTACAATAAGCGTTTTTATCACTTTCTAAATGTTTTTAACTCTTTCCAATAAAGCTGAAAAGTGTTAATGACTTAGGTTTGTCTGTCTGTCCGTGCTCTATCTCCCGTAAATATTCATGGAATCAGAGTTACGCATACACTACTCAGAAAAGAAGAGTTAAACACGGAGTTACACACTCTGTTATAAAAAGGCAAAGTTACACACACAATTACACACAAACTGTTAATAAAAATGCAGAGTTACAAACACACTGTTAGCAAAAAATTAGCGGTACACACAGCGTTACACACTTTGTCAAAAAAAAAAAGAGATTTACATGCGGAGTTACACACACTGTTAATAAAAAGGCGGAATTATACACAGCAAAATATCAGTGATACACGCAAAGTTACACACATTGTTCAAAAAAAAAAAAAAAAAGGAAATGAACATTGAATTACACACACTGCTAATAAAAAGGCAGGATTATACACAGAGTTACATGCACTGTTAATAAAAAGGCGCTGTTAATAAAGAGTTACACACACAGGGTTAATAAGAAGGCAGAGTTGCACACACACATTTAATTACGTACAGTGTTACGCACACTGTTAGTTACACATAAGTAAAATTACACACGTTTTTTGCTAAAAATCAGCGATACACACAGTGTTACACACACAATGTTAGAAAAAAAACTGTTAATAAAAAACAAAATTACACATGGAGTTACACACACTGTTAATAAGAAAGAAGAGCTACACACACACTGTTAATTGCATACAGGGTTGCACACACAGTGACAGTTTCACATAGCGTTACGTACACTGTTAGAAAAGTTCAGCAATACACACAGAATTACACACACACTGTTAAAAAAAAAAGAAGAGTTACACACTGCTAACAAACAGCAGATTTAGACACAAAGCTCCACACACTGTTAATATAAAGGAAGAGTTACACACACTGTTAAAGGCAGAGTTGCACATAGAGTTACACAACATTTTATCTTGAAATAGTTATGCGGTATTAAGTATTTTATAAACTATAAAAAAAGAACGAAAAATCATGCATTACGCAATGATTATTAGCACTTTCCAACTGCACGTAATTGTTGTGTCTTATAGTTCTGTACGTACGTTATCACACAACAAACAAACAGTAGTTCTGAAAGGCATACAGACAAACTAATTGAATTCCTAATCATTCTTAAACACTGTTTGAAAGTGTTAAAAATGCTTAACACAAAAGAAACCGTCGCCCTTCGATTGTAATTCCAGCCCTTAATCTATCTGAAAATTTCAGTGTAGCCCTGTAAATTTGAAGGTTAACAAAATCATATTTTATACAAAACTTTATTTTAGCAAATTAACAATAAATGGCAATTTCTTTATGATTTTACAGTTGAAAGTACAGTATGAAAGTTCTTTAAATGTAAATTATAAAAATGTATGTCCTAAAATGCAACGCATTGGCATTTTTTGCGCGTTCTTGTACATAAACATGTTGTACAGTACCTATTAATGCCCTTTTTATTTGGGAACATTCAATAGTGAATATGAACAACACATATATATTTTTAAAAATTCGGAAAATATTTCCGGACGCTAAGTGCGGTACACGGACAGATAGACAAATGGAGATTCGGGCACATAGATACAGAAATTGAAAACACGTTAAGACTTAAACAAGAAAGAAAAATCATGCAGTACTCATTGATTAGTAACACCTTCCAACTGTACGTAATTGTTGTATCGAATAACTTTTAATATTCTTTGCTTACGTTGTGAGGTTGAGACGTCAGAACGTCACCACAGTTGTTTTAATTAAGCTGGATCCAGCAAAGTAGAAAGTGGGGACGGTTAAAATCGCTTCGTCGCCAGTGACTCGGCGAAAGTTGAGGTCGAGTTAGCTTTGTGTCGGCAGGGTGCTGCAATGAAAGACTTAGATTTTGAATGTTAGATAAATTAGAAGTGATTTTAAAAGGACGGATTGAAATGAAGAGAGAGGAGAATGTAGGAAGAAGTATAAAATGGCGATGGTTTTAGTAGATGGGAGGTGGATGTTGGAGAATATTATAGTGGATGTTGGAGGATATTATAGTGGATGTCGGAGCATATTATAGTGTGGATATTGGAGTATTATAGTGGATTGTTGAAAGTCTTATTTTGGCGAATATTGAGTAGTAGAAATTTAGAGGAGTGAGGAATAAGTCATGATGAGTGTTAGTACGAGTATTTGCTAGCGCTCGTGAAAGTGAATTTCGATCTGTAGGGAATCCTCTGATCGAAAGTGAAGTCGCAGCAGTGGAGTTACGAGTGCAACCGTTGCTACACCTTCAATTGCTTGCTGGGGTGAGATATTTAAGATAATCTAATTTAATTGTTGATATATATATTTTGATTGAGTAATACACTGACTGAGCTAGTTTAATTGCCAGGCCACCCTCCCCATTAATTTGCTCAAATAAACTTTAGTTATTGTTAATTCAAGTCTTGTGTTCTCTTACTTATCCATTTAGTGATCTAATTAAGTTAAGATGGAGTTTGCGTCAACGAAAACTTTACAACGTTATCACACAACAAACAGAAGGACTGAAAAATATACAGATAGACTAATTGATTTTAAAATTACTCTTAGGCATTTTGGAAAGAGTTAAAAAGGCTTAACGCAAAATAAAATGCAGACATTAAATTATAATTACAGCTTTTGACCTCTCTGAACATTTTAGTGTAGCCCTTTAAATCAGAAAGTCAATCATACCATACTCTATACAAAACATTATTTTAGAATATTAACAAAACATTTCAATATTTTTATGATTTTTGAAGAAGAAAGACTTAACTTTCAAAAAATTCTGTCCTAAACCGTAATGCATTGGCATTTTTTTTTTTTTTTTGTTGTTGTTGTTGTCCCTGTAAACAAACTAGTTGTACAGGACCTATTAATGTCGTTTAGAATGGGGAACATTCTATAGGGATAGTGTTTATAAAAATAACACTCATAAAACACAATGCTTTCGAATGCTTTTGGGTGTCCCTGTACACAAACCAGAAGAGATATTCACTCCATTTACAATATGGAATATCCGATAGTGAACATCAATAAAATATATCAATTTCGAGAAATTCCTTAAATATTTACAGGAGTTAGAGCGCGGGCAGACAGACGGACAGACAGATGGACAGATACACAAACTGAAATCATATTCACACTTAAAAATGTTAGAAAGTGTTAAAAACGCTTAATGTAAACGAAAGTGCAATTCTAGAATTGTTTTATCAGTAGCTCTTAATATAAATGGATATTTTTGTGTCACCCTGTAAACCTAATGCTAATCATGCTGTATTCTATGCAAAGCATTTTTTTCTGCATATAAATAACATATTTCAATTTCCTAAAACTTCGTGGAAAGTAAAGTTATTAAAATTTGATTTATAGAAATATCTCTCATAGAACGCAATGCTTTGGAATACTTTTAACTGTCCCTGTACATAAATCGGTGGTGGTATTTCCACCATTTTATGCAGGAAACATCCAGTAGTGAACTTGAATAACACATTTCAATTTAATTGAGATATGTCTACAGTAAAACCAATAGAAATACCTCTTATAGAACACAATGCTTTGAAATGCTTCCGGGTGTCAGTGTACACAAACCAGTATAGGTATAAACTCCATTTTAAATAGGGAACATCCGATAGTGAACTTGAATAACATATATCACTTTGAAGAAATTCCATAAATATTTATGAGATTTAGAGCTCGAACAGACAGACAGGCAGACAAACAGGCGGACAGGCAGATACACAAAACTAAAATCCTATTCACCCTAAAAAAATGTTAGAATGTGTTAAATACGCTTAACGTAAACGAAAGTACAATTCTAGCCATTTTATTTAAATAGCTCTTAATGTAACTGGATATTTTTGTGTCACCCTGTAAATCTAATGCTAATCATGCTATATTCTGTGCAAAGCATTCTTTTGTGCATACAAATACCATATTTAAATTTCCAAAAACTTCGTGGAAAGTAAAGTTATTAAAATTTGATTTATAGAAATATCTCTAATAGAACGCAATGCTTTGGAATACTTTTGAGTGTCCCTCTATATAAATCGGTGGTGGTATTTCCTCCATTTTATACAGGAAACTTCCAATAGGGAATTTGAATAACATATTTCAATTATATTAAGATATGTCTACAGTAAAGGTATGAAAATATGGTTTATAGAAATACCTCTCATAGAACACGATGCTTTTGAATGCTTTTGGGTGTCCTGTGCACAAACCAGTAGAGGTATAAACTCCATTTTCAATAGGGAACGCTCGATAGTGATCTTGAATAACATATTTCAATTTCATTGAAATATGTCTACAATAAAGGTATGAAAATATGGTTTATAGAAATACCTCTCATAGAACACAATGCTCTGAAATACTTTCGGGTGTCCCTGTACACAAACCAGTAGAGGTACCATATTCACCCTTAAAAAATGTTAGAATGTGTTAAAAACGCTTAGTGTAAACGAAAGTACAATTCTAGCCATTTTTTTTTTTTATAGCTGTTTATGTAACTGGATATTTTTGTGCCACCCTGTAAATCTAATGCTAATCATGCTATATTCTGTGCAAAGCATTCTTTTGTGCATATAAATACCATATTTAAATTTCCAAAAACTTCGTGGAAAGTAAAGTTATTAAAATTTGATTTATAGAAATATCTCTCATAGAACGCGATGCTTTGGAATACTTTTGATTGTCCCTGTACATAAACCGATGGTGATATTTCCTCCATTTTACACAGAAAACATTCTATAGTAAACTTTAATAACATATTGCAATTTCATTAAGATATGTCTACAGTAAAGGTAAGAAAATATGGTTTTAAAAATACCTCTCATAGAACACAATGCTTTGAAATACTTTCGGGTGTCCCTGTACACAAACTAGTAGAGGTATGAACTCCATTTTCAATAGGGAACGTCCAATAGTAATCTTAAATAACATATATCAGTTTCAAGAAATTCCATAAATATTTACGGGAGTTAGAGCGCGGACAGACAGACGGACGGACAGGCAGTCAGACGGACAGACGGACAGACAAACCGAAGTCATAAACACTTTTAAACCTTGTTGGAAAGTGTTAATAACAGTTCTAAACCTTCTTTGGAAAGTGTTAATAACATTAAAGCAACGCCCATGCATTAAATGCATTATCGCATTTAGGGAGTTTGAACATCGCATTTAGGATATAATACCTTAAATGCGACAAAAATTTCCTAAATGCGACGCTGGTAAATATTTTCATAAATTACTGATATTTTTTTAATTTCTTGAAAAAAAAATGACTCAAAACACTAGTTTAGAACTATGAGTATAATATTCAACCATTTTTTCTTTCTTTTCATAAATATTTGTTTACTAAAATGTCATAAGTTTCCTAAATGCGATAAACTTACCAAAAATCACGTCGCATTTAGGCACAATGACCTTATATACAAACTAACATCCAAAAACATGGTTTTTGGATTCAGAAGACCTCAAAACATGTAAATATAACAAAAAATTAATTTCGAAAATTTGACTTAAAAACGATACTTTCTTTACCTTATGGGTAAGAGAAATTAATTAACTCTATTTCTCTGTTCGGGTCTATCTTTATGGTACCTTATAAAATATAAAAGTCGAAAAATAACTGCGATACATTTTTTAAGGTTTGTCTGGGAAATACAGTATGTATAAAAAAATATATTTTTGTTTAATTTTTGTATTTTCTGGACAAATCGCACAATATGTCGAAATATATCAATTGTACCTTAGAAAAGAATAACGGAAATAGTGACAGCTTGATGGACGTCCGACTAGCAATTAAATATTATAAATTATTTAAATTAAGTAATGTTGTAAAGGAAAAAAAAAATCCTACTTTATAGAAAGATTTTAAAAATTTTAGCTAAATATATTAATCAACTGGTGTATATGGATAAATATGTAAGAAACATAATTTATTTTTTTAGTTGAATATGTCAGAGAAAAGAAAAGAAAGAAGGAAAATAAGTAAGGAGATGGCCTTTGCATAACAATTTAAAATATCAAGTTTTTTTTTTTTTTTTTTTTTTTTTTTAGTCGGAGGACGGAGGATTATTAGTCCCAGTCTACGGATAAAACTTTGTCGCCAGTTTTACTATCATTGGAAATTTATCAAAATCGAAAATTTATCGAAAATGTAATTGAATAATTTGAAAGCGGTGTTATAACTTGGAGAAAAAAATAATAATAATAGTCCTCTGTACTAAATTAAATTCTGCTTTTACCAAAATTGCATTTTTTTTTTTTTTAAGAAAGAAAAATAAAAGAAAATTAATAATAATCGGTATCGAAACGGACAGTATCAAAACAGTTGAAGAAGACAAAATTTAGACGAAAATACATAATTTATTTTAATTTTTAAAAATTGCCAAAAAAGTTTACGAGTTGATTTTATTTATTTATTTATTTATTTACTTTTTTTTTAATGAGAAGAAATTCACGCGGAAATATTAAAATTGATATTATTATTATTATTTCTTTTTAAATTATTAAACTTGCAGGATAACATTTGCGTCATTATATCTCTATTTTTATTATTATTATTATTATTATTATTATTATTATTATTTTTTAATGCATGTAAGAATAAATTTTTACTTTATGCTTTTTAGAGCTCCACAATCAAAAGTTTCGTTTTATTTATTTATTTATTTATTTATTATTATTATTATTTAACGG
Organism: Salticus scenicus; assembly: GCA_963930645.1. Taxonomy (NCBI): domain Eukaryota; kingdom Metazoa; phylum Arthropoda; class Arachnida; order Araneae; family Salticidae; genus Salticus; species Salticus scenicus. Next base: position 28,180,104 of record OZ005654.1, on the reverse strand, counting down.
TTTTTCAGTATGTGGGATATGTGGGATATTAATTATAGGTAATTCATATGGCGTTAACATATATATCGAGATTGTTGTCATAAAAATTATTTCATTATTGCCTAGCTCTTTGAACTAGTAAAATGCCATTCTTCATAGCATTTCAGAAGAGATACCTTTAATAAAAAACAAGTGTGCTTAAATTCTGCTGCATATTAAATAGTATAAAATGCATAGTTTAAAATACATAAATTTTATAATTATTTAAAAGAATATTAATTTTAAAATTCAAATTACATGCGAATTGTTGTATAATTATATAAAAAAGCGTATGAAAATAAAACATGAAACATAGCTCAATGTGATTATCATATTTAAATCATACAGGAAATTTTTAAATAGATATATTCCGATTTCTAGAATCTTAACATGACAAAATTAAATATTTGATTTTCCTTCCTTCCAAAAGATGTCGCCACTTGTCTGAGTATTTTTCTCTATATTTCGTATAAAATTAAGAATTCAATGAATTTATCTTTCAGATTCCGTGAAAATCTATTGTAATGAAGTTTATAAAACATTGTAATTTTAAAATATCTTAAACATGCATGAATAAAACTTAACGTAAAAACTTGTTGTGATAATTAAAACTAATTTTGGATAGTATATTTGTGCAATTTGAAATAAAATGACATATATATATCATTTTTAATTATTATGTTAATGTGTATAGAAGTTTATTTTGAAATAAAATTATATGGAATTAATATTTTAAATGTAATATTTAAAAAAATAAATGTTTTTTTTTCTTTTTTTTTTTTTTTTTAATAATCATGTATCAAATATGCATATCTATATGCACTTGCATTTTCACAAGTTGAGATGGAAATCACATGAGTAGTAACAGAAGTTTATGAAGATATGAAGATTATATGAATGACGATTGTATGAAGCCATTATAATCTATATGAGTTATGTAAAAGTGTTTTTAATTTGACATTTTAAAATAAAAAAAATAATGTTGCTCTTATAGACAAAAAAAAAAAAATAAATAAATAAATAAAAGAAAAAAAGAAAAACTGAAAAGAAAAGTAAGATAACTTGTGAAGTGATTTATTTTGCTGAAAGACCGAAATATTAAAATATTTGAAAAATATTAATAGAAATCAGAGATATTAAAGAGGTTATAGAATACCAGTCATTATGTACTCTATTAATATTAATGGTATGCTCCTGTATCTTAAATATCAATTCATGGACGGTAAAAGTTACGCATCAGAGACAGACTGTGAAATAAATATGTTTAGTACCTATAATCGATTATTACACTTACGAAAGAAGAGATAAATAGTTAATAATCGAACCTGTAACTTTAAATAACTTAGATCTTTTTTTCACGTTATGGTTTTAAACATCTAGAAATTAGTGTAGAATGATTGAGTAACCTTGTTAACAAATATCTTTAAAGTTACAACAAAGTAAATACAATTAGCAGAATAGATACTAACTAGCAAAGCCCCGGCACGGGAACGAATCGAATTCCGAATGAGGGAGAAATTTCAAAATCAAACTCTAAATGTACAAAACTCGGCGTGATGCTGCCTGCGTGCCAATATATCAAAGTTTGTAAACGAAACCATTTTTTAATTCATGAAATCAATGAAAGTAGTGAATTAACGTAGGCTTTTCTCGCTTCACTGGTCACTATATTTAAAGGAAACTCTTTTCTATATCGCTTTACTAACAAAAAAAAAAAAAATAAAAAAATCATGAAATTGCTTTATAGCACGCTTTGGTTTCCCGTTGGTTTATGTTATTATTTATTTATTTATTCTTTGTTTGTTTGTTTCTTTTCTTTTCGTTTTCCTTTCCTTTTCATATTTACTCAACTCGATTCTTTGTTATTTAATTTAATATCACGTGATTAAACAGACGACTATTTTATTTATTTAACGTTCATTTACATTTCCATTAATTTTTGGAACTCTCATGCAACTTTATCTAAATTGTTTTTTTACTCCATTTTCAATTTTCATTTTTTCATGTGCATGAGTAAAATTTTTTAATTTTTTTTATTTTTCGTAAAAAACATTTTACCTTTTATGTTTGAAAAAAAAAAAATCTCTCTCTTTTTTTTTTTTTTTTTCTTTTTAGCAACAATTAAAATTTTAAATGTCCACATTTAAAGCTTTTATCATGTTATTATTTTCCCATTTTAATTAATTTTAAAAAATCCAATCAAAATTTCGTTACAAATAAGGTACCAAATAAAGGAGCATTTTTTTTTTTTTTTTTTTAATCCGTCGGTTTAATTAACTTACCGATCGGACAATTAGATTCTTTTAAATTAACTAAAGTACGAAAAGCTGGTGACATTTTTTTAAATTTACGAAAGCATGAAAAGCTGTTGGCAACAACACACAGACAAACAGAAGAAAAATCTCTCTTAGCCAATCAACTTGCGTCCAGCCATGGACTTACAGAGAAAACATCTCTTAGCTATTTATATATAGAGAGATAATAATAAAATTTTTTTGGTTCTGCAAATTTGGTGATTGTTTGTTTTAATATATAACTTTACTTTCTTTTGTCGATGAAATGTAGTGCATGATAATTTTAATTCGAAACATTTGTTAAGTGTGTATGCATTTTATAGATTTTCATTCTAAATTTAATTTGTATTGTTTTCATGTAGATATCAAGAAAAAAATGTTATGAGAAAGTTTACTGTTAGTATAAAGCATCCTAAATGTCCTTCCGAGGGTAGATCACACGTAAAAAAAAATGAGGGATCATCAAATTTTTCCAGTTAGGACAAAAGTAGTATTATTGTATTTCACGCTTCTAAATGACGTTTTAAACATAAAAGTGACAAAACGCGTTCTTTGATATCCATAGAAAACGCAACTTTTTAATTTGTCATTTATACAAGGCTTTCAGCATTCCTAAATTTTTTAACTAATTTTATTATATTTTTGCCGCTATTTTAAAAAAGTTATTTTTAAAATAATATTTTAGTATTAAAATATTCAAGAAAAATTTCTTTTTGACGATATTGGTGACAATTTAATTAAACGCACGTAAAGGAACGCTGCGTGTCCTATTGATCTGTGTACAGAGTTTTTTTTTTTTTTTTTTTAAGTAAAGAGCATGCATATTTGATAAATATAGGTATTTCATTTTTATAAAGCGATATTTTTATTTACAATATCTATTGTATTTTTCGATATTATTTTCATTCTTTCTTTTTACAATACTAAAGTTTTCTCTTTTCTTCTTCTTCCTCTTTTTTTTTTTTTTTTCAGAAAAATATTTTAGTTTGACTCTTTCTTTCTTTCTTTCTTCTTCCTCTTTTTTTTTTTCTCGAATAATGTGCTGTTGCAAAAGTTCAAGCATTAATAAAAGATATTTGAAGCCGAAATTATGTAAGATAACAATAAAATGTTTGAATACACAATTATTTACTACTTTATTAGTTTGCTTATTAGACACAAAATATAATTTTTGTCTCAAATTTTGAAGTATATTGTATATCAAACATTAAACTATTTATACTGTAAATAATTGCATAGAATTAAAGAATGGCTTTCACAGTTTTCTGAATATATATATAAGAAACTTTTAAAACGAATATGTGTATAAAATAAAATTAAAATAAAAGTTTGAAGATTAGAAAAACCAATAGGGGAATTACAAACCAATGCACAAAATTGCTACAAAAGGAAATGCAAAACTTGAATATAGGAATAATTTAACAAATGAATGAAATTAAATGAAACCCCCCAAAACACAGAAGTCTTCATCAGGGAGGCCCCTCCGTGTAAGGATAAAAGATAATTTTCTGAAAGATAGTAGCATTTACTTAATAACTATCCTTAGACCCCAACTTCTCACAAAGCAGAAAACCACCTTTAACTGAATAGAAATCTGACATATAAAATTTCAAACTAATTTATATAAAAAAACATACAATAATATAAAGAATTACAGAATGTATACAAGAAAGCAAATAAAATAAATACCCCTGAATGAGAAAATAGAACAAACCACAAGAGGAAAACTCTGGAAACATTCGGTTAAAAGTTAGGATATATATATATATATATATATACATACAGAGTGTTCCAAAAGTTTCACACGCCCCTCCTAACTTGAAAATGAGTTGGAATTTTGAAAAATGGTGAAACACGTATTTAACGAATTCGAGATGGATCTCTTTTGGTGAAAAAGTTTGGTCCCGGGGAGGCTAGGGGGGCCGCTAGGGAGGGCAACTTTAAAATTTCAAATAGAAAGATATGTCTTGAGATACATGCGTCGTGTCATTTCATCCCTGGAAACGTCTCTTCAAGACAATGATTTTTGATATAAATAGTTTCACCCTACTATGATTATTAAAGGAGATACATGAGTTTTTAGACATTTGAAATGTGTATTTTATACTTATCTATCCCCTTTAATAATCACTGCAGGACAAAAATATTAATACCAAATTCATTGTCTTGAAAAGACATTTCAAGGGATGTATCACAAAACATATTTTCCCATTAGAAATTTTAAAGTTGCACTCCCTAGCGGCACTCCTACCACCCCCTTCCCCGGGCCCAAACATTTTTGGGAAAAGTATATCTTGTGATAAATCCCTGGAAACGTCTCTTCAAGAAAATAAAATCAGTATAAATAGTTTTGTCCTGCAATAATTATTAAAGGGGATACATAACTACAAAATCCACATTTCAAAAGTCTAAAAACTCACGTATTTCCTTTAGTAATCATCGTAGGGTAAAACTATTTATATCCAATTCATTGTCTTGAACAGACATTTCCAGTGATGTATCACAAGACATACCTTCCCCTTTGAAATTTTAAAGTTGCCCTCCCTAGTGGCCGCCCTAGCCCCCCCGGGCCCAAACTTTTTTCGCCCCTCTCGAATTCGTTAAATACGTGTTTCGTCATTTTTCAAAATTTCGACTCATTTTCGAGTTAGAAGAGGGGGGGGATTTTGAAACACCCTGTATATATATATATATATATATATATACAGAGAGAGAGAGAGAGAGAGAGAGAGAGAGAGAGAGATTTTCTACCAAATCAACAAAAATTAAAAATAATAATAAAAATTAATTAATTGAATAAATAAAAAATATTTTTCTGCTAACGATTATATTGTAATAAGTTACTTTCTAAATCAAAAGATAAGAAGTGAAGATGGATCTTACAGCTATAAAATACAATTAAACTAGTTTGCACAGGTGGACTCTGTTCAGTTCCCCACTTTGTCATACATTTCTAGTGCAAGACATATTATAATCATGTTAGGATAAATGAATTTGACCAAACGCTTGACACAGGGACAGAATAAAATCCCCGCCTAACAGGCTATCCACCGTTCACTACGATATATTTTTCTTATTCTAATCTATTAATTTATTTTACTAGGCTCAATTTCATAGTTAAATTTTCATGCTACTATTTCCAATGCAACAATCCTCAGAATGCATATTTATATGGAATATCGCCCATATTTGCTATGTTGATAAAATCTTAAATTACGAACAGCTTACGAAATAGAATATTTGTAGTCAAATATGTTTAAACGAGTATCATAAATGTTATTTTGAAGTTGTCTGATATATTTATGATCCTCAAAATGTACGTTTATGCTCAATTTACCCTTTTCTTCCATGTTAAGTAAATCATAAATTCAAAATACCTTACGAAATTTTTAAATTAAAAAATTCGAAGTTAGGGATATTCATGCCAGTATCCTAAATAATATTTTAAAAGTATTCTGACATCTTTACGATTAAAATATCCCTCATAATGGAAGATTATGCGAAATTTTGCCCTATTCTGCCATATTAAGTAAATCGTAAATTTCCAATGACTTACGAAATTTTTAAATTAAAAAATTCATAGTCAAGGATGTTTATACCAATATCTTACATAGTATTTTAAAATAGTCTGAAAACTTTACGATGAAAATATCCTTCAAAAAAGACACTCATGCTAAGTTTTGTCGTAATCTTCCATGTTAAGGAATTCGTAAATTTCGAATAATATGCGAAATTTTCAAAGTAGCATGTTTATAGTTAATGATGTTCATCCCGGCATAAAATCTGATATTTAGAAGCTGTTCTTACATCTTTACGATAAAAATATTTCTTTTCGTACCAGTTTAAGCGAAATTTTGCCCTATACTCCCACGTTAAGAAAATCTTATATTTCGAATACCTTCTGAAGGTTTTTTAATTGGAATGTTCCAAATGAATAAGGTTCTTGCCAGTGCCATAAATAATATTTTAAAACTTGTCCGACCTCTCTGCAATCATTTGTTTGCGAGATATCGTGTACATAGACTAACATACTAACGGACTAAAAAACTGACAGACACCCTACAGACGGACACTATACCCATTTCGATAGTTTTCGATTCCTCACAAAATTTCCTCATTTACAAAAATTTCACGATTACCTAAGTTCCTAAATTAAAGCTTCCTTTAGTTCCTAAGGAACTAAAGGATTATTTTTGATAACATCATTAATATTCGCAATAACAACAACAACAACAAAAATGTGTAATTAAGCCATGAATTTTTTTTAAATTATTAATTAAAAAATTCTAAAAATATTGCTGTAATTATTATTATTTTTTAGAAAAACGTCCTTGTTTCACAAAAGATTAAATTTTTTTTAATTCAAAGCTCATAGAAACTCCCAAAGTTAATAAACATTCTTTTTTTAATTTTTCTATAGTTATTCTTTATCTTTTCTTTAACGTATTCCAGATAATTTCAAAAAGGAAAGATAAAAAGTAACTTACTATAAATAAATGAAAAGAATTTCAGCTTTTTAGATAATTTTCAATAAACTTCCCCCTTTTTCCAAAACTTCTATATCCTGTTATTTTTTTTTTTCTTCTTCTTTCAATTAATATTTAGAAACGGTCTTAATGAGGAATACGATACTCTATATTAAAGAGACGCTTAGTTTAAAATGGTAATTTTATCTAATCAATAATTTCAAAACCTTTTTTATTTTTTCATTCTTCTTTGAAAGTAAATTTGAAAACAAATCTATGATAAAGTAATACACATTTTGCAAACATGTTGTGAGAATATTTTTATAGGAAAAAAGAAGTAAAGAATTTATAAAAATTGCATCTGAATTGACTTATAATATATATTTTTTCTTTTTTATATTACGTTTGTAAACGTTTTATAGTTTAATAAAAATGAAAAAAAAAAAAAAAAATCAATAGTTTTCAGGAAAAACTATTTTAATATTTAGAGCATTTTAGATATAAAAGTATATGGATTAAAAAAAGAGTATTATAAAATTTGAAAATAGCAATATATATTAAAAAAAAAAAAAAAAAAAAGAAAGTTTTTGATGATTAGAGAATTATATAAAATTCACATTGGTCTTTACTTAAATAAAATAAATTAGTAAAAATATAATTATTAAAATTTACCAAGAAAAAAATGATTCAAATAATTATTTAAAAATAATAATAATAATATTTCACATTTTTTTTTCTATAATGAAAAATTTAGAAATAAAAAAAAGTGTATTTTCTTTATAACGTATGGCGATATTTAAGGCATTTCATGAGTAAATTTCTAAAGAAATATAATTCAAAAATATTGAGAACCTATATTTCCTAATATAAATTAAAAAAAAAAATAAATAAAAAAAAAAAAAGAAGCTTTAACTTAAAAACTGATATATATATATATATATATATATATATATGTATATATTTAAGGTAGATGTACAAAAATTTAAATAGAAGTTTAATTTCTAGTAAAAAAATTTTCTAAACAAAAATTTGTAGAACCAAAATCTCGTTTTTCAAGAATGAAGTAAGTTAAAAAAAAAATAATTAAAACTTTTGCTATAGTTTAACCTTCAAATAAATTTATTTTAAAAAAGCATGCTAGGATTTATAATAAAAATGTATCTATATTTTAAATTATTTAATAATTTATATTACAAAAAATGGTGTTGTTCATATAATAAAGTTTAATATCTGCAATTACGGTAATATTGAATGTAAACCTTTTTTTCAGTATTTAGTAAAGTGTGTCAAAAATTTGATTATTTTAATATTAAAGGTATACAGACTATCTCAAAAAGACTAAAATGCGATTAAATTATTTACCCATTAGATATGAATAGGCATTGTAATTTGCATATGTGTTCAAAATAAGATATAAATACCTTATTGAAAAATTTTCTTCTTTAATTTTCAAAATGATACATTTTACTACACTTTTAAATTACACTTTTTAAATTTTTATACGGCCCGTCTTGACAACTCTGGTCAGTTAGATGGTTTATGTTTCAAATACTACTACATAATTGCAATAAACCGCATACCCATTTCTGTAAAATTGATTGATTTATACTCATTTAAAAGTGAAGATTAGGGTCCACATACACAAATCTAAATGTAAATTTGTATAATGTAAAATGCTTATATGCATGATAATCTTTATATTAAGTCCATTTTTGTATGTTTAGTAAAGGTTCGCAATGAAGTAATGCAATTATTTATTTATTTATTTTTATTTATTTATTTATTTAGATCAAGACTGACATATTTTAACCGAAAACTCGTAAATAAACGTATGTAAAAGCGTAATTAATTTTAATTAATTATCGAATTTAACATATAAATTTTTTCAAAACAAAATTTTAACTATTGAAAATGGCATATTTTTCTTTCATTGAACTGTAATTTAACCGTTTCAAATTGCCTCATTACAAATTGCTATACGTTTTTCATGATTAACCCGAAAGTCGTCGCGTCATTTTTTGTGACGCTTGTGGTCGCGTCTTGGTCTATTCTTCACCGTCCGTAGTCTTGGGGGAAAGCCGAAAGAAAGCCAGTAGAGAAATTGCATCTATTTCACGCGAAGTTTTCCCCGCAAAACCTGTCTGAAATACCGGAAGAGAGGGGGAAAATGAATACACGTTGTTGGTCCCGTCGCGGTTATATAGACCGATTTTAGAAATAAAATGTTATTAACTGCTCCAAAAATAGTAGGAATAGGAATGAATTGAAAACATACTATGTTAGAGAACACCCACCCAAGGCCAGTTACACAGAGTTTCGCCACTTTATCTATAGTAAGGGGGGATCCATAGGATGAAGCAATAAGTGATGGGCGAGGAAAAGACCAATACGCGACTACTAACAGGTTAACTATGAAGTTTTTTTTTTTTTTTTTTTTTTTTTTTTTGCTATTTTAACTTTACTTTCTCTTTCTTCTACGGTATTTCAATCTCTTCTCGTATGAAGATGGTCACCGGCCATTATAATTTCAAACTATATTCTACTTTTCGTTCTCAATATTTAGATAATTTTTGCCCAAAGTATGTTGAGTAAATATGTAAGAATTTTAAATGTTCCAAAATATTATTTGTATTTGCAATCTAAGATTTTTTATTTCAACCTCTAAAGAGTACTGCTATATATCCTAGAGTTACCCTATCTATATTGTACTATCTACCTATCTACCTGTCTCTCTCTCTCACTCTCTATGCATATATATATCTTTATATATATATATAAGGCAACGTATGTGGATGTGTGTGTGGTGGATAGCGTAGCGCAAAGACAGTACTTTAAACAATCACGTTATTCGAAACGAAGGTGCCCCCCCGAGAGGTCCTAGTGCACCACGAAGCCCGATTTTCGAATTATTGATAAGTTTTCTTTTAATTAATTAAAACGTGAAAATAATAACTTCATAATAGCTTTAAAATTAGCTATTTACATTTTATCCATAATTTAACTGTTGCCAAAAATATTTAGTTAATTTTTATTCGACAAGAAAATAAATGCATTTATTAACGGGAACAACAACAACAACAAAAAAAAAAAATAAATAAATAAATTATGCACCTTACAAATATTGACATCATTATCACTTTGAAAATTTTATACTCATTGATAAAGTGCTAATATAGTTTATCATGCAATTTCGCCAAATCATACGTATATATTGTTTAAATACGTTTTCACATTTAAAAAATCCATGATCATGAAATTTAGTCTTCTTTTACAAAAATTGACTTTTTCAATTATATTCTAAAGCTTTATTTTATTTTATTTATTTATTTATTATAATTTTATATCTGTAAGATTTTTTTTTTTCTTTTAATTACATAAAATAACATCGTATTGAAAGTAGTGACCTAACCTGCCCTAACAAAATATGTATATTCTCCTATCAAAAAAATAAATAATTAAATAAATAAATAAATAAATAAAATAAAATAAAATAAAATAAAATAAAATAAAAGATGATTAATTTTTATACTATCTTCAATTTTTTCTTTTATACGTTCCGATTTTTAAACTTATTTATTTTTGCCTTCCTTTTTTTTTTAAGTTGCTATTGGAAAAATTAAAATTTGCTATCGTTTATTTATTTAAACAACACTAATAAAAATGTTTTTTGCAAGTTTAATTATAAAATTTGTGTTTATCACATCATATTATGACTAATTAACTAATATATTATAAAATGCTTATAACATGAAAGACATATAAAGAAATTATTCACATTATTGCGTACTCACACTGTTAAAAAAAATGCAACTTTGCTGCCAGAAATTATCTGTAATTACAGAAAAATACGTTTTGACAACGTAATTTTTCCGTAATTTACAACTTTTTTACAGAGATTTTCTGGCAGCCAAGTTGCATTTTTTTTATATTTTATTTTGAAGCTGCAAAATACAAATTTTCAATATGAGAATTTTTTTTTATTTTGCAAGTTCAAAATAAAATATTAAAAATTAAAAAAATACATTTTTAAAAAAGGTCCGTCAATTTAACGGTTGGGAATTTTCTGAATGTGAAAACAGAATTTAAAAATATGTATTATTTAATAAGTTATTTGTAAAGAAAATTTTCCCATAGAATAACATTTGATCGGGCTTCCAGCGACGGTAAGTGAAGAGGGCCGTTAATGATATATTACTCGAAATTTATTAAAAATAATCTTATTTAACATTATTTTAATCCTCTATCTTCTTAATTTATTTAGATCATAGTAAATATGAGATTTACAGGGTGAATATTGTCCGTATATACATTGTTAAAAGAGAATTATTTCTTTTCGGCAAAAAATGGTTCCAAATTAGCAGCAAGCAATATATTTAGAAATCTGTAAGTAATAGTGCCATTATTACGTATTAAATGCAACAATATAGCCATTATTAATGTTACAGCTAGGCGTAATTTAGAATGCACTATGTATTAACCCTTTCATTGTCATGAAAGCGTATACGCGGTCAGATTTTATTACATCTGAATCATTTAATCATTGCTACGAATTTGCTAAATAGAAAACAATCAGTTTCTCAGTATTCCTGAAAAATTTGTAATATTATTAGTACTTAATGACTTAAAAATATGTAAAACACATCCCACTAAAATGGCTTCGAAAAGAAAAAAATAAAAATGGCGTGACCATGAATGGGTTAAAATGTCTACACCGCACTTTAAAATGTGAAAAACAGGAAGAAAAGGATAAAAATCTATAGAAGAAAGCATGGGATGGAAACAAAAACGAAAAAAACCCCACACAATCACAAAAAAAATAAAAATAAAAATAAAAATAAATAAATAAATAAGGCTACACCGGAAGTAGTATAAGACTAAAACTGACTTGAAAAAGCCATCAAAACTCGGGAACTTATTGAGCTTGGGGCCCTGAAGCTATTGTCGAGGTTTTGCTACGCCTCGCCTAATATGTGACTACTCTATTATGAAAATATATGTAATAATGACAATATATATATAATATATGTATATAAATTATATACATGCATGCAATTGTATATTGAAGCATTTGTATACAATTATATGCATATGACAATATCTATATTTATAAAGAAGTAAACTCACTGATTCATTGTTTCACTGACTCAACAGAACCGTGGCGATTCTATGAGAGACACAGTCACAAATTTTGTTGAGCAGGTTGGTTTTAGAACCCTGACCCCCAATAAGACGGGTTTTGCGAGAAATACCCCCCCCCCCCCTTGTTCCCCCCTAGGGAGCAGAAGGCAAAAACATCTTTATAAGCATAACTCGGTTCCAAATTACTTGACGGTGAAGAAATTGCAGATGGGGAAACTAGAATTGAGTACAAAAAAAAAAAAAAATCATTTTCTGCGATTTTGGAATTTTTTGTTTTTAAAGCGGGGGGGGGGAGGAGGAAGGAAATGATTTTCGGAGGCATATTTAGCAAAACACGGATTTTTTGACTAAAACTGTACCAATAATAGCACAATGATATAAAAAACCGCCAAGCGTCTTCTTGAGTATATTTTCAAAAATGTAATATTTTTTGTTTTTTTTTAGTGATTTTCGATTTTGGATTCGATGTAGTTACGAGGGGGCAAATTCAAGCCGCCTTTTAACGCTAAATTCGTCCAGCGAAATCTATGGAAGCTGAGGTCGCAAATTTTAGTATGAGGCTTATTTTCGTGTATCCAACACCCATTGTAACGGGATTTTGTGAAATCCCCCCCTTACCCCCGTTGGAGGCATTGGAGGAAATAAACATGTTTCCGAGCATAATTTTACTTCAAATTATCTCATTAAGATTAATTTTTATGTGTGGGTCGGTAATGCGTTCCCAAAACGCACTATAAAAGGATTTTACGAAATATCTCCCTGCCCCCCTTTAAAGCCGGGGGCTGGCAAGAACACGCGTTTAAGAGTAACTTTGCCTCAAATTATTTCTGGATATCGATTTTTTGATATATCGATTAATTATGCGTTCGCAAGACACACACTACAAAGGGATTTGGGGAAATTCCACCCAATCCCCCTTGGGAGAGAAGGCGCAAAAAACATTCTTCTATGCGTAATTCTGCACCGAACTGTCTTAAAAAGGTGAATTCTTAAATGCGGGTCAATTGTGGGCTCCCAGTGCGCACTATAAAGGATTTTGCGAAATTTCCCCTTTCCCTGCTTTACGGGCGGGGGGGGGGGGGGTGCACTCTTTTAAGAGTAACTCTGCTCCAAATTATCTCAGGAAAACGATATTTTGATATGTAGATTGGTTATCAGTACTGAACGCACACACTACAAAGGGATTTTTTGAAATTCCGTCCTATACCCCTTTGGACGTTGGCGGTGGGGGAGAAGGGACAAAACATGTTATCATGCGTAACTCTGTTCCAAATTACATTAGAATGACAACTTTTAATGTGTGGACTGCTTATGCGTACGCAACATAAACTACACATGTATTTTGTGAAATTTCACCCTACCGACCTTTGGGACATGTATCCACGCGTAACTCTGCACTAAATTATCTTAGGTTGGAGATTTTCTATGTGTAGGTCGGTTATAATATAACTCAGGCCTGTCCAACCCAAAGCACTAGGTGGGCCGCATTGAAAATCTTTTTTATTCAGGCGGGCCGCACCGTATGTATATATGAGTATGTGTTTATATGTTCGTAAGTGTATGAATCATGTATGTACACTCATTTATTACTGACAAACTTTGAATAAACACCATAAAATGCAATAAACTCACAACAATTGTTTCGGGTCGAAAAAACACACGACCCTTCATCAGGAGAATAAAGTAAGCACGAGTGCTGCAGTCAAAGCGGCAAGGCAAGTAATATTTTTTACAACGCCAGTTTTGGGGTACTTTTTTATTAAAAATGTACACTCCTTGCCTTAAAAATTTCGCACCAAGAAATAATTATTGGACCATAGCGAAATTTGGCATGAAGGTACGTGCCAGGCAGATATGCAGATGATTAGAAATGCAGCGTGATTGCGCATTGCGTAATGCCACCAGACGGCGTTGAACTTCGTTTTTCTTGGAGTATAAAACAGGTAAGCAGAGCTTGCTTGATGTGCATAATCTGTTGCAGAGGGAAGCTTCTTAAATGGAGATGCCATTACTCCGCCATCAAAGACAATACGAACAGCTGTCAGAGTCCGAGAGGGGAAGAATCAACGGTGTGATGGAATACGGGTGGTCAGCTTGGTGAATAGCCAGTCGCCTAGGCCGTTCTTATTTAACTGTGAGGAGGTGTTGTGACCAATGGACAAAAGAGTGGTCGCTTACACGGCGACTAGGCTCAGGACGCACTCGACAGATCAATAATCGAAAAAACCGTCATATCATACAAAACATACGCATAGCGCCAGCTGTCTCGTTGTCCGATATCCGGACATATGCAACACCTATTCCTATATGATCTGTCTCTGTGTCTGTACGTACCATCGCAAGGTCCCTGGCTGAAAGGCATTGACTATCGCGACGCCCATTACATATGTTGTCAATAATACCCCTTTATCCTCCGTTTGGAGTGGTGTCGCGCTCGACGGGATTGGATTGCAACCGAATATAACCAGGTCGTCTTCAGCGATGAATCCAGATTTAATTTGGGCAGTGATGACAAATATGTACGTGTGTGAAGGCATCATGGTAAACGCCTCAATCATGCCTTTGCTTTACAGCTGCACACCTCACCTACAGCTGATGTGATGATATTGGTATGGGACGACATTGCATACGATACACGGTCATCCCTAATATTGATCAACGGCACCATGATAGACAAGCGGTACGCTCGTAACATCCTTCAGCCATAGGGGATGTCACTTACGACAGGGCTCCCAGGAGCTATTTTTCAACAAGACAATGCTCAGCCACACACAGCAAGGGTGTCGCAGGACTGCTTCTGTCACAATACCATCCTTCCCTGGACTGCACGATATCAGATTTGTCACCAATTGAGCATATCTGGAATCATTTGGGACGGCAAGTTGGTCAGCCTACAAGTTTGGACGAATTAGAGGCGCGTTTACAACAAATGTGGAACGAGATGCCGGAGGACATCACACGGGACTTGTATGTCACAATGCTTGCCCGTATCGCATCGTGCATTCACGCTAGAAGTGGCCCAACAGGGTACTAAAACCTCCATTCTTTCGTAATTTTTCCCGTAATAAATGGTCATTTCGCTTTGAATTTGTAATCATTTACTTATATCAACGTTGCACTTCCGTATGTAAAATTTTGTTTCATTCTGACAACTTTTTCTTGGTTCGCAAATTTTTATGGCAATGAAAGTATATATTTTTTTCGAGGGGAGAACAGTGTGAAGATTCGGAGCTAAATACATTTTTTTTTTTTTTTTCATTCATAAATTAACAGAATAATCGGGAAAAATTTATGACTATACATTAAGTAGTATAATGAAAAGAACAAATACTGGATCTAATAACAATTTCATTACAGCAGTCTTATTTAGAAATGACCGTTGAAAGGTATTTTTACTTCGAAAAGTGAGAAAAGATTTATTAATTTTTAAACTTTTAACCAAATTTGCCAAAATTTAAATATCGTTCGACTCCTCGCGGGCCGCACGAAACTACACGGTGGGCCGCATGCGGCCCGCGGGCCGCGGTTGGCCACCCCTGACTCATAACTAACTCATAAAGAGATTTTGCGAAATTTTCTCCTCCTTCCCTCCTTTAAGGGCGAGGAAATGTAAAATACACGTTTTAAAATATAACTCTGATTTAAATAATATCAGAATCTCGATTTTTTTATGTGTCGATTAGGTATGTGTAGGCAACATGCAATATAATGTAATTTTGCAAAATTACACTTCCCCCCTCATGGGGGCGGGCGGTGCAAAAAACACGTATTCAAGCTAAAATTAGCTCTAAATTACCTTAAAATGACGAATTTTGTTGTGTGGGTGTTGATTAAGTGTACATATTATTCACTTTAAGGAGATTTTGGAAAAGTTTCAACTTTACCCACGAGGGAAGGAGAGTAAAAAGCAGTTAAGACGATGCCGAAGGCATTGGGGCTTCAGACTCGACCGTGGCGAGCGGGAATACTATTATCAAAAGTAGCGAGAACTTTAATTTAGTTTTTGACTGATTTCAATGACTTTTTTCCTATTTTTTTAGATTTTTTTTTTAAATTATTATTAATGGTATGCTATTTTCAGAAGGCATTTCAATATAATGACCAACGAAGAGGGCAAAACCTTTTGTAGTATATAATCGCCTAATATATAACTAAAATTTACCATTTTAGTGGGAAAATGTAAACATTTAGCAATACTAAATGGTAAAACTTAACGCCAAAACGTTAGTTTCAGCTAAAAATGCCTGTTTAGCACCATTCTTTTTGTGAAACTTCAAACTATCAGTGTATTCCTTGACTCTTTCATAATTATAATGAAGCAGTAATCTTCTAAATTATGTTTACACGATTAACAAGGAGAAAATTACAATTTGTGTATTTATTTATATAGAAATTGCGGAAATATAGGCGCGTTAGTCTACACTTTTATTTATCTCTACACTGGTAAAACATTTGTCCTGGATTAAACCAAAACAGGGTACTAGTAGCTGAAATGGTGAAAAGTTTTACCATCGTTTGGTACTTGGTTCTACCAAAGCTTGGTACTATAGTTGTTGTAACCATAAGACGGGGTGATTTTTTTACGGGGTGCTTTTTTTCAACAGGACGTAGCAAACCATGGTAGAAGGTTTCACCATTACATGGTTTTAGTTAGTGTAGTACCAGGTTTTTGTTCAATCTAACATATTTCAACTACCATAATACTAAATTTTTGTTCAGCCTTGAACTTAAATTTTTAACAATACTGTGTATTGTAACGTAAAAAGAAGACAATAAATTTTAAGGAATTTTCTTTTTTTTCTTTTTTTTTTTTTTTTTTTTTTTAACATAGCAATCAATTTTTAGAAATGTGTATAAAACAATTCTCTTAAACAATTCTATACTGAACAATCATTTTATTTAATTCATTTCAAAAACATATAAAGCTTTGTAAATTTGCTCGGCAAGCTTTAAAATCTGCAATACCAGCCAAAATAATGTCTCATATTTCTCAAGAATGCTCGTTATTCTATGGAAACGAAAATTAAACAAACATACAACGATTTGATCAAAATAATGAGTATATAGCGGTTTTCATTGCAATGCCGTAATTAAACTAAACCACAGCAAGTAATTTTCGCCGTGCTTAAAAACAAAAATACAACACTGTTTGTTAGTTTAGTCTCATATTAAAGAGAAAAATCTCCGTGATAAAACAAACATTAATTAAATTTGCATTGTGTGTTAAAACAAATCTCTTGCATAATTATTTTGTTTTATAAAATTTAAGATAACTGTTTTGTTATATAATATTTAATATATGGTTTTGTGTTTATTTAATATTTCCTTAAATAAATGTAGTAGTATTAAAAAAAAAAAAAAAAAAAAAAAAAAAACTTTATTAAAATTAGTTTTATATTTTTACTTATTTAAGAGAAATTTAAAATAAGTACGAAAACGGTAATTTATGTACCAAGTTTTTTATTTTTTTATTTTTTTATTTTATTTTCGATACTAATAAAAAAAAAACGTAGTTCAAAACTGTAATTATGAGCAATAATTATTATGTTCAGAATAAATTATTCTGAAATTCTCTATGCTTTACTGTTTACAGTTATATTTGTTGTGCATAGAAATGACCAAAGTATATAAATAAAAATAATAAAAGAAAGATTTACAAAAAAAAAAAAAAAAAAAAAGAAAAAAATAATTTCTTTGTAAAATATTCTGTTTGTACAATTTATATATATATATATGTATTAGAAGTCAAAATAAAATGACATTTAAAAAATTAGTATAGGGATTTAGTATATTAATTTTGCGTAAGATATTTATATACTACTTGCATATAATTAATTTGAAAAAATGATTAAATATTTTTATTTAAGTTTTATTATTTACGATGTACGTTAGGGATTTAAAAAAAACTGTAATTCTTTAAACTATAATATTGTGCTTAAGTTTTAAAAAGTATATTTCAATATAAAGTTTTCTCTCATTAAACTCGTTAAGATCGATAACTTAAATATATGTTACTGTTTATCTCCTTTAAAATAATCAACGGTTAAATTTTAAAACAATATTTAAGCATATAAAGACAAACAATAAACTATGAAAAATAATTTCCAATGTGAAAGGCTTATGTACAATTTACGAATGTTAGATATACTCCTTTAAATAAATTAATAAATAAATAAACTCAGACTATCTCAATTTATGTTTTTTATTATAAAACTTATATATACCAATAATTAGATAATGACGATAAAATTTCCTTTTAAATCTTATAAACTTACAGTCATAAACGTCAAAAGATCTCTATTTAGCCTCATAGAGATATATAATTAAAACTAGAATGTTGTGGCCACCACATGACTTTCTTCTATACTTTTCTATGCAAATTCATTTAGTAAAAATAATTTATTAAAATCATTATTTAATAAAATTATTTTCCATTATAATGCAGTACGATTTCCATATAAGAGAAGCAATAAAACACTAAATATATAAAAAAAAGTTCATTTTATTCTCAATATTACATTATTATTATTATTATTATTATTATTATTATTATTATGAAAAAAATAATCTATAACTTTATTTTAAATTATCGCAGATCGATGGTTCAATCATTCATTTTAAAGGTATTGGCGAGCCCTTTTAAAAGATACCCATCATGAAAATTTGTTCACCTCGATGGGGGACCCCCAGGGGAGAAGGCGATGCTCCTACATATACAATTTTTTTTCCCAGTTGCCTGTCTCTATCATAATTTTTTTTTATACATTTCCTAATGATTATAAAAAATAATTCTTTTTATGCAAATTTATAGAAAATTTTGTCCTATGTTAAAAATTTAGAAAAAACGGGATGGCAACGCAACCTGTTCGACAATTTTTACCAAAAGTTGATAGGCACTAATTTATGTCGATGTGTAACTACATACCAATTTTAAGAAATTTTATGCAGCAGTTCCTGAGATACAGTTGCCACAAAAATGTTTAACACACACACAGACAGAGATTTTCTAAAAATGTTCATATCGTGTTCTACAGCTCTCAAAGCATGTAAATCTATGGAAAACCCAAGGAGGAAAATTTTTACGAATCAAATACTTTCTTCTATTGAATATAGAAGAAAGTATTAAAGATGATGTAGTGCGATACTCTAGCTAACCGAAGTTTATTAAAATAATTCATTTATAATTGTTTTCTATTTCAATAAAAATTATTATAGCGACTAAAAAATGTCTCTTATGCCTGAGGTAAAAAATACGCAAAATTTTATTTAGATTATTTAAAGATTTGAAATATATTTAATAATCACCATTCTTTAAATATTTTGCATAGCTATTGAAAAATCAAGTTATAGGTTTCACAACTACCCCCCCCCCCCCCTCAAAAAAAAAAAAAAAAAAAAAAAAAAAAAAAAAAAAACCTGCTACCTTAGTCTAATTTAGCTGCAAAAAATATGAATTGCTGTAAGATTTAAGATTCCTTTCAAATTTTAAACTTTATTTTTAGCAGAGCTCATATTATAATAGGAACTGTTTATATTGTATCATAACATTCCTCATATTGCAAGGGAAAAAAAAAATCTAAGTTATTTTAAGAATTTTACTTGATTTATATTTTTTCAAACAAGACTTTGTTCATTTCGAAAATCATATTTACAATATTTTAAATATAAAAAGTACAAAAAAAAAAAAAAAGAGGAATAGTGATATTTTGCATTCTTAGAGAAATTTCTTAATATATATATATATATATATATGTTATATGTTAACGTTATTTCTGTTGCGTATCATCAAGATGTTTAAATTACGTTAAACAAGAAAAAGAAAATATCCTGCGGCTTGTATAGATTTTAAACACTTTCCGAACTCATTTATCCATTACATCGTTGTTTAACATTGAAATATATTTTAACTGGCACATAAATATATATATAGATGCATTTATTTATTTATTGATGTAGGAAAAAAAAAATACTTAAAAATACACGCACACGTATATTTACACAATAGATTGCAATTGTGTAATCCTGTACATTGTTCCAAAACAGATCGGCTACAAAAATATGTTTTGTTTCTATCTATGGAGAAAGGAATCTCATGAAAAAAATCTTTACAAATTTATTTTGGAAAAAAAAAAGAAAAAAAAAAATGTGCATCCTTGTATATTGTTCAAGACATTTTTTTCCCAAAAAGTACACTTATATTTTCTACACTTTCCAACAAAGGTGAAAAGTTTATATGACTTTGGTTTGTCTGTCTGTCCGTCTGTCTGACAGCACTCTAACTACCAAAAATAGTAATGAAATTTCTTCAAACCAATATGCATTATTCAAGTTCACTATCGGATATTCGCTATTGACAATGCAATGCATGTCACTAATGCTTTGTGTGTAAGGGTCAACCGAAAGTATTACAATGCATTGCGTTCAGTGAGAGGTGTTTCTTTAAACCACATATTTTAATCGCTTCAAATTGCACAAATTTTTAACGAAATCGAAATATGTTATTCAAGTTTACTATCGGATGTTTCCTATTGAAAACTAAATAAATACCACCACTGGTTTGTGTATAGGGATATCCATAAGTAATTCAAAGATTTGTGTTCTACGAGAGGTTTTTCTGTTTGCTGAGTAGTTGTTTTCTCCCTAATATACATATGATTCAAAAAGAATATTAATATAAATTCTTAGTTTGTTTTTTAAGTAAAGAGGTATTATATAACAATTACCTTTTATTATTATTATTATTATTTAAATGTATAACATATATATATATATATATATATATTAAACTGAATTAACTACTGTTTTAGCACATGTAAGACACATGCAATGAAAACAGCAATACAGTTTTACCCATTTTTGTGACGCACAGTGAGTTAAGTTAAAGTTCAACTAAATATTAAGTTTGTTAAATTTCTTCTATTGGTTCAGGAGATACAGTGTCCAAAAAACTTTTGATATACACACATAGACAGACAGACATTTTCAGAAAATCGTCAAATCGTATTGAGGACATTAGAAAAAAAGGAAAGAAATAATTGGAGGTCAAAAATTTCCACGAATTCATTTCATTATTTTAATGTACAGAAGAAAGCTTAAAACAAGAAAATTTTGATAGAGGTTTTTAATTTTATCCTCGCTGTAAAGAATTAGAAACACATACGAGTAGTCCTTCTAGTTCTACAATTTATGTTTGGAAACATTGAAATCACAAATCGAAGACCCCCTATTTGATCAATATTTAATCCAAATCATTTTACTCACTGGTGGAGGTTTCAAATCAGGTATCTGTTTCTCAAGAACTGTCGAATTTCTTTTATGAGATTAAAGTCTGTAAATCAAGCTAGATGTTCAATAATCTGGTTTCTTTACTTGCTTGTCAATTTCGAATATATTAGCACATTTAAATTAAATACATCCCTATTATCACAATTTTACCCTGTGATACATGGTTCATGAAATTCAACACGGTACTTCAAAGAAGTTGGAAGTAATTGAAACTGTTAAGATAAGTTCTAGAGTAAATCATGATTGATTTAATTATGGCTTACGCTAGTTCGTATACGATGTCTCTAACAATATTAGAGTCTGGTTTTTTATTTTTTATCCAATATAAAACCTAAATACTTTTTACCCAAGCAAACATGGACCCCACGTGAAAGGAGCTTAAAAATTCATTGCCTTCTAATCTAGGTAAAGTATTGTATTGCCTTCCGTAAATGAAAAAATCATTAAACATTTTAATAAAAAGCGTTATTTACTATAGACTTGGTAGCTCTTTAGGCAGGAGATTTGATTATGTCTTATTTGCTGCTAAACATTCTCTGTAATTTGAGTAAATACGCGTAATTCATGAAAAAATTACGTTGTTAGAACGTATTCTCTCAAATTACAGAGAATTTCTGGCAGAAAATAGGACGTATTTTTTACAGTGGGTGACAGGATCCTAAATGTTAATATATGCTTCTGCGTATATTAACAATGACATTTTTCGCGTCGAAGTCTACAGTGAAAAAATATATTTTCCATTTGTTGAATCCTTCTGCCTCTAGCGATAAAAATTTTCGCATGGAGTTGCAAACTGAAATTAAATATAGGCATCTTTGAACATTTCTATAAAAAACATTAAAATATAGCAACAGTGGCAGTTCATAACAATCCATTTTATATTCATGAAAAAACCTGTCATTTGAAAAGGTTTAGTATAACACTTTTCCATGACACTTCTAAATATTCATGAAACCTAACAAGCATCCATATCAAATCTATATATATAAAAGAACACTTCCTGAGTGAGTGAGTGAGGGGGTGATCTATCAACGCCCAGACCAAACCCCTGGACCTAGAAGCATGAAATTTTGTGACAATGTTCTTTCTATGACGTAGGCATCCACTAAGAAGCGATTTTACAAAATTCGCCCCCCCAAGGGGGGGAGGGGGGGCAAAACATGATATCACAAAATCCTTCATATCTCAAACAAAAAAACAGATATCCGTAAAATTTTTGATTTAAAATATAGCTAAAACAAATGCCAAAAAACCAATTTCTGGAATTTTCAAAATTCGGTCCCCAAGGGGGGCGGGGGGGGGGCAAAACGTGATTTCGCATAATCCTATATATCTCAAACAAAAAAATAGATATGCGTGAAATTTTTGCTCTAAAATATAGCTAATGCAAATATCTAAAAACCAATTTCTGGAATTTTAGAAATTCAGCCCCCAGGTGGAGCAGCAAGGGGGGGGGAGGGGGCTATGGGGCAGAAACAAATAGAAATACAGTTAGGCCGTTCAAAATTGGTACAGATAGGTTAAAGAGGCCTGCAAGTCGAATGGGGATATTTTCGAAAGTGTAAAGTTATTAGGAGGGGAGGGGAGAGGGGGGGGCAAAAAAATAAAAATAGAGTTAGATCGTTCAAAATTGGTTTCTATAGGTTTTCGATACTTACAAATCAATTGCGGATATTTTCGAATTTGTAAAGTTATTAGGAGGGCCGGGAAAGGGGGGGGGGCAAAAAAATAAAAATAGAGTTAGATCGTTCAAAATTGGTATATAGATGTTTTCGATACTTACAAATCGATTGCGGATATTTTCGAATTTTTTAAATTATTAGGTGGGGCGGGAAGGGGGGGGGCTATGGTCAAAAACAAATAGAAATACAGTTAGGCCGTTCAAAATTGGTACAGATAGGTTTTAGAGGCCTGCAAGTCGAATGGGGATATTTTCGAAAGTGTAAAGTTATTAGGAGGGCCGGGAAGGGGGGGCAGAGGGGCAAAAAAAAAAGAAAATAGAGTTAGATCATTCAAAATTGGTACATAGAGGTTTCCAATACCTACAAATCGATTGCGGATATTTTCGAATTTTTAAAATTATTGGGAGGGTGGGAAGGCGGGGGAGTAGAGCGGCAAAAAAATAAAAATAGAGATATATCGTTCAAAACTGGTGCATAGAGGTTTTTGATACTTACAAATCGATTGCGGATATTTTCAAATTTGTAAAATTATTAGGATAGACAGGAGGGGGGGGCGAAGTGGGAAAATAATAGAAATAAGGGTTAGAGCATGTTGGGAATTTTTTCCGAAGGCAGCGACAGCCCGGTGCGACATTTTTCCTAATCAGATTTTGTTTCTCTTTTTTTTCACGTGATAAAAATTAATGCAATTTTGAGAATTCATTATAGTGATTCATTTAAAAATAGGGACCAGCGAAGCGGGCTGTGCCTGCTAGTTCAGATATATAACAACAGTAGAATTTTTAAGTTACATCCTGTGTGCTTGAAAGTTACTTTTTTCGTTAATATTTTGAAGTATTTTAGGATTTATTTATATTTTTTTAACGCGCGACTGGGTTTTAAATGGCTGTCGCTAAGGAGATTTATAAATAAAGCTGTTTGTTAATGTATTGAATAACATTTCGTGCAAAAAATATATTATTTTTAAAAAATCTGAAATTAAGGTAAATTAAAAAGATTACTGAAGATAATTCGAAATGAATCGTAATTTTCTGTTTCAACCGGGCTTCTTTTACGGCATTCATGATAAATCCCGATATTATACATGAAACACATTTAGAAAAATTAGATTCAATACTAAAAATAATTAAAGTTATTATAATCGATTAATCAATATTTAATTTAATTGTATTAAAGATAATACGAATTACAATAAAATAAAAATGTATACATATGCAACTATTATATATATTTACAATTTTTTATTCTATTCCAGATATATTTATCAGAAAAGAAATATTACTTTGATCATAGAGCTAAACAGTAAAAAAAAAAAAAAAAAAAAAAAAAAAAGAGGTATTAAAGAAGTTAGCTGTCTTTTGGGATTAAGAAATTGTGTGTATGAGGTCAATATTTAAACATGGCTCATTTTTGTCTCGTTTTGCACCTGTTAAATTCAGATATCGTAAATCGATGAAACTTCATTTTTTTATTGTGAGTATATGTATTCCCTGCAAATGGTTAAAGATGTGGGATGAATGGGGGAAGCACAGCAAACGGACCTGAAGTTCTTTTCTGCTCCTACATAAAGTATCATAAATAGTTGGGCCAACACTGGAAACGTGTGGGATGCTGTGAAATGTTTGGGTTGGTATGCCAGCAATTATTTAACGTAGGCCCAACAATTTCAGGGTTTTGTTGGACAACTGAATCTTTTTTGTTGTTGTTGGATCACTGTTGGAAATTGGTAGTTTGACCTTCTAACCGTGATCTAACGGCACAACTGTTTGACTATCGTTGGAAAAGTTTGTTAGGGCTCTGTTGAAAAATGGTTTGTTGGAAGATGGTTGGCAAAATGGACATTTCTAACCATTGGTCAACACGGGAGTAAACGATTTGTCAACGATGTCCCAACCCATTGTGCTACTTGGGTAAGGTTAAAAGATACCAGATTGTTAAAAACCTTCTGTTAGTATGCAATTACAGTATATATTCTACGACCTGAGAGAGTTTCGAGTTAATTGACCCTGTAGATTTTACTGTGCGTTCATGAGTTAGTGGGTGAGTGAGTGAATGGTTGGAAGTACTTTTGTATGTATAGAGAGATTTACTATGAATTAACTGTAATTCATACATTATTATGATAGTTATTTTAAATTAAAATAACTTACTTAAATTAAAAACAGTAAATAGGATTTAAGTCTATATTCTGTTATTTTTAATTTAACAAGAAAGAAAAAGTACAATGCAGTTTTTTTTTTTTTTTTGTAATGTACCCATACAGCACAGAATGTTTCAGTTATGTTGCAAAAAGCTTACAATCTTTCAAAAACGTAACACATTTAAGTATGCTCTCCGATACCTTTCTGAAACATTCGCCCTTTTTGATTTTCTATCTGTTAAGTGATTGTAACGTTTCTGTTATGTATCTGATTTTTTGTTACGATCGCAGACATTTCTACATTTTAGAAACTAATCGGAAGGTAATCTGAACGATTTTAAACATTTCCGGAATGTTTATAATGTTTCAATGTTATATGATTGTTACGTTTCTGGAACATTTTGTGCTGTTAGGGTATATATATATATATATATATATATATATATATATATATATATTATTTGCTCATTTATTTATTGATTTTATGTTCAGTCAGATCATTGAAAAAACATTGAACGTTGAAAAATGTGGAACATTTCTTAAAACCCATTTTTAACAAAATAATCTTTTTATTTAAATTTTCCAAAGGTTTACTGTTTTCAAGCTACGTTTTTGGCAAATATATATATATATAAAGAAAGAAAGAAGCTTCCTTTATTTAAAATTCTATAGTGCTAGAAAAAAAAAAAAAAAAAACTGTCAAAGTATCACTGAAAAGTGTTACTTTAGAGATTTACCTGTTTCACTTTTCAGTTTTTTTTTGCAAAACATTATGCTCTACTGGAATCTTTTTTTGGCAAAAACTTCTTGATAATCTAAGAACTTAAAAAAAAAAAAAAAATCTTGAAACAGGAAGCGTTGCAATATTTAGCTTTTGTGAGAACAAAATGAATCTTGTCAGCAAAAAAGATCTACTTCTTGAAAGTTTCCTTGATCTTAAATTATTTTGAATTTACTTTAAACTCAAAGAAAACACACTAAAGGAATAAAAATCTAGCACTAGAAACAGTAGAAAAAAATATAAAAAGAATAGAAAATTTTATTATTATTAATATTATTTCCATTAATAAAATGAAAAATATTTTGTTTATTTAAAATATTGCTGAACTGACAGAAAACACTTTTGTACTTTACTTTTTCTTTCATATTGAAAGTTTTGTTTTACGGGTTTGCTCGCATCTTATGTGGATTTATTTCAATGATAAGTTTCAAAGTTTAAAAATAATCATATACACATGTATATAGCATATCCAGCATTCCTTGCTGTAATGTGTAATTCAGAGAAAGAATAACTGAATGCATTAAACATTTTTCTCATTCAATTAAAAATTTTGATTTTTTAAAAAATATGTAAAATAAAAATTATTTGTAATAACTTTTTAATAATAGAATACATTCGTAATAATTTTATAGAAAATTTTAATTTCAAAATAGAAATTATTTAAATATATCTTACCTCATTTTTGAGTCAATAATTTCTTTAAAAAATTATTTAATTTTTTTTTAATTTATAGTAATTTTTTATTAAAAGTTCAAACATTAAAGTATTTTTTTTTTATTAAAAATCATATATGCTTATTAAAAAAAGAAAAAAAAAGTTATAAAAATTGTATTAATAATTCATGAAAATAGTTTTCTCATATTTCTACAAAATGTTATTTTTTAAATAAAATACAGCAGAGAAAACATAGTTTATTTACCAAAATTCGTTTCATGTTTAAAATAATGAAATGTAAGTAATATTGCAAATATGTAGTTTCTTTAAGTCGGACATAAACTGAAGTATTTATTCTAAATTCCACCAATTATAAAATTTGAAAGAAATCTTTAAAGTTAATATTAAATTCAAAGAAATTGACCTTGACTTTTATTTATTAAATTTTGACATTAGACGTATAGTACCGTTTTTAAATGTGTTAAAATAAATTACACACTTTCATAAATAATAATAATAATAACATTAATAATAATAATAATAAAAGGGATTTATTTTGAAGAATTGCAGAATTAATATTTTCCTATTCTTCTATACAACAAAATTTTATTGCGCAAAAAGTACTCCACACGTTACTTAGGTGACGTACAACATTTCAGCAATATATCAAACAATTTTAAATTCATATGTGTTAATAAATTCGCTACATATCTTAATAAGTGACAAAATAATTTGCATATGTGTTTATTCTTCTACGTTCGCATTGTTTTCACACATAATTTCTGTTTAATTCATGAAATGCAATCTATACTAAATATTTCCACTATCCAGAAACGTATCATTCAGTACCAAAAAGTGTTTTAACTCAACACTCTTGTTTTGACATTTATCAGAGACTTTATGAAAAAGCATAAATTTCGTTCACTAATCAATATGGTCATGGATTACATTTTACAAACTAAGCAATTTTTTTTCTTGTGATGCGTATAAATATTTAAATTTAATAATTCTTGAAATTGAATTGTCTGAAAGTTTTAATTTATTTGTAAAAATGTTGGCCATTTTTTTTTAATCACAATGTTGTAATTTACATTGTATGTTTAAAAGCAGTATTTCTATTAATATATCTCACTTTTAAAGGATCAGAATGCTTTTGAAATATAGAGAGGTGTCCCACATGATAACCCACTACAAATTTCCAGATTGTCATCCACTTACACTATTAAAAATTTGAACTCAAACATGAGCCACTATGTGGAGTAAAGTTATAAGCAATATTATAATATGCTTCAACCTCACTTTCAAGTTTTCTACTTCTTGCGATTGAATTTAATTTGCACTAAAACACTTGGAGCAACCATACATCCACTCACAAGGGAAATATGAATCAGTAAAATTCCTATTGAAACAAAACCAAGCTTAAATTAAAATGCATGGTCGAAAACATAGGATAAAGTGCAATTTTTCTACAACAACACACACATGGACCAAGATAAGATCCCAGAAAATTTAGCCCCTTTTATGAGAATCAACGAAACAGAATTAGTGGGCAATAGAGCGTGGAATTGTGCCAGAATTTTTGACTTGAGACAAGAAGGTTTTCAGTTCGATCCTCATCTCGGTCGAATTTTGAATTTTTTTTCATAATTTAAAATATAATACCAGTATTTGGTTCAAAATAAAATTACCAAAATATGGTAAAAGCTTGAACTTACTTCAGTACCAAGTTTAGGTTCAAACTAACGCCAAATTTTTAAAAGTGTAGAAATTTTATTTCAAGTTAAGTTCAAAGTTGATATTAAAAATTTGCTTTACATTGGCGAGAAAGAAAAATAATTAGAATATTGAATCATGAATTATGAAATACTATTAAAAGATTATTTTTAGTTGTACATTAAATAAAGGCGAGTACATTAAATATTTTTGACATTAATTAAATAAAATGAAATAAATAAATAAATTAAAATATAGATATATGTATACGTTTAGACGCGAATCAGTTAAAACTTTATTCTACGCAAAACTAATATCTTTTCTAATTTTATGAAATTGAACAAATTTCATTGTTATTAATAGTATTTTTTTTTTTTTTTTTTTTTATTGAAAATTTAAGTTTTGTTAAATGTAAACAATTTCAGTGTTATATTGATGACAAAATTACTTACAGAAAGATTAACAAAAAAAAAGAAAGAAAGAAAGAAAGAAAGAAAGAAAAAGGAAAAACAAGAAAGAGGAAAAATGAAAAATTCTCTTCATTCTCTTGCTTTGCATTTTGTCTCGTTGCAGATTTGACTTTCAATTCAAATTACAAAGATAACGTTGATTTATATAATTTAAAACTTAGTTAACAATGCAATGTCTTTCTTTCTTCTTTTATTTATTTAGCTCGTGAAGAATATTATAATTTAAGATAGCATTAGTATCATTTTAATAACAAAATTATTGTAATAGATTTGACACTTAAGTTAAAGATAAAAAAAAGTAAATAAAATATTAAAATGGCTCATAACCACGTGTAGAAATATTAATATTTACAAGAAAATATTTTTGCTGGAGTTAAGTAATGGTTAAATTTCTTATTTTATTTTAAATGAGTCAACATAAAGTTTGTTTATTTACTCAAAATATCACCAGAAGAAAGAAACTGCATTATTTTTTCTGGTATACTTTGAATTTCAAAACATAATCAGATAACAAAAGGAATGTGCATTAACATACACTGCACTTGTAGAAATGCATCGTTTATACTTTATGTAGCCATTAGAAAAGCAATTGCACTAAAACTACGAGTATCCATTGTAATAATTTTCATTAATAATATAAACAGCATTACACATGCATCTGTAATGTATTTTAAAATAATCTGAAATTGGATAAAAAGTAATGTTTGATTACTTTTTTCTTTCCTATTGTGTTACATTATAATGAAAATAAAGTTTCACCAAAAACATGGCGGTAATTTTAAGTTAACCTTCGATTAATATTAATTGAAATTTATCCTTAACCTTCAGCCATTTAGTAGTGCCGCTTTAGTAGTAAGCACTACTAAAATATGCAAACTTAGCATGATTTTTCAAAAATATTGCTTGCAACAAAATTAATCTAAGTTAGAAAATTGTGTGTGTGAAACATCAAAAATTATTTATGACAGTAGTTCAAGGCGGAAAATTAAACACAAGGAAGATTTTCAGTAAATATTGAATTTAAGAAAATACAAGCTAATTTTGTTGTTGTTGTTGCATTTTAATAGGGTTGACTCAAAATTTCTTGTGGGTAGGGTTTATTGAAAATTTTATGTGTGAGTCGAGTTTGAGATGAAAACAGGTAAAAATTTTGAAGGGATTTATTGAGTTAAGAGTAATTATAAATATATATTCTAACATCCAAACAGAATTTTCCCTATGTATATAGCTGCATAATTATTATAAGCATACAATTTGTTCTCATAACTAAATGAATGTATGTTCAAATTATTATAGTAGTAAGGCAAGACTACTGTATCGGACAACTCAATAGCAATACAGTGTAAAAAATATGTCCAATTTTCTGCCAGAATTGCTCTGTAATTTGAGAAAATACGCGTAATTTACGAAAAAATTAGGTTATCAGAACGTATTTTCTCAAATTACAGAGAATTTCTGGCAGCAAATAGGACATATTTTTACAGTGTACACTGTAAAAAGAATGTCCCATTTGCCGCCAGAAATTCTCTGAAATTTGAGAAAAAAGCGTAATTTACGAAAAAATTACGTTGTCAGAACGTATTTTATCAAATTACAGAAAATTTCTGGCAGCAAATAGGATATATTTTTTACAGTGATAGTTTCTCTTTTGTGGACATTTTTTCACATCTTCAGTATAAATCTTTCTGATTATTTATATTCTTCTGAATTAATATTTCTTTTTATTTCGCATTTTAGGTCGTGTTTGACATAAGCAAATTCAGGAAGATAAACAATATTTTTGCAGGTTTGGTTTAATAAAAATCGTTTGTAGAGTTTCAAGTTGACTTCGGATTTGTTTTGCGTTTAGGTTATTTGTATAGTTAAACAAAATAATATTTATTCTGATAATGCACTTTTAAAAAGTGCTAGAAATGAAGTGTAACTCAAAGTTTTCTAGAATTCTGTAAAATTTTAGGTTAATAGAATCTTTAACCTACCCCCTCCCCTTCCTTGACTACAGCTTTGCCATTATTTTGAACAGTAAAAAAAAAAAAAAAAAAGATTTCTTTCTAATGCTATTAACTTACGTTTAATTAATTGTTATTATTATTTTCTTTTTAATGCCTGTAAAGTTTCTTTTTATTCAGATATTTTTCTACCAGAAATTACGAACTGTACTTTTTTATTAGTTAATGAATGAACAATAATAAAATACTATCAAAAATATTACTGTAGGAGAAAAAAGTTCTTGTTAAAACAATTTTAAAGCAGAAGTACCTCTGATTATAACTGTATGCTACTTAAGAAATGATTAAACTGATTGCAAAAGCTTATAAAATTAATTATTTATAGAAGAAAAAAAAATAACTAGAAAAATATTTCATTTGAAATATTCTTCTTTAAACTTTAGCATAATAAAAAAATCTCTGTAAATATATTTTATCCTTAGAACAAATGTTTGAACTGTATCTTTTTTATTCTTCTTGCTAGATGTTTCGTATTTATCGAAAGCTTTTATTTTAGAGAAAAGAAAAATAGAATATCTTATTACTGACAGGACAAGGAAGTATTTTCTTTTTTCAGTAAAAAATAATTTTTTCGATAAATATTGCTTTCTTTGTGACTTTTGTTATAAGACAAAATTTTGTTGAAATAATCAAATTTTTAAATATTTTTTTTAATATCTTATTCGGCCAATAATCTAATTTTACTCTTGGATTTTTTTTTTTTTTTTTTTTTTTTTTTTTTTTTTTTAACATTTTTAGCTTATAAAACATAATAATTATGCATCCCCCCCGCCCCCGAAAAAATGAAGTATAATTATTTTAATCTTTTTTGAAAAGAGATATACCTTTTTGTATAAATAATGAGATGACTGTATTGGCCTACTTAGTCTGTAGCGCATCACCGTGATAAAAGAAATAATATAAAATAAAAATAAAAATAAAACCATTCTACATAAAATAAGAAATTTTTTAGTAAAACATCCCCAAAAATTTAACATTATTGCACCACGTAAATTACAAAATTTAAGTAATGTGAAGTTATTTGGCTTGAGTTAAGTGTGTGAGAGGATAGTAATGTAAAAGCTAAAGAAATGCAATGCAAATATTACCAGCTACTGGTACAGTTTTAACCCCGCACCTGCGTATTGAACGGAAGAGAATATATGATGTAGACGATGATGCCCATATATATATATATATATATTTATATATTGTATGTACAAGCATGTGGTAAGGCTCAAAACAACATGAGCATTTTGTTAATCAAATAACTCTGCTCCAGCGACAGTCATACAAAAAATAAGTAAATAAATAAAATAAATAATAATATAAATAATAATAATAACAATATAAATTCTACTTATTAAAACCTCCTAAGACTTTAAATGAAATAAACGTATTGAAAAAATTATCGCAGTTTTGATACATATTTTTGTAATATATTTATGTTACTAAAATTCAACGATGTATGCTAAATTTACACACACACACACACACATATATATATATATATATATATATATATATAATAACACTAAGAATTTTAGTGGAAAAATGCTTAATTCGCCACAAGCAATTCTCAGACTTCTATCCAGTTACTAGTTAACAAAAACAAAATATTTAAATAATTTGACCAGTATTTTTATTTTATTATTATTATTTTTTTTAAATGTTAGATTTGAAAGTAGAATAGCACTCACTTTGAAATACTTTTAGAATACAAAATATACAGAAACATTAAAACAAGAAAATTTTTAATAATTGTAATCAAAAGTTTTTTTTTTTTTTTTTTTTTTTTTCGAATTAATAATAAAAACTTGAGCAACAACAGCAAAAAAAAGAGTGAAGCTTAATTATCTGTCACAGGACACAAATAATTGAATAAAAAATAAAATAAACTGCTCAGAATGTAGTTATAAATTGCCAAAGTGTCTCTATCTCTATTTGAGCTAAAAAAAAAAAAAAAAAAAAAAAAAAAAAAAAAAATGCAAAGTTTCATTTTGTGGCAAGCGATATTACGCAAAATACGCAGAAGATGATCTTATATTAAAATAAAGAAAATAAGATAGATTAAAATTTGCAATTTAAATAAACAGAGCTTCACCAGAAATAGTCATAAAGCGCATGTTAAGAACCGCACTTGACGTAAGTAGTATGAACTATTTAAGCAAACACTAAGTTGAGTTGAAGCTATCAGACTCACTTAGGAACTAACATTATTAACTTAACTTATTTTTAAAAAACTATGAGTAACCTAAATCCCAATTGCTTAACTAAATATTATTAATCATTTTTGACACCCCATGCCCGGAAATATTCTTCTGCTGTCTCTCAATATAAACAGAAGTAGTCGGGTCCTTCAGTACCTGCCTCCAAGGTCATCCTCCGTGCGAAGTGTATGAAAACGATGAATTCAGACACTTTCCTCCTTATAGAACAATTTTGGGCGTAAAAAACTGCAAAAGAATCTGAAGGAGCCTTCACACACTGGCAACTGGAAAGCTTCAATTTCGGTTTCTTTTGATATTTCTTTGATGTGGTTTTTGAGAATCGAAGCTCGCCCGAGCCCTCGCTCACAACCCCCCTAGTGCGATAATTGCATGGGAACTGGTAAAGAGCAATAAAAAGTAATGTCCTTCATTGTAAATGTGTGCAAAATTTCAAGGGTCACTTTTGGACAATGGATAATTTATGACTTTTGAAACTTGCATCGTTGCCAGAGTTTGAAGGAAGCTTAAAGGCTGGTTTCCACTAGGGTTGAAGCTTCGAGGTTCAAAAAACCATTAATCACGCTTCCGACACAAAGAGCCAAATGTCTTGTCATCAGTTATAACCTTATTTTATCAGATTGCGCAGTTACTTCAAAGGAAAAAGCATGCAAAATTGGCAAAGATATCTGCCTCTGGCCCCCTTAATAATCTCAGCAGGGGGTTAGAGCCAGGGACTTCTCCCTGATAACCAACCACGTCGAACCACGTCCAACCGCTTGACCACATCAAATGATTCTGAATAGCACCGCTCGAACCATCCTTGAACCAACCGTAGTGGATACTGCGCTTTAAGTTTCTGATCCATGTATACCCTAATTATTATGAAAATTAATGTCTCAGTATTCTTATCCATAGTAATGTATCATTTTTATTATAATAAATATTCTAAAGGAAATAATTAAGTGCGCCACATGGGAAAAATTATGTTTTTCAAAGAAGGAGGAAAAAGGTGAGAGCTTTCAATTTATTTTTTATTAATTTTTAAAGTTAACAATAACTGAAAATGTCAGTTATTTTTTTTCACGAGAAAGAGTGTAATTATCATGAATTTCATTAACAGATCGAATTCTAAAGATTTTTTTTGTATTTATGTTATTTAGAAAGGCATACTACTGTAACAATCGCAGCTATCGTAGATCACAAGTCGGATCGTACAGTCGGCAGCAAAAGTATCCGATCACTAGCAATAATCCCCGTCTAAAAAAAGTACACTTAATACCGCTTTGTTAAATAAATCCTTGTCGAGTCATGTTCTGAATCAATCTAACAACATGATTCGACAAGGATTTATTTAACAAAGCAGTATACCTTTTTTAATGCATACTTTTGCTGCCGAGTGTTCGATCCGACTTGTTATCTACGATAGCTGCGATTGTTACAATTCTATGCCTGTTTGGGGAACGTTGACACCCCATGCCCGTTCTTATGTTACGTTTCACGGCGCCCGTCCTGCTGGGTTAAGCATGGAATATGTATTAACATCATGATTATTTATTAAATATTAAATAATAGGCTATATCAAAATTACAGATTCTGTATTCGTAGAGAGACAACTCCGATTACTGAAAAAAATTGCAGTGCTGTCATCTACAGGGCAAAATTAAAAATAAAAAGCAAGATCAAATTTATCAAACATTACACAGATATTTTGTAAACATAATTATAATTAAGACAAAAACAATTTGCAAATTATTTTATTACAACAATTATAAATAACTTATTTTACTCGTAACTTATCTTTATTAAACATTAATAGAAACATTTTAGTAACTGTAATTTTTATTTGTTTTTATATAAAGTTTGATTAAAAAAAAGAAAAAAAAAAAAAAATTAGAAATTAAATGTGAGTAAATATTCCCTACAAATCTGTAAAACATCCGAGATAAACTAAACTGATAAAAATTAATTGTGTCTGTTCGAAAGTATCAATGTAAAATAGAGTAATTCCAGCTAAAAAAGTTCTTAAAACAAACACTTCTAATTGAAAAAAAAAATTAGAAATATATAGTTTTTTTTCATCTTTAGCTATAATAAAATAAATCTCTGAAAAAATATTTTATTCTCTGAAAAACTGTTTGATCAGTTTTTTCTTTAACTTTCTTGCACGATATTTCGTCTTTATTGAAAGTTTTTATTTTAGAAATAAGAGAAATAGAATATCTTATTACTGGCGGGACAAGACAGTATTTTACTTTAGTCAAAAATTATTTTTTTCGACAAATATTGCATTCTTTGTGTTCTTTGTTATAAGAAAAAGTCTTGTTGAAAAAATTTAGAATAGCAGATGATTTTTTCTAGATCTTATTCTATCACTAATCCTATTTTATTCTTAGAAGATTTATTATTTTGACACTTTCAGCTTCAAAAACATACTATACTAATAATAATGCGTTTTTGTTGAAAAAAAAAAAAAAAAAAAAAAAAATCTCAATATTGAATGTTTTCTCTGTATTTTCTTATATATATATATATATATATATATATATATATATATATATATATAAGATATATTTATTTATTAAAAATACATGCTATCTCTATTATAACTATGGAGAAACGTATGCTAATCTTCATATCTGATAATACATTACACTGGGAAAACAAATGCTTAATCTATTTTGAAAGTAAATGGAATTTCTTTTAGAAAAGCATTTGAGATTGTTCATTTAAATTTTTAGATTATCCGTTGGGAAGGTGCAAAAATAGTTTTTTTTCTTTTTCTTTCTTATATATATATATATATATATATATATATATATCATTATTATTATTATTATTATTATTATTATCATTATTATTACTATTATCATTCAGTGTTTTACAATTTCATGATCATTTCGGACTACTTTTATCATTTAATTATTTGACTTTATTTTTCTTTTGGGGGGTTGATTTGGGTGGTCTTTGTTTATTAATTGTTTGAATACTGATATTAAATCATCTTTAAATTCCAGCTGTACATACTGATACTATTATATTTCTACTGTACGTTCTGATTATCTATATCTGTATCTATCTATCTATCTATCTATCTATATATATATATATATATAACCCCACAGGCAAGTCACAAGTCTTGCCGCCTGCCTCATTCCTTCCTATCTTACGTTTCTTAAATTATTTTTTCATAAATTTTGGTAAACTTTATGGTTTTAAGTTAAGATTTGTTGTGTTACTTTATTGATTTGTTTGTTTTAAGGCTATTAATTAATAAATCTGGTTTATTTACATTAGTGTATTTCATCCACTGATATTTTTTTTTTAAATCTTATTGGTCATTGGTGTTTCAGTGATCTTGTATCTGTTGCTTCGCTATATATATATATATATATTGCAAATGAAAGACGAATTTCTAACCGCGAGTAAGTTATTTATATAATCATATATTCTCAATTTCGTTTCAATACTTTATGCCTTTTTTCTGGCAGAAGCATTCACGTTTTCAAAAATTCTGATTTTCGATAGCGGAAAACTGATAAAAATTATTTTTGACGTCCTCATATAAAGTAAATGTCCAAAACATTTTGTACAGATTGGAACAAGTAATTGGTCAAAGGTGACATATTAGGTGGGTGTGGCAGTTCCATCCAAGCTGTAAATGCTTTTGACAAGTTGCAAAACTTAAATGCTCTTTCGCATTAACTTGGAAAAAATAAGTAAACTTAAAAAAAAAAAAAAAAAAAAAAAAGAGAGAGAGAGAGAGAGAGAGAGAAAAAAAAAATAGAAGAAAACAGAAAGATTTCCTTGAAATTCCACCAAACAGACACAATCACCTTTTTTGATGAATATCAGGTTTTGAAATGCTTTGAGCTGGTTTATCTTTTTACTCCATAATCTCTTGCGTTTAACCATGACTGTTAAACAACATATTTCTTATCCACAGAAGTGGTTTGCTTCGAAAATAAATGATATTTTCCTGACATTTGAGAAGCCACTCTCAGATCTAAATTCAGTAATGCCAGATGGTCGAAAATTATTTCCCCAAACAAGTCTTCAAATTTCCCCAAATCAGGATTTTTTTTCGAAAAAATCCCCAGCTTGATTTCTACTAAAAAGCAAAAACAAAATTTTTTAAAAAAGAAAATATCAAGCAGATTTATACTTAGATTTTTCCTCAAATGGAGGAAATTTTTGAAAAATACAAAAATTTAATATAATCCCATCTAATCATATCGAACATTGTGAACCAAATACAACTTATTATTATTATTAAGAACAGAAAAATTAATAAATTAATATAAAGTAAACATATATTGTACATGTGTAAAATTATAAAGAAATTGTAGTATGTAATTTTAATAAAATTTTTAATAAAACTCAAATTTTGCGATGTTCCCCTCAAAACCCGAAATGTCCCTAGACTGACGATAAAAGTCCCTACTTTAGTGAATAATCATGAAAAAAATAGAAACAACAACATAATCCATGCGTAATTTCTTGAAATTTCTTACAAAATTACCAAAAAGTCCCTATGAATTTAAAATTTGTCCCTAGTCATTGCTAACATTGACAGGAAGTTGAACTCCTCGGATTTGTCTCCAAAAATTATAGAATTCTCCAAAAAAGTCCCTACAAACATTTGGTCCCCAAAATTGTCCCCAGAAGCCTCAAAATCCCCAATCTGGCATCACTGTCTAAATCTGACAGAGTAAATTGTTTTCCGTACGAACATGTGGAATCCGTAAGAAATTAAACTAAGGCGTTCCGTGTACTCATAAACGATCGAATTCGATAAATTTAATTTCGAGTGATCTCATAAGTTGTATTCAACAGTTTTCATCAATCAATGTCTTGATTTTGCTTTCATCAGCTTCAACTGGCTTCTGGTACATCTCAACAACAAAATTGTTGGAATGAAATCTTTCAAAACAGTTTTTGATTTGTCGTTCTATTAATACATCTTTTCTATACATATCAGATATATTGTTCTTAAACAGCATTTTTGCCTTTTCAATAATAAAAAAGTAAAATATCCCAAGAAAGTTGCTTTCGATTTTCTATATTTGACAGAGCACCAAACAAAAACTAAATCAAATAAACGTTTCCACAAACAATCCTTGCTATATCAGCTGTGAAAATATATCATGACAATGGAAATTAATTGGGAAGTTGGTGTGAAAAAAATGAATTTAAGTTCTCTATTAAAAGAAAAATAATTTTCGAAAAACCCAATGTGTTAAATTGCTATGTTTCTTGCTTATAAATAAATTCTCCTAAAATATTTTTACAAGTGTATGAAAATCCTCTTCTTTATATCAAATTCTTTATTTTTATATAATATTTTTTTGTTCTAATATTTTATGGCTATCTTATTTAGTAGTGATTTTTATTTTTATTTATTAAATATATGTGTTTTTAATCTCTCGAACTTCAATTTATTTTTAGGTAGCATATTTCACGCAGATAATATAAACCTTAGAAGTAAAATGAGGAGATCAGTTTGTCATAAATTTATTTGAGAATTCTGGTCATGAACCTACGTGTTAAATCGTGCAGTGACAAGAAAATATCTCCAGGAGAAACTACAACTCACAAAAAGTGAAATATATCCCACAAGAAAATGAAGAATGTTTGAAACGCATTGTGTGAGGAGCGCAATACAAAAAACAACAAAAATTGTTGTGGATATTAGTTGTTAGGGAACAAAAAAATTGACATTTTATTTACAGATATGCCATTAAAATGCTGTACAATTACGTCGAGAGTGTTTTTAATATATGTAGCAGGAGATAGAGAAAGCTGTGCGGTTGATCCTTTACATATATTTTTTATTTCACCGAACATCTCAGATTTAGTTAATGCTGCAATTATTAGGTAAATAAATCATTATCCTTAACATAAATATTAAATGAGCTTTGTTTTTTCAATGCAGAATTCAAAGATAATCATTTGACGCTGATAGAAAATGGGCATAAAAATGCCGTGATTCTGTAGCTAAAATTTCCATACTTATTCCACTCTTGGTGAGATGACAGAAAAGAAAGAGAAAATCTAATTGCTACGCGTATTGACCCCCAAATGCCCTTGGTATCATGTTATATGGGTCATTCTCTGGAAGGTCTTTGTCACCACTATTTATGTATATAAATATATATTAATAATTGTAGAAAACTATTATAAAAGATTACTTTATGAATATAGTGGTGAGAAAGCTGCACCTTAGTGTAACAACTGTAGGATACAATAATACGATTCTTTTTAAAAGATTATTTTGTGTAAGCAACTTGAATATTTTAAACTTATGCTTTCATCCTTAGTTTTAATGCACGAAATAGCGCATTTTGACGACAGAATTATAAATTTTATTGTAATCATTTGAAATGTTTTTAATGTTCTGAGAATTAAGATCAAATCAATTTAAGTTAAAAAAATTTTTTTTCGAATGGTTATAGGATTTTCAGAACAGATTTATAAACTTTAGTTCTATCTGTCTATGAACTTTGCTGTAATCTTTTGAAATCATTTTAATGTACTCACGACAAAAATAAATAAATAAATATATATATATATATATATATATATATAAATGAATAAAAAAAAATAAAGAAACATCATCATTTAAATTAAATCATTTTAATGGCAGAAGGATGTCAATTTTGCTGGGGAAAAAAAAAAAAAAACTTTCTTCAGAATTTAAAAGTCAATTTTTGGATGAGTTTTTATTTTACATTTTCTGAAGGTTTACTCTCAAAGTTGTAGGTTAAACTTATATATGAGTATATGTAGTAATTCTTTTAAAAAGGACAATTTAGATTAGCAACGAATACAATAGAATTTCACTTATACTTTTTTTTTTCTTTTTGATAAACTTGCGTATTCTTATAATTCATCGGTGTTTTCTTTCTTCTTTTTCTTTTCTTTTCTTTCTTTCTTTCTTTCTTTTTCTTTTTCTTTCTTTCTTTCTTTTTCTTTTTTTCTTTTTATTTTTATTAAGGTAAGAATTATTTTCGGCATTCTGATTATTGTTATGTACTTCTTAAAAGATTATTCTTAGTTATAAAATGACATATTTTACTTTCTTTGAATTTTGATAATTGTCTTTATTTACTTAAATATTTATTTCAACTTAATGTTTTTATGTTGAAAAATGATACTTTTTAAAGTGTAAAGTGTGCTGGCTAAAATGGCTCCCTAACACATTCCACTGTTAAATAGGGAGATTTACAGTGTAAACACCTGTTTTAAGGTAATTTACAGTCAAAAGAGAGGTCTTTTATAGATGTTTCTTTTGTGAAATATTTTTTTTCCTTTAGCAGCAGAATGTCCTGGCGCCCTTTTTTGCCAGAACATTCTGATATAAAAACTACCGTTATTTTTTACAATGCATTCGAGTTGACACCACAGAAGATTTCAGATTCCAGATTATACTTCAATTTAATATTTATAAATTGAACTATATTAGGTTTTTCTTATAGAATGAAGTAGAAGGCTGATTTTTACCAACAATGTGAAAAATACCAGAGCCTGAAATCGAACCCCGGGCATTCCGCTTAAAGCGCGGATGCTCTAACCACTGAGTTACCCTGGCTGATAACCAGCTCGGCACTTCTCACATAATTTACGTTGACGAGGTCACCGAGTCTGCATTAAAGCAGCTATATCAAGTGACAAATCTGAATATGGCATAACTCCAAACGGCCACGAAATTTTAATTAAGAAATTTAATTCATCAACATAGAGCATCCGCGTGTTAAGCGGAAGGCCCGGGGTTCGATTACCGGCTCTGGTATTTTTCACATAGTTGGTAAAAATCAGCCTTCTACTTCATTCTATAAGAAATTAATTTCCAGGTTGATGAATTAAATTTCT
This sequence comes from Salticus scenicus, assembly GCA_963930645.1. NCBI lineage: Eukaryota > Metazoa > Arthropoda > Arachnida > Araneae > Salticidae > Salticus > Salticus scenicus. The sequence goes on along the minus strand of OZ005654.1, from coordinate 28,139,395 downwards.
GAATTATATTAGGTTTGTTCAAAAAAATACGTTTTCAGGCAATAATTATTATAGGTTTTGATAGATTTTTTATAAATTTGAAATATTTCAATTGTCTTTTGTCAGTTCGAATTTTCCAGGTGCAGTGGAATTTTAAAGTTAAGTAAAATAAAAAAGACGTTTCAGATTTTGAAAACTAATTTTCTCTGAATGATAATTAAAGATTCATTAAGTGTGCATGAAAAATAGCTTGCCAGTATCTCGATAAAGGTGTACTTAAGGTAGTAAACATTTAAAACAAGTAATCAAATGTTAGACTAAAACAAACCTGCACAGCATACAGTATATTTTATATCATGTAACAAAAACTGTAATTGATTTATGTGTATAAAAATTATATTAGCACATTTTTTGCTGTAACATCGCTTAGATTTTTGTGATATTAAAATCCTTTTATAAGCACTATTTTGAAAGTTTATAATATTATATTCGAAAGACATTTTTCATATGTGAAATTATTCTGAATATGCTTAAAGTTGTCTTAATTGCTTTAATAATAAATGCAACGTGCTTAAAATGTCATCTGAAAGTGAATGCAACAAATATATTATAGCCAGGCAGAAATAAAACGCAAAATGTACTATTCATTACTGCTGCAATTAAACTAAACCGCAACGTGTAATTTTCAACGAATTTAAAAACTAAAATATAACACTGGGTTGTTAATTTCATTTCATAACAAAGAGGGTAATTTTCATTCGCACTGCATGCATTAATTAATCTTGTGAAATAGGTTAATATAATCTTTAGTATGAAAATTTTCATTATAAAATTTCTGTCTCTTAGATATGTTTCCAGACTGAGTGCATGGAATATTTTTGAAGTATGCACTTCATTTTACATAAGGGTGAGTTAAATAAAATGAGCGTTTAAAATTAAATATTAAAATTATTATATGTATAATTTACTTTGCTATTATTTAATAAAATATTTTTCTTTCATATATTGTTAAAAATTCCCAAAAGACTTGATTTTCTACTATAATAAATCAATGTTTAGGATAAGAAGTTCAAAATTTTTCAAAAGTGTAAGAACGAAATATCAATTTTAATGATACTGTAAATATAATTAAATATATATATATATATATAACTTTAATTAATTGTACTTGTTTTATTATATAAAAGTTCCTTACTCCTATAATTCTTTGTTTCAAGTTATTCTTTATTTATGTGATGTCCTTAATTTATATAATTTACTAAGAGTAGTTTAAAAGAGAACTATGCTTTTATGCCGAGAAAAGCCTATAACCTCCTAAAAAAGAAAAAAAAAATTAGTAATATACACTAAAATAAGTTTTAATAGGGATTCGAAATGTAAAGATATATGTATTAATTAAAACAATATTATATAAATAATGGTAAGAACTTCTTAGTTATTTTTCGTATATCTTGAAATAAAAATATTAATACTAAGATTATAGTGTTTTGCTTTGGAAAAATGACTCGCATCTGTCATAAAAATCGAAAATTAATGGTTTTGCAAATTGAAAGGAAATTGGGCTATTGGAAAGTTGCATCGAACCTACAGAAAAAATCATATAAACAAAATGTCATAACACATAAAGAATTATCTCTGAAGAATTTCCAGATTTTAACCTGTCTAAGAATTTGAGAAAATATGATTTACATTAAAATTAACCCTCGTTTTCTCAAGATGGGGTCATTTTTACTCCATTTTGTAGTTGAAATTTAGTTAATCCCGCCTCATTCAAAAAATGCGCTAATTCGCCAAAGATAGCAAACGTAACCAGTGGAATGTTGCAACCTCTAAACGATACAAAAAGGCTCGGTGATGGTGGTTTTCGCCAAACGTGCCAAGTGGCACCTGAAAGCAATTTTTCTGCAGTAACGCCTTGATCTTGGGAAAGTGATGGCTAAACAGTGTGTATATGTTAGTGTGTTTTAAATACTGTCCTCATAACATTTATCTAGAATTTGACATACTGGTATAAAATGCAATATAAGGAATAAAAGATTTAAAAACACCTTTAAATCCCCTATGAAAGCTTTAAAAAAGGTGTTGAAGTTGATGACGAGTTGTCGTACATCGCACTAAAGCTAAAAATTGAGTATTGCTTTGGCAAAAATCAAATCAATCATAGTTGTTACATTGTCTCTGTTTAATAATGTAGGAGTTCAAAAATTGAAAGTTTAGTTTTTCCTTACGTTTTAAGCCAGTTTCAGGAAGTATTTTGACAATGTCTTTTGACGATACACATATCTCATCCATTGATTTGAGACTTAAAAGTAAGGTAGGCCGGAATTCTGATGGGGATCAAGATGTTTGGGGATAGTGTATCCAGGGTGGATACGTTTGTCCAGCGTGCAAAATAATTGAAGTGTAAATGTAATCGTGGGTAACAAGCCAAATACTTTAAAAGTAAAAAAAATATGGAGTTACATTTAAAATCTACATACAAAACTTATTTTTTTTTTACCAAAACCCGTTGAGTTTTCTTCACAAGTAGAGCTATGGCAAAATTTTAAATATTGACGGTAGTAATTCTTTCGAAGCGTAGACATGTAAGTATTTTGTCAAAATTATAAAACGATCACTGATGCATGTTTCATATTTTTTTCTAAAGCTAAATATATAACAAAGAAAAACTAAAATAAAGAGATATAATTTAACTTATCAACCAAATTTACCTTATCAGTTGAGTTATAAGCTGCAGCTCAGGGAGCAATATTATTTCAATTATAAGTCGAGATTACTCTTACCTCAATTCATTGATGTACTTCATAGATTAAAATAGAGATTATAATAATGCTTTTACAAATTCGTCAATACACTGTCAAACTTCTTGGTTACTGTGTTGTTTACTACTGACTCTCAATCAAACAATAAATTGCTCATTTTTAGATATATTTATAATCAAATACAGAATGTTTTGTTTCATATAATTGAAAATTGAGTATTTTAAATTATAATATGACTGTATGTTGATTGTTAAGGATTCTTAGATATTTTTTAATGTTAATTCTATTGTATTATTGTGCGTAATAAAAAAAAAATCTATCACTTATTGCTTGTATTTAAAAATTGTTAATAAAATTAATTTAAAATGGGTTCAGTACATTTTAGTAAACGTCTTACATACAAACTGTTTTCATGGTTTTTAATAAAGGCATTTTTCGCCATGAATTTAATTATATACGTATTATATATATATATATATAATATATGTTTTTAGTCATATAAAAGTTGAAAATATGTAACAAAAATAACTAAAGAAAAACTTACGAGAAAATTAATAAATGTGAAACAATTCATAAGTAAAACTTACTGCAAAAACGTAAAATAAATTATTTAAACTGCCAAAAAATACCCCGTATGACTTGAGACATACGTGTGGGGTTAAAGCATGCTTTTAATTGATCAAACTCTCCCCCTAGGCAAACCGTTTAATAAAAAAGCACGTATATGGCTAAATTCAATATGGATAAAACAAAATCAATAAAATGATATGGAACAGACAAAAAACTTATATGGAATAGGCAGAAAATTGATCAAACATTTACATAAACAGCAGCAAGTATTTTATAAGATCTCCAGCGATTCAACAAGTCAAAATACGAAACAATCGAAAGAATATTACACCGCCATCTATATTAGATTAAAGAAATTAAAACAATAAATAAAGTTATTATTGCTAAATTTAGTCGAAAAATAAGAAATATTTAAAATGGAAAATTAAAAAATCATTTTTATTTCAAATGTTTTAAATATTTTTCTATAATATAACCATGTAAAAAATCTATAGGGTAATCATTTTCAATAGCTCTATTAAAGAAATCTTGAACATCCTTAATTTTGTCATGATAATTAGAAATTAATCTCTTATTACGATTAAGAAAGTTTAAAATTATATTTATGTTGATAAGTTTACTTATGTTAGAGCCAATGAATCAATTTAATCACATTAAAATTAAAATTATTTTTTTTTGTCAAAAATAGTTGTAATCATTTCATTATCTACAATATTTATATCCAAGTCCAAGAAATTTAGAAATTTGCTTTTGAAGGATTAAAATTAGTACTAATGAGTTTTAAATAAGAAGGCTAAAAATTTGTTTTTATTTTAGTGTCATTATTAGAACTAGTAAAAGCGATCAGATCATCAATATATCTGTAAATTATAATACCCTCATTAGATTCAAAATTATTTTCATAAGTATGCAAATACATATTTCCTAAACTGTTGCTAGATACAGAGCCCTGAGGAATTCCATGTTTTTGAACATAAAATTTCCCATGATAATTAATATAATTATCTTTTAGAACCAAACTATGTAATTTTTTATATTTATTATAATCTATAATATATTTTATATTACTTTCATAATAGGAAATATCCAAAGAATTGATCAAATCATCTATATTAATAATATATATATATTAATAATAATAATAATAATATAATATAATGTATATATATATATATATATATATATATATATATAGAGAGAGAGAGAGAGAGAGAGACAGAGGATTAAAAGCACATTAATATATATATATATATATATATATATATATATATATGTTAGCAATGTACAATAATGTAAAAAAAATACTTGACAAAATGCCACCAAAGTCCACGAGAACCAAAATGAATTAATAATAAACTAAGTAATAAATAGCCAGTAACCATCTTTGAAATAGATATGAAAAATTAAGCAATAATACTTTTAATTCAGGTATGAAAGCAATCATTCCACTCACCGACATATGATATCCAGAAAAAAGTCGTATATGAAAATTGAAATAAATAATATTGTCCATATGTAACGGGCATAAAGAAAGTTCTGATTAAAAAATATAGAGTGAAATCACATATATATAATTAGAGAGTGTCTATCCAGATTATGCTAAAGCAAAAATAAAATAAAATAAAATAAAATAAAATAAATAAATAAATAATAAAACAATAATAATATTAATATTAATAATAATAATAATAAATAAAAAAATTATTTAAGATTAAAATAATGTTAAAATGCTCAGACTAAGCAGATTAATCATATGCATGTATACTTAAAAGCGATAAAAATTATATTTTGTAATTCATAATGCACATCAGTTATTTTATCAAAGAATAAAAGCACATTAAATTGCACATAGTAACAATATGGTAGAATATAAGAAAACAGATGATAAATGCCACCAAAGTTCACGAGAACCGAAATGAATTATTAATAAACTAAGTAATAAATATCCAGTAACATCTTTGAAATAGATATGAAAAATTAAGCAATAATAGTTTTAATTCAGGTATGAAAAGAATTATTCCACTTACCAATACATGATATCCAGAAAAACGTCGTATATGAAAAATTGAAATAAATAATAATGTACATATGTAACGTGCATAAAGAAAGTTCTGATTAAAAAATATAGAGTGTAATCACACACACACACACACATATATATATAATTCGAGAGTGTCTATCCAGATTATGGTAAAGAAAAAAAAGCAATAAAAACATATTTAAGATTTAAATAGTTGAAAAACGCTGAGACAAAACAAATTAATCGTATGAATCAAGCCATCCATTCAAAGAGTTTAACAAAATAAAAGTTTTAATCTAAAGCTATAGCATTTTTTAATCAAAAGCTAAATCACTATAGGGCAGGCCAACCTGCAAGGGAAATATAGATTTGAAGAAAAAATTATAAATAAAAAGTAAAAAAAAAAAAAAAAAAAAAGTATAATAAGAAAGGACAAATGACGGATTTATTTGGAGGAATTAAGAGTTGAAACTTTTCTGCAATTACATAGATCTGTAGAACAACACAAAAAACCAAGGCGGTAACAAAAATGGTTTAACTATATATATGTGTGTGTGTATGCGTAAATTATTATTATTATTATTATTATTTTGTAAGTGGTTTTCATAAAAGCTGGAAATTAATGGGGAAATACCAAAAGCAATTTTTTATACATAGGCCGATATTAATTTGTCTTGTAAAGTTTTGTTATTTATATTCAGGAGATTTCTGCATTCTCTTTACTTTCCCTCAAAATTTGAATTTACTTTAGAAAAACATACAACAAAAGGTAAATATTTTTACTTTGATGAAAAAAAAAATATTGAAACGAATTCAACATCATATTCAAAGATTTACGCTGTTTATATATAAAGATATTTTCTCCCTTCTATTGCAGGAAAATAAAGTTAAAAATATTACTGCCGTATTCGATTTCCTATAAATCTTATTATTATTATTATTATTATTATTATTTATTTTTTTTTTAGAGTGAATTTTGTGTTTCGCTTTCACAGCTTTATTAATATTATTATTTTATTATTTTATTTAATATTATTATTTTTTTTTACTTATTATTATTATAATTATTAATTTATTTTATTCTATTTTATTTTATTTTTTACTTTGCAAATGCAACAACTGAAAAAATCTTTTGATGATTTTGAATAAAAATTTTATATAATTGAAAAAATTAGACTTTTAACAGTATATTCGTACACGTTTCTAAAAAGAAAAAAATATATTCAATTAAAAAATACTAATATAAAAATACTGAAATTTAGGAAATTTATGAAATTTGGAAACTTTAGGGAAGGATTTATTTTAGACAGGGGTACAAATATTTATATCCTTTAAAAAGTATATTAAAATTTTTCATGAGAGATAACATAAAATAATATTATCTCATGAACAACTTAAAGAAAAATCTGCTGTTTTAAGAAAGAGAATAAGTGGTATATAATAAATGGTACCTCCTGTAAAATATATGATATAGTAACAAGTAGTAGCATAGATGGAAAAAATATGCCAAGAAAACGCAGAAACTGTGAAATTAGAAACAGTCGCTTTAATTGACAAGAGATATTTAACTAAAAGTATATGAATAATTCAAGTTTGTTTAATTTATAAACAAAGTAGCAGTTTTATCCTTCCTTTCATATTAGTATTTATAATCCACGAAGCATATTGTTATACAAAAATACATCTTAATTTAAACAGGCAAAATCTAATGATATGAAACAGTTATTTAAAGAATTATGAGAATTCATAAAAAGAGAAATCCGTCAATTATTGTAATTTCCTTAACTTTTCATATCGACACATTGATATGAAACAAATTTTTAAAGAAATTTTAAAATTCATAGAAAATGATTTTTTTCTTTTATTATAAACTAGCAGGCTACGCCCTTTTCGCTGGTCACTATTTTTAAATGAATTACAATTATTAATGAATTCTTAAAAATTGCATTAATTTTTATCATATGAGAAAAAAAGAGGGGAAAATAAGGAAAAATAATCTGGTGTGTCACTCACACGACATTCTCTTACCCTGAAATTTAATACTATAAATACAGGTTGGAGATTAAGAGGTAAGAAAACGATGTTATGTAAACCTATGTTAAACAATTCAAATTAAGTTTCGGAAGAGTTTTATATGATAATTAATTCTGTGTGAGGGGGGCTATCGCCCCCCTCAACGTTTCATTAATGCACCTAGATTTATATAAAATTTAATTGGGTTTTTAAAAAATAATTTATTAAAATTATTATTTAAAAAAAATTATCTTTTATGATAATGCAGACGATTTCCATATTAGAGAAGTAGTATAACACTAAATATAAAAAAAAGCCCATTTTATTCTCAATAAAATAAAAAAAAAATAAAAAAAAAACTTTTTTTTTAAATTCTTTGTTAAAAGTAATAAAAAATCGATAACTTTGTTTTAAATTATCGCAGATAGATGGTTCAACCATTCGTTTTAAAGGTATTGGCGAGTTCTTTTGAAAGATACCCATCATGAAAATTTACCCCCTCGAGGGGGGACGTTCCCCCCCAGGGAGGGAGGCGAGGCTCCTACATACACAATTTTTTCCCCGATTGACTATCTCTATTACAATATATATATATATATATATACTAGCAGACCCGGCCACGCGTTGCTGTGACTAAGTTATACGTTGAATTATACGGCTGTAAACTATTTAGTACAGTCAAATTATTATTTACGAACAAAGACGAAAACATTGTAGCCGATGTAAAAACCCACAGGGTTGAGATTTGAAACTTAGGTCAAAATTTGGAAGCGATTGATAAAAATTTTCGTAGTGTTGATATTAGGCACTATTAATTTTATTGTAGGGTCCTATAAATTTTAATGGAGAAGTGATATATATTATTTCTAATGCTACTTTGGATAAAATTGCTAAAATGAATAATATATAAATTAAATTCTATTAAAATTCTATTAAAATAAAAGTATAAAAGAAACAGACGATTTTAAAATCAATTTTTATGGAGGAGTGAAATATAATATATGCTATAATGGATAATTTTACTATAAAATTACCTCATCATTTTAAATATTTTAAAGAGGGCAACAGCTGTAGTTATAAAAAGGAAAACAATAAGGCTAAACCAGAAAAATAAGTAAATTTGATAAATATTTTAAAACTTTAAAATTGGAAATCTTATGAAATATTGGACATTTAAAGTAAATACATGTATCATTTTAAATAGAAAGAGATTTTGGAAAAGTTTAGTGTATTTTAACGAAGTGATGAGAAGTTTTTGAGTATGTTAAAATTTTAATAGTAAATTCAAGTTAATAAAGATGGGAAACATTGAGGATTAAGATAAGAATAATTATAAGATAAAAAAAAAAAACTTTTTATATACCATGCTTTTAAATTTTAATATACTAATAATATACTAATTAAAAGGAAAATGATAAATATTCTATCATAGTTTGAAGTCAAATTTCTTTTCAAATGTCTAAATAAAATATCTGACGTAAGATACTAATATTTTGCAGCGGAATAGATTTCATTTCTGTCATCCTTGGCGAAAAAAAAAGAATATCGCCAAATTATCTGGCGAAAATATTTAATTCCTTTCAAAAATCATGGTTATTTTAACAACTTATATTAAAAGAGTAATGAATAATATGAAACAATATTTCGTACAATACATATTACATGTCATACATACGTACAATGAATAATACATATTACATTTCGTACAATGCATACATCTGGCATGTATATTTTCGTGTTACGCTTTTGATCGCCAAATAATAATAATAATAATAAAAAAAGCCAAGGGCGACAGAGTTTTGAAATTTAAAATTAAAATTTTGTCAATTTGATAGCAAAATAATTGAATCTAACACCCGCGATAACTAATACATATCTATACCCAAATATAAGGATTAAAATCGGGAAATAAATTTCCTCGATTTTTAATAATTTCTTACAAAAAATCCACTGGGCAATTAACATAGGAAATCTTTTTCTTGGCTGCACAGACGGTCAGTGAGTCACACTTCGCTTGCGTATAGAACTCATAGATATAGTATAGCATATCTAGAATAGAGTGATCATTGGGGAGAAAAAAGTTATTCCTTTTCATTTGGGAAAAGACGACGTTTTTACCAAAATATGGCCTTCATTTATGAATAATTTATTTGCTAAAGGGGAATGGAAGACTCCAGATACAGTTTCAAATTCATATTTCTTTCTTTCTTTTCTTTTCTTTTTTTTTTTTTTTTTTTTTTCAATACCACTTAATGGCTGTTTCCAAAGCTTTTATTATTTTTTTTTTTCGGCATCAGAAATCTTTGTACGATAACATGAGGATGAGAGATCTATATATATTACTATATCTATGATAGAACTACATTAGCACTTTATCAATGTGTATAAAATCTTTAAATTGATTATGACGTCAATTTTCGTGAGATGCATAATTTAACTTTTTATAATTTTTTAACGTTCACGTTTGATTAAATGTATTTATTTTTATGTCAAAAGAAAATGAACTCGTATTTTTTTTTTTTTTTTTTTTTTTTTTGGCAACAATTAAATTAATGGAACTCACAGATATTTTGGAGCAACTTTAATAAAGGTCTATAATTAACAAATAATTGCAATAAAACAATATTGTGACAAAAAATTGAGATAAAAACTATCCTATCTCTCAAGTTGGACCAAACTGCACACAGTGGGCAAAATTTCATTAAAATCGGTTCCTTAGTTTAAGAGTTTACGCCGGACAAACATCGTGACATGTAATTTATATATATATACAGATATATATATATTCGTTTCATTTGGTTTAGTGCAGTCTATAGACGTTAAACTCTACTTACCTGCAATTTCACCCATAGACGTAATGTATTAGAATTCTCTTGATTGTCCCTGTACATGAACCATTTGCTTGATCTTAACGAACTTACTCTTAGCTTACTGTAGCATCTATATATGATACACATTTATAATACCAAGTTTGGAATGTCTGCTATTATTTGTTCTTGAGATATGCTGATAACAGACAGACACACATAGACACACAGACTCACAGACACACAGACACACAGACATACGCACAGAACATTTGCTAAAAACATGATTTTCGTATTCAGGAGACCTCGAAACGTGTAAATATAACAAAATATCGCGTTCGAAAACGTAAGATAACGAGTACTTGAAACGTAAGATAACGAGTACTTTTATGTACACCTGTGTTAAACAATTCATATTAGGTTTCTGAAGAGTTTTATATGATAATTAGTTCTGTGTGAGGGGGGGCTACCGCCCCCTCAACCTCCCTTTTCATTAATGCACCTACATTTATATAGAATTTAATTCGGTTATTAAAAAGTAGTTCTGGTTTTAAAAAAATAATTTATTAAAATTATTATTTAAAAGAATTATCTTTTATGATAATGCAGACGATTTCCATATTAGAGAAGTAGTATAACACCAAATATCCAAAAAAGTCCATTTTATTCTCAATATAAAAAAAAAAAAAAAAAATCGATTTTTTTTTCTAAGTTTTTTTTTTTTTTTCGTTAAAAGTAAAAAAAAATCGATAACTTTGTTTTAAATCATCGCAGATCGATGGTTCAACCATTCGTTTTAAAGGTATTAGCGTGCTCTTTTGAAAGATACCCATCATGAAAATTTACTACCCTCGAGGGGGGACTTCCCCCCCAGGGGGGGAGGTGAGTCTCCTACATGCACAAAATTTTTTTCCCCAGTTAACTATCTCTATTACAAAATATACATATATTCGTTTCATTTGGTTTAGTGCAATCTATAGACGTTAAACTCTACTTACCTTCAATTTCTACCATAGACGTAATGTATTAAAATTCTCTTGATTGTCCCTGTACACGAACCATTTGCTTGATCTTAAAGAAAAGCTTACTGTAGCATCCCTATATGATACACATTTAAAATACCAAGTTTGAACTTTCTGCCATATTTTGTTTTTGAGATATGCTGATAACAGAAAGACACACACACAGACACACACACAGACACACAGACCATTTGCTAAAAACATGATTTTCGTATTCAGGGGACCTCAAAACGTGTAAATATAACAAAATCACGCGTTCGAAAATTTGAGCCAAAAACAATACTTTCTCTACCTTATGGGTAAGAGAAAGTAAAAGAAATCTGATCCGGAAAAATGTCGCACGTGGGGCCCTACAACGAACACTCCGTAATCTTTTCACTGCCGAGTTCTAGCCGAGAATTCTGCGCTGTGACGTCATTTTTGGACAATCACGAAAAAGTGCTACAACGAACTCATCGGAAGCTTCTCACTGCCGGAATTTATCTTCGTTATCTACCTCTAAAATCTCACCCACTGAAAGCTAGTGAAAACGCGATTACGAAGTGAGAACTTCGTCAGCCATTTTTAGTATAAAAAAACGATGAATTAAAGAACCGATGAAAATTTGAACACTGAGAATTCACTGAGAATTTGAACTTTAAGTATATGAGGAGGTATTATTTCTTATGATATGAAAAATATCTGGCCTTACTTTAACCAATATACCATTGGTTATACTTTGTTGAGATCTGATTGATGCAAGTTACACTCTGCCTCAAAAAATAAATTTCAGGGAGTCGTAATGTTGCTATCGAACATAATACGGAGTCATAACAAAGCTAATTCTAAGGAAAAATTCAAATTTAATCGCTAACTTTCTACTTAAATAGAGCTAAATAAATTAAAAAAATGTCAATTTAAAAACATTTTGTACACCCAAATTTCTCTCGACTTTATCATAACAAACTTAAAAAAAAAAAAGACATGTTTCTCATATTTAAATATGTTTTAACTAGTGTAACAAATTGCATTTATTATTTGTTTTATTTTATTTTATTTTGATAAACAACATTTGTATGTGAAAATATATATTTTCGGTAACTTTTTAAATATTTATAATCTTAATTTAGTCCCTTCGGCTGAGGATTAAAATTTTGATGGTATATCTTCGGGCCACCCATTCGATTATTTATCGAACTTAGAGACCATTAGAGTGGGTCAAACAAATATATTTCTTTTCTTTTTTGGAATGTACTAATATGAAAAAGTTGCCTTTTATGACAAGAAGAAAAACGATATAAAAATTATTTAAATCGGTTTATATCTTCCGTTCGCGCATCATACGTAAATTAATGAAAAATTGCAAAATCATGTCTTTTTAATTATTATTATTATTTCTTTTTTCAAGTTAGTTTTTGAAATAAACACGATTTAGTCTTATATGATTATTTTATAGTTTAAATAACGTAAATAAATCAAACTCTCATCAATAATGTAATTTTTTCCTTTATCGCAATGTCTTAGGAAAAAAAAAACTTACAGTATTTCACAATTTTTACTCCACAGTTCTTCGCTCGTGTTGCTAGAACAAAACGACCCTTACCTCACCATGTGGATGTGGCTGGACATTTAATCCCCACCCATCCCCAATCCCGCGTAACCAGCCATTTGATTATTGAGTGTTGTATTTACATTTTAATTACATCTATTTTCAACTATTTACTAAATTTTTAGGGCTCTACTATATATCTAATTAAAAATAAATGATTTTATAATATTTTCCATTTATACATTATTGAGATAGAATTGTATAAAATAAAATAAATAAACAAATAAATAAAAAAGGATGTTATATCAAAAAGATTTTTTATTATTTTTTAAAACAAAACAATCCGTATTTTATTATGATTCAAATTCTCATGTGGATTTGAATTTTCTACTTTCATAGAATTTTACTAGTATTTTTTTTTTTTTTTTCATTTAGTATTGTTTTATATGTATGGACACACACATATTTGTTTATTTATTTTTGTTTTCAACTCTCCTAGGCTAAAGGTAATTACTGAATTTGTAAATCTTCCGTAAAATGGCTTATGTAACAAGAAAACATGCGTTATTTAAAAATACATTCAGCAAAAGTAATATGAATGCATTATTTTGGAGATGATGTTTTGCCATGAAACAATAATCTTATTACATGTTTTTGTCATGTCTTCGAATAACTTCACAGAAAACAGATGTAGGGCTGTTTCATTTATCATAAGTAATTTCATGCTATTCGCTCAAATAATAGCATCGTGTAAAAACACGGAATATGAAAACGTGACAAAATTAGATTCCTCTGAAAATAATATAATCATGAATTTTTTTGCATAATGTTTTTGTTGTTTTCTTCATTGGCATTGTTTTTCTTATTTTGAAATTTGATTTTTGAGAAAAGAGAAAACTAAAACGTGAAATGTCGTTTTTATAAGATGATGCCTTTACCGGATAGCATTTTTATTAATAGATAAAATTTCTTGATAAATAATTTAATTTTTCCTGATAACATAAGAAATTTATTACTTTCCGAACACACATATGTAAGGTAAGTATTGTAATCATGTTAAAAATTTGAATTTGAAATTTTAATGTTTCTATACGTTTTGAGGTCCCCTCAGTTCGTTTTCACTATTTTTACGGTGATGTATGTATATGTGTGTGTGTGTATGTGTGTGTGTATGTATGTGTGTGTATGTGTGGGAGTGAACACGCTAGCGTCTAAACGCTTTATCCGAATGAGCTGAAAGTTGGTACTTATACTGTAAGTCACCATAGCACGAAACCTATTGATTTTAGTGAATCTAGCACTTATAGTTTTTTTACAGGGACATAAAGAAAAATTCTTTATCATTATGGCCTGTGGAGCCAAATTTTTAAAAGTATGATAGCGTCTAAACGCCTTATTAGTCTGAGCAAAACAATTGTACACATGTTATAGGTCACAGTTGCACCAACTGTATAGATTTTGAGGAATTTAGCACTTACAGGTTTTTACAGGGACACAAAGAAAAGCCTTAATCATTATGGCCTATGACACCAAATTTTTAAAAGTGCGATAGCGTCTAAACGCCTTATTCAATTGAGCTGAAAATTTAAATGAATAATTTAAATCAGTGTTACACTAACTATAAGCATTTTGGTGAATCTAGCATTTATAGGTTTTTACAGGGACACAACGAAAAATTCTTTATTATTATGATCTATGGACTCAATGTTCAGTAGCGTTAAATAAATACTCTATTATAATTTTCTCTCTTTTGTTTATTTCACAACTTCTCTTTCTTTACTTTATCAACAAAACTGTTAATTACTCAATGTTCGGAAAGTCGAGTGGAGTCACTCCAGATTTTTTTTATTAGTATGATGCGATCGATTAGTATTGATTAGCATTATGCATAAGTATTTTTAATTCATTAAAAAAAATCAAATTAATGTTTTTATAAACTATAGTTTATTTTAACCAAAAGAATGATACATAATTATATATATATATATACATACATATTATGCCTATTAATATGCCTAATTATGCCTATTACATATATATATTATGCCTCAAGTTAGAACCTTTTGTGAATCAAGGTGCAATATCACATTTATGTGAAACATAAAACTAGATTTAAGTTTTTTCTTAAATAAATATGTAAATCTTTTGTATAATGTTTTCCATATACAATGTCTATCTAATGAAAAAACTTGTAAACAAATTTGAATTTTTATTGTATATTTGTTTCCTTTTAAAATGTTAAATTATTTTCTTTCAAACTTTCTATTATATTTTTCAACTCATTTATTTTCATTTATTATACCTTTTATTATTAAATTTTAATGAGCATAACGTTTTGAATTCGTAATATTTTCTAATTTTTATTAACCTTTCTTGGATTTTTTTTTTTTTTTACGCTGATTTTGATTGGTTATACTATAAATGTTCCTTCAACAAATTTATATAAAATAAGAATGGTTAAATTATTATTTAAATGATGTTACTTAAATTCGAATACATTTATCATTATTTCTTGTGTCAATAAATGTAATTAATTATTTTAATAATATTAATATCGTATTGATAAAAATTATAAGAATATATTTGTATTTCAAACAGATTACGTTTATATACTTATATTGCGTGCAAAATATATGATTAATTATTCTTAATATGTCTTAAAATACTTTTTGATTTAAAATACATTTAAAATTCTATTAGAATAAATACTTAAATAACAGTAAGCTTAATTAAAAATAGGTCAGAAATATAATCTGTTACCAACCAATCACCCTAGTTTAGTAGTATATTCAACAGCTTTTGACGACATTTATTTAAAAATGATTAAACATAATACTGAAAAATATTATTACATAAATGTAACTTCTTCCTTTATAATAGTTTATCTGAATAAACTCCTTTATTTACAGCTTTTTTCCACCAGTACGAAACTATGAAGATTTTATAACAATATCTCTTTTGAAAGTGATTTAATATATGTGCATAACACAAGGTTTTACTTTATTCTATTCCTGCGCATTATACAAATCCCAATCTGGCATATATATATAGTCCTTCAGCGACACTCCCAAATATTTGTTCTTTCTATAATGTTTTGATTGGTATACATTTTGAAACACGTTTGGAAACCTTATCTACATAAAAATAATCTAGTGTGACCTAAAAACGTCAGTCCTGAAAAACATTCTTACGCCCTCTTAGTGTAACATGTCTATTTTATACATTATTAAATGGAGCTTTCAACAAATAAATGTGTTCAGTGAGATATACTTCCTTTTTTTTATGAAAGAAATCATTCTTCTTAAAGTTATTTGAACAATAGAGATTTATATTTTTCTGTGGAAGAATATGTTTATACATTTTACATGTACTTGCTTGAGAAAATTTTAAATGAAGCAAAATTTAATTTTGAAAATTTTAAATATTTTTGAAAAGATTTCAATGTATTTTCAATGTTTACGCGTAATAAAATTACATTTCACAGTTTTTCTTCTCGCAATATTTCTTTTAAACATTTATATATTTATTTAAGTGTTTATTAACACTCATCTTCAAATAAATAAAGTTTTTTTTTTTTTTTATAACAGCAATCAATTAAATATTATTTTTAAGACAAAATAATTTTTATACAATATTTCAAAAATAAAAAAAAATTATAAAAAATACATCAATAATTGATGTATTTTTTCAGTAAATCATTCATCATTTAGTAAATCAGTCATCATTAGGTAAATATTTTCATCAATAATTGATGTAGGGATCATAATGTTCCAATATTTCAGTGTTTTGACATCAAGTACTTATTTATTAATTCATATGCTGATTATTTGGGAAATATTTAATCGTTTATATATGTCTAAAATTATTTGTTTATATTTTAAAATGAATTTATTAAACTCAGGTAATTGAAATGTAGATTTTCTTGTCTAGATATGTCTTTTCTAAGCCAATGAAAAATTTAATCGAATGAAATTTAAGATCTTTAAACTTCTTCAAATGTGGTAAAGGTTTATTTAACGTAAGCTTGGAGAAAACGAATTTTATTTTTTAAAATATATTTAACCGTTTAAAACAATAACTTCATTTTTCTTAAACTAATTTCTAGAGAGTGAGTAAAATATTTAGAATGTATTTAATATTTTAATTAATGGTCTAGAAGTAAATATTTCTTTTATTATAATAAAGAGGTACACCCGGGTAGTGCTTTTATCAATACCTTGCATGGAAATTTTAAATATACAAAAGGTGTTGTGAAAGACAATTCTCCAAATAATTAGAGATAAATTTTAAATTTACTAATACCTTAAGTGTTTTATAAATGTAGATACAGTACTCAGACGACATTTCTGTCATGCAGAAACTAATACTAAGTAACACTATTTTAAATTTATATTTAAAATTTTTGATTAAAAAAAATAATAAAAAGATAAATAGGGTACATTGAATATCACATTTTATTTACAATAACTAATCCCTCAGGCTCATTCGGATGGGTAGATTTATTTCTTATTTCTTATCAAGTTGCCATCGTTTTGAAACAAAATGACGGCAATGGAATTGGTAAAAAGAATGATGTGGGCTATATACATATGGAGTTTTAAGCAAATCGGTTCATAAACACCTATTTACGTGAATGTGAAATTTTTTTTGTGGTCGGCACATGGAAACAAAATGGTGGATCAGGTTGTTAAACAAATATATTAAATGCATTTGTGAGATATCTCCTCTACAAATTTATTCAAATTAACTCAGAATATAAAAGTTTATCGTATTGAAAAGTTAAGTGTCCACTTCTTGGATAAAAAGGGTGGAGCAAGTTGCTCAGTGAACTAATCGATTGTAATATAAATCCACTGTCCATATTTTGTTCGAATAAATTCAGTATTTCAAGTCTTTTCGTGATGACAAGTTATCTAGTGGAAACGTTCAAGTGGTCACAACTTGGAAACAATACTGCGGAGAAACTTGTCGACCGAAATCATAAATATTTGAATGGTGAATTCATAGTTCAACTTTAGTTCGAATTGATCAAGTATTTCAAAAGTTATTGCGATAACAAATTTTCAAGTGACCGCCAGTTGGAAACACTCTGGCGGAACAAGTTGACCAGTAATCATATTAAAGATTTTTAAAGCATAATTTCACTGCCCAACTTTCGTTCGAATCAGTGAAGTATTTCGAAAGTTATTGTTATGACAAATGTTCATGTGACCGCAATTTGGAAACAGAATGGCAGAGTAACTTGCCCAGTGAAATTAACCAAGATATTTGTATGATAAGTTCACTGTCGAATTTGCATTTGAATTAATTCAATATTTAAAAAGTTGTTGCGATAAGAAATTTTCAAGTGAAAGCCTGATTTCAAGTGGCCGCAACTTGGAAACAAAATTGCGGAGCAACTTGCCAAGCGAAATAATCCAAGATATTTGTATGATAATTTCACTGTCCAACTTTGGTTCAAACTAATTCAGAATTTCTAAAATTATCGTGATAAGAAATTTTCAAGTTGCACTGCGATTTCAAGTGTCCACTACTTGAAATTCCCAGAGAACGTATCTGCAATATTTGATTGAAAAATACACTACCCAAATTTGATCCGAATAGATTCAGTATTACAAATGTTATCATAATGAGAAATTTTCAAGTGGCCGCCACTGGGAATTAAAATGGCGGAACAAGTTGCCTACCAAACTTATCCAAACTATCTTAACGGTAAGTTCACTATCCAACTTGGGTTTGAATCAGTTTAGTATTTCAAAAATTATCGTAATGGCACATTTTCAAGTGGAAGCCTGATTTCAAGTGGCTGCAACTTGGAAACAAAATCTGGAACAAATTTACCCTGTGAACCCATCCAAAATATCTGTATGATAAGTTTACTGTCCAATTTTGGTTCGATTTGAATCAGTATTTAAAAAGTTATCATGATTATAAATTTTCAAGTGGTAGCCTGTTTTCAATTTGTACCGCTTAGTTTAAGATATCCGCCACTTTGTTAAAAATGGCGGATAAAGTTCATTAATAAACTTCGTTGAGACTCTTGTATGGTTTATATATACATATCAAAATTTAAGCAAATCCGGTCTTAAATGCGCTTTTTGCACTGTGGATATGAAATTTTCAAGTGGCCGCCGTTTAAAAACAAAAAGGTGGAACAACTTGGTTAACAAACTCATTGAAGATATTTGTAAAATAAGTTCTCTGTCCAAATTTGATTCGATTTGGAGTATTATTTCCGAAGTTATCAAGAAGGTAATTTTTTATTACATACACACACACACACACACACACACACATACATATATATAATATATATAGATAGACAGATAAACGAAGTGATTGCAATAGGTTTATTTCTAATGAATTCAACCTAATATGTCTATATTAATTAAGGATGAAAAATATTAGTGTGATTGCCACAAGAGATTATTATTCCACGCGATAGTTTGACAAGAAACTATTGTCAAAAGTTAGATCCGAAAGAGGGAGTTATAGAATTTTTTTAAATTTCATTATTATGTTTAGGATTCAACTTATTGACTTAAACTGTCTCGAAAGTATTTTTCATTTTGAAATATATCCCAAAAATGGTCGCCAATTGCCCATCTGCGCAGCACTAGTGCGACGTAAAAACCCAACCAACCAACCATATCCCAAAAATGAATGCTTAAAAAAAAAAAAGCTTTTCGGAAGAAATAACTCTGTTTCCCATGTATACACGCACATCTAAAAAAAGATTCTCAGACGAATAGATTTAGATAAATGAAAAAAATATATATATATATATGTATATATATATATATATTATATATTAAGGTACAAATTTATAACTAATTTATGGAAATTACGACATAAGCTAATATTTGTTACAAAAGAAAATTCACAACCAAAAGTCCTAGGAAATTGTTTTTAGAAAATAAAATTAAATAACATTCAATAAAAAAAAAAATTCCAAAAGTTCTACACTTGATGGATATCCTCATTTATTTTGATTTTTATTATACGTCAAATTGAAACTTCCATCTCGTATATCATGTAAGTACGATAAAATTTAATGTCTAATTTTTTTGCTGAATATTTTCTCTTTCAGGCATTAGTATATGCCATTAATCTTTTAATACGTTATATGAGCTAAACTATTAGTCCGATAAATTCCTAGTCAAGCAGTAGTTAAGGAAAAAAAAATCTAGGGGAGCTGCATATGATCAGACTTCTTATACTTAATATGTCAAATAAAAGTAGCTGTAAGAAAGATAAATAAGTTGGTAGAATTTAGTGAGTAATTTTATTATTTTAAGTAGAATTGTTGTATTATTTGGAAATAACAGTTCATTTCGTAATGTTTCATCATAATTATGTAAAAAAAAAATATATATGTTTTTAAACTTTATTTATTTATTTATTTATTTATTTTACATTATAGCAATTATTTTTTAAATTTTATCCAGGCTTTCACAGAAATAATTTTTTTTAGTTTTAGGCATAATATGGAGAGATTATTTAAATATGAAACCATCCATATTAAAAATATTTACAAATCTATTTTTTTTTTTTAGATACATTAAAACAAATAAATTTGCAAATGACATACACAATTTATTCTTAAAATGGATATTTTTGTATATTTTTAATATGTGGGAACATATTTATACATTGTGATGCTAATTATCAAGGAAATACCTGTTAGAAAATATGTGACAATAGTATTGTCTTTCTCTCTGCTTATTAATTTTAATCTTTTTTATACTTTTTCTTTTATAATTTCTGATTGTTTTTAATTTTGTCCAAAAGAACAGTAAAAAAAAGAAAAGAAAAGAAAGAAGAAGAAGAAGAAGATGATGAAGGATTTTTTTTTTTTTTTTTTTTTTTTTCAAAACTTACCCATTATTAACTTGGTTTGGTTCGCTGATTAATTTTAAGGTCACACTAGAACTGCACTATGGGTAACCAGTGACAGCCTGGGACGCATCCCTGAGGTATGATTTGGATGGGAATATGGAGGACACTGCGGCCACGACAGATTTTACGTTCGCAAGCCCCCATTAGTATACACGACGGTCTTCGGCCGGCTCATTTATCGAACCCGCAATCTTCCAATTACGAGCTCGGCACTCTACCGACAGGGCTACCCCCCCCCCCCTATTATTTACCAGATTTTAGTAAACAGAGAAAGTATTTTACGTGAAGTGACAGCCATCAAAAATATTGTTAAATAGTAGCTTTGGTATTGTTTTGTCCTTTTAAAACAATGTTATATCGAAATTCTCATTTTCATAGTCGCTAGTTTTACACTTTTGACACCAAAACATTTGAGTTAAAATTAAAATTATATTTATTTAGTAAAAAAATGTTATAGTAAAATGTAAAAATATTCTATAATATATGAAAACATAAAGTTTATACGTAACCGAAAAGCATAAATATTTATTTAAAGCTAGTCTTGTGATGTTTTGCATTAAACTAACTATCATTAATGGTAAAGTCCTGCTTTTGCCTCCTAGGCAGTAGCACGTATTTTGAACCTAATGAAGAAATATCACGTCATTTCGAAACCGGTAGTTGATTTTATGGTATGTGAAGAAGTTCTTAAGTTTAAATATTCATTGTACACCAATTCTTTAATCTAGTAATGTATTCTTATGCTGCTTCGGTTACAAATTTGAAAAATGTGGAATACAATAATTGATATATTTATCTTAGATAAAATGTCTCATTACATATTTAAATTTTATGTAATTTCGATATTATCTTTTTTTTTTTTTTTTTCATAGACATTTTTTTTTTTAAATATTCTATTTAAATAGATAAAAATCAAAATTATTTTAAATTGAATAATATATCTTTCTATAATATAATGTTGAATTCCTCTTGCTTTTAACAACTGAAGAAAATAAAAGTTCAAGAGACTTTAAGAAGATATGTTTCTTTTTCATCACTTTTGCAGTTAAAAATAACAATATATTAAATAGAAACGTTTATTACAGAAAATGTTGCTGACAGCACTGCTGCGATTCTGTTTCGCTACCATTCTTGTCTGTTAAAATAATAATAATAATAAAATAATAAATAAAAAGAAACTTTTTTCGATAAAGAACGTGATATTTTATTTTCGAAAATAACAGTATTTTTTTATTCTACTGAATTTAGTTAATATATATATATAAGTATATACGCAGAGGATATTTAGGACAATATATATATATTGTTTATCGTAGAGTCTACAAGCTAATATATCTCTTTCAAAATGGAAAAATAATTTTTTTATTTATACTTCAATGATTTAAACTCAAAATACAGAATCATATATTTTTTAGAAAGGTAATCACTGATGTATAATATAAAAAAAAAAAAAAAAAAAAAAAAAAACCTACTCATTTGAAAATAAATAAATAAATAAGTAAATGAATACACAAAACATGTGTGAGATAATAAGTGTTCACAGCATTTTTTACTCACCTGTACATTTTTTGAGGTCAAAAAATAAAAATAAAAAATAAATTCAAATATCACTAAATTTTAAATTACGCAGCAAAATATTAAATTTAAATGAATTGGATATATAAGCTTTACAACTAAAGGCACATTAAGGAGTTTGATTATAAATACAATTTCTTTCTTTCTTTTTTTTTTTTTTTTTTTTTTTTGAATTTATAATACTAAAGCCGTTTGTAACTTAATCAAACAGGAAAAATAATGAGAACTTGCAAAAAAAAAGATCCATTAAGTGTAGTACTTTAGTATTCGCAATTTGTATGGGACACAAGTGCAACTTGAAGTCGTAAAGTCATGACTACCCTAAACAATCAAAATAAATAGAAAAAAATAAAAATAAAAAGAAAGAACTTCAGTATTTTACTCATAAAACTTTCTTTTAAGTAAGGTTACAAAGAAATAAAAGATTTATATATATTAAAGATCAATAAGACATGGAAGATAAGAACATTTTCACCCATTTAATCTCCCAACGAAAATGTTGACCATGGATGCAAACAAACTTTTCATGGATGGCAGATAACGCCCTGATGATAGCATTCAACGCGCCGAACTCAATGTGTACCAAAGCATTTCCTTATAATCTGCGCAATGCTTCGCTTCAGCATGGTCAGTCGCAGCATTTACATATTTCACAGGTCGCAAACTTCACCAGTTTGTGACCCTTAAACGATGGTATTTGCGTTATCAAAAATTTATTTCACTTCTGACGCTGTGTTTCGTCTTCTTCAAGGACAAAATAATAAGGATACAATTTTATAAATTACTTTTTCATCGGACTTTTTAATGGATATATAGTTTTTACTTAGGTGATTAAGGTTTACCCAAACAACACAGAATGCTTCAGTTACAGTCGGCAGCAAAACGATTAAAGCACACATCCACATTTTTCATGTTATTCTTTTTTTTTTTTTTTTTTTTAGTTTGATCCCTAAATTTTCTCATCAGTTTACTTTTTTATAAACGGTGTATAGCTAAGATCATGACTCGAGAAATGTTTCTAAAATGCTCAAGAAACACAGCTGCACAAACATTAATGTTTCATATTTAATGTAACAATAAACCGCAGAAAAGTCGTTGTAGGGTACATGTAATATATTTTTCGATGTCCCTCGTAGTTGAAAACCAAATTAAAAAGAGCATGCACTGGATAATGCAAATGAATGCTAGTTATTTTTTCTTATACATAATATGTTTACACATAATATGTTCCGACATACAGTTTATATAAAAAAAGAATAAAAAATAAATAAGATGTGAATATTTTAGTTTAAGTTTTGTGATGTAAAAAAAACGGTAAAAGTACATTAATAAATGTAACAGACACGTAACAGGTAGAATATCGAAATGGATGAAATCTTCATAAACGTATCAGAAAGCATCCCTGAAATGTGTTATGTAAATGTAAGATTGTAACGCTTTTGTAACATAAATGAAACAGCTTGTGCTGTGTAGGTATATACAGTGCGTTGCATGAATTTAAACGCACCTTTTCCAATAACCAGAAATATAATTTTTAGATTTTTAAAAGAAGGAATATGACTTACAGTTATTACATATCACTAACAACTGAATAAGGTGCTTTGAGTACGTATGTTTAGGCTCATGCAATCTTATGTAAATGAGTGTTTAAGCATTTTCTTATTTTTCACTATTTTTCAGTTGTTGCACGAAATTAAACGCACTCTGTATATTGCGCTTAAAATTTGACAGAGCCACCGGAATTAAATTAAAACACAGATAGTCGTGTTGCTAAAGTTCTGTAAAAACAGTTTTAATGCTTGAGTGCAAAATTTACAGAGTTTGTTCAGAATGGCTAGAGGGAAAACTTTAACAGTAGATGAGAGGATAAAAATCGACTTTATGCGTGGTAAAGGCTTTAGCAATCGTGAAACTGGGCGGAGAATTGGAAGAAGTAAGAGTTTTGGGCGAAATTATATAAAAAAGGAGCAAATTATGGGAAAAAGCGTATAAGAAACGAACAGGAAAGCTCACCAGTTACGACAAACGTCGAATATGCAACGCTGCAAAGAATAAGAATATTTCCTGTGCGAAGATAAAGGCTCAATACAAGCTGGGTGTTCATCGGACAACCATATTAAGAGCTATCACAGCTGCAACATTCATTAAATTTAAGAAAATGAAGGCGAAACCACCCCTCGCTCAAAAGCACAAAGATATGCGGTTGGAATGGACAAGAAAATGGATTCCAGATCGACTAAATTGAGAAAAAGTCATCTTCTCAGATGAAAAAAAGTTTAATCTCGATGTCCCGGACGGATTTCATAGCTACTGGCACGATTTGAGAACCGAAGAAATGTACTGTTCAAAACGTCAATCTGGAGGGGGGGGTCTGTCATGGTGTTGCAGTCATAGGTTTTAAAGGGACTTTCAAATTAGAGTTCGTGGAAAACATTGTGAACTCTGTAGATTATGTCCAGATGCTCACAAGGAACTTCCGCCGTGAACCAGTCAAGGAAGCTGGAAGAAATTATATTTTTCAGCAAGATTGTGCATCTGTACATACAACACATATCGTGAAAAAGTGGTTCCGTGACAATAAAATTAAAGTTCTGAATTAGCCCTCAAAAAAGCCATGATTTAAACATAATGGAGAACGTATGGGGTATTCTGGTTCGCCGTGTTTACGTAAACGGAAGGCAGTTTAACACAAAAGATGAACTAAAATCGGCCATTCTATTAGCTTGGAAGACAATCAGCTTAGATGACCTCATGCCACTATATCAGTCAATGCCAAGGCGTTTACTGGCTGTTCTAGAAGCCCATGATTGCTTTACAAAGTATTAGATACAATATTTGTTACACAGTTATTTATTTTTTACATGTGCGTTTAAATTCATGCAACATGTATTTTTGTCATAAATTCAATAAAATTATTTTCTAAAAAATCATATTGGTCTTTCATTGTTTTGACTCGTATTTTCATTTCTTGAATCATACACATACAGTTTGCATCAAGTGTCACACATTCATATTTTCTTATTACACTTTTATACAATTCTAATTCTTAAAGCTAAGGTGCGTTTATATTCATGCAACGCACTCACTGTATTACCAAAAAAAAAAAAAAGATGTCCTATATTTAAAAATAATTTTCTCATCTAGAATATTTTCAAGAATGCTGCAATTTACGAATATTGTAAAAAATACACCATTCTGTTTAATAAATAACTAAAAGTAGAGATTAAATAAAGAATTTTTTTAAATTTTGATTAAAATACTTGACATATTGAATTTCTCATATGATAATTTATATATATATATTTCAAGGTTTTTCTATTTTCAAGATTTTTATAATCAAAAAAGAAAAGAAACTGCAAAGTTGTGTTTTAAATAACTAATTAAAGCAACAATGACAACCAAAGGCACAGCACAACTTAACAAAGAAAGTAAATTATGTTACAATTTTTTTTCATTCTGTCTACTTTAGATATAAGAAAGTTAATCATAAAAAACTATTTTCTTTTTCAAATAATATGGAAATCTGATATTTAAACTTGAATTTTAAAGAAAATATTTTTTTAAATGTAAACAGAAAATGCAAGATAGAAATATTGAAGGAAGTCCCTCTGTACGTTTATTAATGGTATTAATTAAATGTTATTTTAATATAATGCATTTATGAAATGGACAATAAATTAAATACAAAAAAGTTCCGATAAAATGTTTTGCTATTAAAATACAAATTTAGTGCTAAATATTAAAGAATAAAAAAAATAAAAAAATGTAAACCATTCAAGTAAAGGATTAAAGATACATAAAAATATATTTAGGGAATTAAATTGATTCAAAATATAATTAATAATAATATAGAAATTTAATAAATTATAAGTAGTGAAAAACACCATTATGAATACTGTCTTGTCCAGAATAGCACCCTGGAACACTGAGAGAAAAAAGTATACCACCTTTCTCTAGAATGAATAAGTGGCCATTTTCTAAATCCCTTAACTAGAAATATAGATTTCCGAGCTATGCGCATAAGACACGCCAATAAACTGAATAGACGAAATTATGGATAATTTCTAAACTACACATTTCTAGATGGCGAAACAATATTCTAAATTCTCTAAATATTCTGAATCGTTTATATTGCGAGAAATTCTCGCTTGATTTTCTAGAATTTGGTAATAAACCAAGATGATAGTTGCAGAAACCCGCCTCTTGTAGTCTCATTTATTTGCAGAGATTTTAAATAACTTTGCTCTCGAGAATATAGGCACACGTTCTAGAATTCTAATAGGGGCTTCTAGAACTCGCTTTCCAAGGGGACTAAAATTTATAAGGATGACATGGAACTATTTTTTTCTAGAGGCACAATTTAGATTATAGATGTCAGTTACAGAATTTTTTCTCAGTGAATAATGATGGGGTATAGCAATGCACCAACCACTAGTCAGATCACAGTCTTAATATATTAAGAAAATTAATCCATTAAAATAACTTATTAAAGATGTGTGAATTATACATATCTAGAAAAAAAAAAAAAATCCAAAAAATTTTTTTGTAATGATATGCAAATTTTACAAATAATAAATTGTAAAAACATACCATGATAAATAACAACAACTGATGGCATTTTTAAAGATTTGCTATGAGATTACCGATTGAAATAAGCTTATCATTGATTAATAATACGTACTTTAATAATCATTAATTTTTAGAAACTTTCTCCTGTGTACTGCGGTTATGTATATTCAGTTAATGTTTGGAGTAGTGTATAAATAATCTGTTGAAAAATATACAAAAAAAAAAAAAAGGTAAAAATAAAGAAATGTAATGTGTAAAAAGAATTACGTATTATGTATGAATTTCAGCGTAGTTTTCTGTAGAAAATAACTGAAAAATAAATAAATAAAAGATATATGAAATAAAAGTAATAACCAGTATTAACTTTCAATTTATTTTCCTTTATATATTTTTAATTGAAATATATTTTCGAAGAATTATTGATTTTTGCTAACAAGTACTCCGAGGCGAACAAAAAGTAATAAAGTGGAAACTTATAAAAAACATGATTTATTTTTTATCTTTGCGTGATGAGCGATGCTAATACTTTAAATAACTGCAAAACAAAAATAAAAATTAAAAAAAATGTATACAAACAAAATATTCAACATTCCTTGTTTATAAATGTTTCATTTTTTTGTTTCTGCTGCGTACACACACACACATAAAAAGAAATGTAACGTTCTTTAGAAAAGCATTTCCTTTATTAAGCTCATAAATAAGCAAAAAAAAAAAAAGTTTTTTTTTTTTTTTTTTTCAAAGCGTTTGAGATTTATGCTTCACACCTTAGAAAATTAAAAACATTTAAAAAGCTGAAATACCTTAACATGAAAGAATAAATTAAATGACTTCTCCCGCGTCAACTAATTTGTGGTTTTTGTAAGTCTTTTTTTATTTCCAACTATAAACACTCTCATAAAATTTTTAACAAAGCTTTATTTTAGATTTAAAAAGTTCTACTGACATTCGATTTATACATATCTGAAACTAAATTGTGCGTGAATTTTTAACAGCATCATTGCTAATATTGTTTTTCCTAAATGTGTAAAGATTATATACGAATTATTTACAATTTTTTTAAACGTTCCTTAAAAGCTGGAATTAACTAAATTACTCAGATAAAATACTTTAACGAAATATAATAAAATGATTTTTATTTGTTCATTTTTTTGAAAAAATTCGAGATGTTATTTTGATTTTTTTAGCATGGTAAATATTTTAAAAAATTAGTTTTTTGTTAGCTAATCTTTAATATTTCATGTATAAATAAATTTGCAAAAATGATTATTTGTCTTTAAATAGATATCATATTTATAGCTTTATACTTTAGTTTCCCGTGTTTTGAGACAACAATTTAAAAGAAAAATAATTCTATTATATATATATATATATATATATACTGATGATATATATATATATATATACTGATTTAAAAGAAAAATAATTCTATTATATATATATATATATATATATATATACTGATGTAAAACAAAGAATAAATGTAAATGTAAAATAACTAAACGCAAAATTAAACTTAAAATCTAAATTCTATGAATTAAAACTGAACACCTAATTTACTTAAATTTTACACCGTAACATATAAATTATAACTGAATTTGAAATATACTTCTTCATCTAAAGTCTTTAATATATCCGATTTATTTTGTCATACAAACGCTATACATGCACACACTATGCAAGCAAACACTACGTACAAAATAATATTTTGCACATACATGCAAAACTCTATACATGCTTTACATATCATACTCTATAAGATACATGTTTTAATGCTTATGAAAATATGTATTAATTTTATAGTATTTTGTACATTCAAAAAATGGTAAATATTACGAACGTGAAATCCGCCCATAGAAAGTAATGCATTTTAAATGTTTTATATATTTATGTACTTAGATTACTTGTCCGATCTCAATAAATAACCCGATTTTATATTATCATATGATAAAGATTCAGAATTTCGATATATTTATATGTATACAGTCATACAGATAGTCATACTTGCAGTGATTAACCGCTAAATTCGGATTCAGGGTAGATGGGCACTTGCATTTATAGCAAAATCTCAGTGTCTAAAATTAGTCTCAAAAGCTGTATTTTATCTGTAATATGGAGGTAAGAGAAAAAAAAAAATTAAATATGCCATATTTTAAATGGAGTATATTTCAAGTAAATTAGCATATTAATTATGTTTAATTGCATCACAAATGATTACTTGTAGTTATTTCAACTTAAAGTAAACGGCATTAATTATAACTTTCATCTAGACAATAAAATTTCGTGAACTTCATTTAATGTTAATCTTTTGAAGTTTTCTAATTCCTTGAGGCAGTGTAATGATATATTTATCTTTCAGTTCTACACTAAATCCTTTTCATACAAAGCGGTAGAAAACTTCAACATGTCATTTATTAAATGGTCACTAAGGGGTCATTTTGCTGACCGTATGACAATTTATTCCGTAAAATTGTCGTTTTAAAACTTCTGGGTTCAAAGTTTGTAATTTTGCAATCTATGCAATTAATTTCAGTGACCGCGTCTGTGACAATGTCACCATGGAAACTATTTTTACTATGATAATGATTGTATCAGAATCAAAGAACAGTTCGTTTGTGAATAGAAGCTGAATTAATCATTAATTAGATTTTTTTTACTTTATTTTATTTAATTTGTTATTTAATTTAATTTTTTATTAAACATTAGAAAAAGCTTTTTAATCGATCTAATTTATCACAGAATGCCTTATTTATTAAACATCATTACCGAGTTAAATTACTTAATTTAAGCAGTGTGCTTAATTTAAGCAGCATATACTAAAATGCAATAATCAAAAATCTGTTTCTGTAAGAAAAGTTGCGATTTGTTAACCCTCTGGCCGCCTTTGCAAAGAGTAAAACTAATGTTATTTTCATCGCATATTTTTTTCGTTGTAGTTAAACAGTGCTTATCTCCAATTTCGATTACAATTTTAACTCTGCAAATAATTATAATATTTATAGATACTATTTAAGACCTTCAAACTTGAGAAATAAGCTAAATATTCATAACTTTATAATTTTGAATCATAAGTGTGATGCGAGAAAAAGAACAGCTCAGTGATCGGTTATATCTGTCAGCGGCGAACAGATGATTAAATAGTAAAGCGGTTATTTATATTTCAGAATTTAACATACATTTCTCATAAGTTGTTTGGATTTTAAACAAGTTTTAAAATATTATTTAATATTTTCTAGCATATTTTTCATAAATATTTAATGTTTCACATTAAAAGTTTAATTATGATAAGTACTTCAAGTGAATTGATTGGCAGCTGCTCTTATATAACGAATGTTTACAGATCTCAGAGACGAAAGTTCTTGCCTTTTTAAAAGAAAACGAAATATTTAATGCACACCGGAATGCATTTATAGAAACAAGGTTTCTATAAATGTATTTAAATTAGAAGTTTATTCTGGTGTGAATGCATGATTTCATTTTCGTTAAAAAAAGGCGAAAACTTTGATGTTTGCGATCTTTATACCTTATTTTACACGAAATATGCTTATATGCATATAAAAATTATATGATCATTTAATTTTGTTTAGTGCAGCTTATAAATATTGGACTACACGAACTACAAATTTTGTCTATAGTCGCAAAGTATCGGAATTCTCTTGGATGACCCTGTACTCAAACAATACGCTTCATCTCAGTGAAAAAATTAGTGCAGCATCCTTATGTAATAAGAATTAAGGATACTAACTTCAGAGTTCGGACTTCTCACTACATTTTTTTTTTTTTTTTTTTTTTTTGGGGGGGGGTATTCTGATAAACGACGCACATAAACACAGACACATAAGCATCCGAAAAATTTATTTGTTGGAACCAGGGAACCTCAAAACGTG
This sequence comes from Salticus scenicus, assembly GCA_963930645.1. Taxonomy (NCBI): domain Eukaryota; kingdom Metazoa; phylum Arthropoda; class Arachnida; order Araneae; family Salticidae; genus Salticus; species Salticus scenicus. Next base: position 28,108,767 of record OZ005654.1, on the reverse strand, counting down.
CAAGCAAAGCAAAAAAAAGATAACATTCTTTTAAAACTATGAATTGTTATTTTTTCTTGTAAGTTACACTTTTAATATTATGAAATATGCATACATATGCATGGACGTATAATAATATTAAGTATTAGTTAAATTTGTTCGAAAATTAATAAAATTTAAAAACATAAACTTCAAAGTTTAAATTTTTTAAAAATATTTAAAATTCTTCCTAATTATAAATTTATCTCTTTGATTTTATATCATTATAGAAATATATTTTAAAGGTATCTATGTATTAATTTACAGAATTATTGATAAGTATTTTTTATGTATATTGTGTACATTCATGTTTGCATTCTGAAATTTAAGGCAAAATTAACGTTTAATTTTAGTAAATATCTAATACTATTTAATATGTAGAATAATGAATATATGTTTAGAACTAGACAAAATATGACTAATACGTAATAGATACTATTTTATTTAAAATTTCTTTTCATTGCGCATACATAAAATTTAATTTAATTTAAATTTAAATTAAATTTTAAGTGCTATGTCTGTACATCCTTTATAAGTTTCTTTTTTTTTTTTTTTTTTTTCCATTTTTTATTTCTTTTTTAATTATTATTATTATTTATTTCATTTTATTTTTTAAAGACTATTTGGTTTAATATCCACGTGCTTATTTAAAAATAATAATAATTTCTCATTTATTTAAATTATATTTTAAATGTCGAATCATGTACAAAATTAAAATAAAAGAAATAAATGACTGTTTCTGCTTTGCTATAAAACTAAAATTTTGCAAAAAAAACCCGGGATGAGTTTTAGCAATTGAGACTTAATAGTAAGTGTGATCGCTGCGATGACAATGCTTCGCAAAATGTTAAAATAATCAACGTGGATTAATTGCAACGCGGTTCAATTTAGGCATTAATTGCAAATGAGATATCACGAAATGATATTTATTGATATCAGGAAATATTATCACTATTATCAAATATCAGAAAACAAAATGTGTGAAAATATTTACGAGCAGGGTAATTTTATATTTCCAGGGAGGGAACATGGGTGCAGATTTCATACCGGTATTTATTTAAGAAATTTCCTTACCTATAATATCGTTGGTTTAAGAAGTAGAAAATTTTCGTTACATTGATAGCGCAGAACTGCCAACCTAATCCGGCAATTTGTTAGTACCGCCCATTTTTCTACTCCACTTAATTTTTAAAGTATTTTCTTCAAATATATTTGCGATGCATTCAGAAGAAAAAAACTCTAAGAAATGACTGGTGTAGAAAAAGGGGCGGTACTAACAATTTGCCGGATTAGGTTGGCAGCTCTCAGTTCTGCGCCCGTGTTCCATTCCTGAATTCCCCACTGTTATATTTCGACATTGGATGATATCTTTCTGCTACCTGGAAAGTCAAGATGAAAAACTTAGAAAATTAGCATTAAGAACTCTTAAATAATCATAAATATCGCGCAAGAGAAATTATTTTTAACATGAGTACACACACAAACACACATTTTCTTTGTATGGAAAATGAAAATAAGTATATTATACAGGGGTATTCAGAACTCAACGTACAAACTTTTATGAGCGGTAGGTACATCATAAGAATAAAAAATTGCACAGGAACTCATGGGGGCAAACGTCATTTTAATCTTTTTAAGAGCGGAATGTTTTTCTTTAACTTTTAACAAAAAACTCGTATATGGGCGTGGCTTCTGTGAATTGCATTTAACGTTATATTGTACGTAGTATATACATCACCTCATCATAGCCTCCTAAACTAGATGCCTACCGCGTTGCTCGGAAATTTGGCAACAGTTCAAACGGTAGACAGCGCCACCTGGTACGAATTGCGCGACTTTTTTATTCAACTGTCGCCAATAAATTTAAGAAGTGATATATGATATATATTATTAATGTTTCTTCGATTATATTCGCCTTTTATGCATATCAAATCCCACTTTTAAAAATTTTTGGTGGCTTTTGAATAAAAAAGTAGCACAATCGGCACCAGGTAGCGCTGCCTACCGCTTGAAATGTTTCCAAGTTTCCGAGCCACACGACAGTCATCTAGTTTAGGAGGCTATGACCTCTTTGTATGTAATCATTAACATCTGAAACGACTTTCTAAAAATGTAATTTACAAACACTACGCCAATTTCTGTGCATTACTGCTAAAGATTAACCTAAAACGTTCAGTTATTAGAGGAGCCATGGGTTCCTATGCAATGGGTTACTATTTCAATTCTTATGATGTACCACAGCCTCCTAAACTAGATGCCTGTCGCGTAGCTCGGAAACTTGGAAACATTTCAAGCGGTAGGCAGCGCCACCTGTTACAGATTGCGCGACTTTTTTATTCAAAAGCCACCAAAAATTTTTAAAAGTGGGATTTGATATATATAAATTGCGAATAGAATCGAAGAAACATCGATTATATATTTTATATAATCACTTCTTAATTTTTTGGTGAGAGTTGAATAAAAATGTTGCGCAATTTGTACCAGGTGGCGCTGTCTACCGTTTGAACTATGGATGTACTCTACATCCTTTAGAAATTTGTACTTTGTGCTTAGAAATTTGTACTTTATGCGTACTTTATGCTTCCCTGTTCTTTTAAAATTATCTCATAGTTACTCTCTTGAACAATATTTCTGAAAAAAAAAACTTTTACAATATTTTTTTAAAATATAATTTCATTGTTGAAAGATTTGTAAAACACACACCCATTTTTGAGTTTTACTGTTACAAATTTACTAAAATCATCCAATTATTAAAGAGTTAAAATGACCTTTCAAGCCATGGGTTCCTATGCAATTTTAAATATTCATAATATTCAATAGCTCCCTTAGAAGTCAATATTTTGTGTTTTGAATCCCCCTGTATTTTAGGAATATCTTATAGTTACTCGCTTGAACAATATCTCAGAATTCAACTTCGACACAACACTGTAAACAGATTGGAATTTAATCTGTTTTAACTTCTAATAAAAAATTAATAGAATAAATTATCTTAAAGTCACAAATTTCAATAACATTAAATAAATTCAATAGGAAATTTAACGTTTTCATCACAATTACTGGACGTCATTTATTAACACTTTCACAAGTGCATGATTTTTTTTTTTTTTTTTTTTGACAGTAAGTTACGCCAGTGGGCGTTATTCTCCCAAGATAAAATATTTCAGAACAAAATTTTATGAATTCACATTTATATTACAAATGAATATATATTATAATCGTATTCATTCTAGTCAATCTATTTATATCCATAGTATATATTTTATTGAAAAAACAGGAAAACTGGGTACATACTTAAAAATAAAGTAACATACAAATTACGAAAGAAACGCCCACTGGTGGAGTTACAGACTTTCAAATGACATGAATCTACGTCAGTGTTCGTGAAAGTGTTAAATACTAAGCATTTTGTTAAATTAATTTATTCAAGTAAATTAGGAAAATTTTAAATAATTAAACTTAGTTCGTGAATACAAGAGGAAGAAAAATCTAAATTTAATATAAGCAATCAAAATTGTTCTTTTAAAGGGCAATATATGTCGCATTAAGACTGAAAGTTAAAGATGCCTATTTTGGAATAATAAAACTTTTAGAATAAGTTTAAATCTCAATATTAATAAGGAAACGCTAAATGCTAAATTCTATTCTCCAGCTTATCTTCTAAACAGGAAAGATTTTTATTTATCCTAGTATTGATTTGAGACTTCTATGATATGATTTTCTCCGTTATGAGGAATAGCTACATGTCTGCTTCTACACCGTTTAGTTTCACAAAATTTTAAATATTAAATAGTCACTAACATAATTTGCAGGAAAACTGGCAGACAAATAAATTTAATAACCACCAACTTTTTTTGGTTACAGGGAGAGTATATCTATGCTTCAAGGATAAAAGAGCCAATCTTGATACGTGAACAGTATTTTCTAGCAAGCTATTTTCATTTAAATTAGTTCTATGTTCTATATAGGCTAATAGGCAGCATTGCTATTATTTACTTTTTGAAGTTTTTCAGTAAGTTATATCTGAGAACCTACGGATTAAAATTGCACCTAGCACATTAGGTGAAATCTTCATTATACAAATTTTCATCATTAGGTTGATTAAATTTTAGTACATGTTTACCTTATTAGCGTTGTTATCATAGATGCCAACACTTAAATTTATTCTGGAACATTTTTAACCCGCCTTTATTTCACACCACTTTATTTATAGAAAACTTTTCTCCAATATATAACCGCGATAAAATAAGAATAAACTACTCTTAAGTGATATTAAATAAAGGCGGTGCTTAAAATACTCCAGAATAAATAAAAATGTTGGCATCTATGGTCATTACATATAAAATTAAGAAGAACAAGACTTTACGAAAGTAAAAATATATTGGTTATTAAAATATAGACAGTTATGTTCTGTATACGATGAAAGAAAAAAAGTATATCCTTTTTTCTTTCTTTATTTTTTTTTTTAATTTTGTTCAAAATTGCTGAATAAAATCATTGTAAAGAAACATGTTCATTGCAAAAACACTAAACGGTCATTTGAGGGTGTGATAATTGCGCTCAATTCTTTAATTGACATGGAAAAAGTAGATGTAATTGAATTTAAAATCAATCAATAAGATTTGTACTCGATACCAAAACATTGCAACTTCTATATGAAAGACATCCGCCAGATTGTTGTTAATTTAGAGAGGCAGGCATCACATAAGACTTTTCATTTCATACCAGAAATATTTTAAAAAGAAAATTAATAGTATTAGAAGTTTGTCCGTTAGAGTGATTACATGCAATTTTAGTTTTAAATAATTCTCTACTCTATCCCACTTCGTCAAACTTGAATTAAAACTATACTTCATTTTGTCGTCGGCTGCTTTTCTGACAATTGATTAATGTAAGCAATTTAAAAAATGTTTAGCAATAAAAAGTATTACAGACTTCAAATTCCAAAAGATATTTATCGTTAATAGTTAAATAAAAATTAACTTGTCATGTATAGCAAAGTGCTACGGTTAAAATTCGCACTTTAAGAGTAACACATGAATACGAAGGTTTTAGGATTCGATTGAGTAATAGAGTTAGTTCTCATCCTAAACTAAAATTGTAATTGACATTATGCTAATAAGTTTGAAAAGTGATTTATATAAAAGGAGAAGGAAGATTGCTTTGGTGTGGTTAGTGTGTGTTGGAAGGAGTGTTAGTTGGAGTGAGCTAGAGTATTAGTTGGAAAGGGAGTTGAAAGGCGATGTATTTCATAGTTGGAGTGAGTTAGTTGGAGAGTTAGTAGAAGGCTAGCTGTTAGCGGCTTAGGGTAGAAGAGAGTAAGTCCAGTAGCATTGTAGCGTCAGGGAATCCTCCTACATGTGAAAGACTACTTGGCCTTAAGAGTTAATGAAAGTTAAAAAAGTATAAAATTATGTCTATCTATATAAAAGTGTAGTTCATGTCTATTTTTGACTTATACGTTAAAAAAAGTTTTAATTCTAGGAATTCCGATGTCCAGTTGTTAATCTCAAGTCCTCTGATTCAAACTCTCCGTACAGACGTAAATCTGAAAATCCAGGCGGATTTCTTCAAATTGTTTCTTTTCAAATGAAAAAAGAGGTATTTTTGGAGTCTTGCCAACGTTTTTCTTTCCTGAAAGTAAAAAGGTGCTTTTTGGAACAGTGCCAACAGCAGTGGATTGACCTTTCAAGTTAACTCACAGTGGACAACTGGAATTCTTTTTTTTCTGATGCCCGTTCAAGTATTTTTCCTAGCTGATGATCTGGGTCAAGACGTTTGAGAGTAGTTGAGATCATTTGCGAGTAATTAAGTAAAGTAAAGTAACGGTGGTTATTTAGTGATGTCAAAGTATTTAAGAGGGTTGCCCATTTAAACGTATAAAGATATTAAATCCAATCAAAGTCCAGCACCCCCTTCTTATTTAAGCTCAATTAAAGCTCATTTATTTTATATATTTGGACTCTGTCATTTCTTCATAAATTAAGTATTTCAGTTTGCAGCATTCAACCTTAAGTCAACTATAAGTTAAAGTTAAATGAGGATGGAGAAGTCTAATTCTCTACAAACTGACATTAACAAATACATAAATTCAGTTTAAGTAATTTAACTGTTATATCTCAAAGAGCCATAGTTTTATCTCTTATCTCTAATTCCAGGATGAATACTTAAATTCACAATTACTTTCGTTTATTTATAGGATTCCTTATATTTACTATTCCTTTGATAATATTTTCTATATGAGCATTCGACTATGTAAACTATCAATTGTTATTATTATTTGCAAATATATATATATATATATATATATATATATATATATATATATATATATATATATATATGAGGAATATAATAGATAATTTTATAATAAGAAATAAATAAAAGAAAAATTCTGAACTATATTTCTATTTTTTTATCACAGCGTAAAACTATTGCAGAAATTTAAATTTGTATTTAGTTTTCCCTAAAACAGATGAAATAAATTTTATTTCTCTGCATTATTAAAATGTTTTTAACTATTTTATTCCAATGATAATTGATTAAACCCCAAAAAGAATTTTTCTAAAGCATTCAGATTAAACACATTTTTTTTTCAAAAGTGTTTTAATAAAATACTTAATAAATAGATGTGTAATTCTAAAGTACAGTATTTAAATAATTATATGAAACTGCCCAGAAAACAAAAATGGATTCAAATGAGGCAGTCAATGCTACCTTTAAATAGAAAATTTTAGTAAATTCATAATTAAAATGTACCTCGTTCGAGGAATTTTATATCCCTTTTACACAATATTTGTTTGTATCTTTAAAAAAAAAATAACTTGTTTTTGTGAACATTATTGATTAGGTAGCAACGTTTATTTATGCATGATTCAGATAAAATTCGTAATCGGCAAACATCATTTACATAAAAATAATAATATGTGACATCCAGCCTGTTTTCCTTTATCCGTCGGCCGTTAAAAGTTTATCATCGATTTTATCTCCTCTCTCACACGCCTTTTCACACTACTCACACTTTCTCTAAATATGTTTACGTAACAATTTTCTGCACTGAAATTCAAGCAATATTTTTCAGAGAGATAACAAGTCATATCTGTTACCGGCGGTGCGATCAATAAAATTTTATCATTATCATATTACTATTTTTTTTCTTTTTCCTCTTCATTTTTTCTGTTTTTTAAAGGTCTATTGAAGTTAGAGCTATAATAGCTTTATAGAAAAATTGAATTTTATGAGAGACCTGGAAGAAATTTAAAATTCTTTCTTTCTTACTTTTTTTTTTTTTTCAATTAGTTGTCTAAGAAATAAATTTAAGTCTTTTTTTTTAAATTATTTTTTATGATGAAAGGCTGTAATACATGGAAATATTTGGTTTATAAAATATTATGCGCTGCGTAATTATATAAAAATGCATATATATCTATGCAACAAAACTATTTTAGGTTAATAATGCAGGAATTTATTACGTATAACTTCGAATAGATTATTTTAATTACAAAATATCTATTTATTTACATTTATAGACATATACTACCTATAAATATAATATTGATATTTTAATTAATAATAATGTATTAATATAACAGTGATTAATTAATATAATTTATTAAAAATTTAAATGTATGTAGAAGTTATGTAACATTCAATTAAATTTAAATCTATAGTTAATTTTAAGTACAATCTAATATGATTTATTTGTATACTAAAGTATATTAAATCTACCTTTTTTTAAAAAGTTGTTTAGTAATTATCCCAGTTATGTGTAATGAATTAATCAATGTAGAGTTTTGATTAACCATGAATAAAGGTGCATGATTTTATTCGTTAAATATATCACAAGGAAAATGTTTAAATAATTTTGTTGAACTGAAACGTAAATTAAAATAACATATGAACAAAACAGCTTAGAATACATACCTATTGTTTACAATAAACTTTTCCATAAAAATTGGTAGAATGTAAGCATATTTTAATAATATCTTAATTTTTTGGTTTAAATTTCTGACGATAAATTTATAAAATACACTTTTTAACCATCAAATGTACGCTGTAGCTTATATATATATATAGTTTTTTTTTTAAAGTTTTCTTCTAATAAATATTCTATTAATGTAAAATTTATAGTAATGTAATATTGCAAATATAAATCAATTCAAGAGATTTTTTTTCTGATCTACTAAACTTTATAAACTAATACTTCTAATCAGTGTTGCCATATCTGGCGGATTTTTTATTAAATAATCACCAATAATTTGTAACAGCAACGTTTGCCTAACCATTTCCAAGATTAATAGTTTATTGTGTACATTAAATATCACTTCTCAAAATTATTGGTGACTGTTGAATAAAAAATCCGCCAGATTTGGCAGCACTGCTTTTTTACTCTACTAATACTTGAACTCTCAATGTGTGTTGAATGCCGAATACATAACCAAAGGGAAATTAGCACATATAATTGAGGTGCAAACATTCAAACCATGGTTTGAATGTTTCCTTCCAATGTCGTTAGGATACAATATATGAAAATACACAAAAACTTATACATTTAAAAATAACTAAAGCCCGAATAATCGTTTGTTTAGATGTACTGCTAGTTACTAGGAAGATATAGCAAAATATCTAGGAAGATATATAAACATAGTATTTTAAGTTGAGTTTAAAGAAAAATCACTAACTCAATTTATACTAGGCCTAGTCTTATACTAGCGAGACGTATTAATCATCGACGACATGTTGAACGCCCCAGCCCTTCCTCAATGTCTTTTTCTAGTCAATTTTGCCATTTTGTTTCTTCCGGTGTTATTTTTTTTTTTCTTTTTCTTTTTTTTTTCTTTCTTTCTTTTTTTTTTTTTTCACACTTGACAGTGTGAGTTTTTTTTGTTTTCGTCCCATGCTTTTATCTATGGAATTTTGACCCTTTTTTCTCGTGTTTCTATGGATTTTCCGCCTTTTCCGCCTCGTTTTCTACATTCTAATGCGTGTACATTTCACCGCACTTTAGAATGTAAAATACATGGGAAAGGAAGCTAAAAATCAATAGAAACACGGGAAATAATTGTCAAAATTCCATAAAATAACCATGGGACGAAAACAAAAACTGACAATGTCAAGTGTGAACAAAAAAAAGGCTAACACCGGAAAGTATAAAAAGACACCGAAGAGCAGAAACGGGCGGGCTGAGGCATTAAATATATCGTTTAACTATAGACTAGACTTATTTGAAATTAAAATATTTGTCGCATAAATTTATGCGATTAAAATATATATATATATATATAATCTGAGATTTTTTTTTTCTTTACATTGATAGATTAAAGATTGTCATATTGTAATTGAAATGGAGTATTATCGGTGCTCGATACATTTTACTTTTATGCTATGTACAGTCAGCAGCGAAATTACTGAAGTGCTAGCAATAATTACTATTTAAAATATTTGCGCTTAATGCCGTTTTGTTAAAAAATATTTGTCGAGTCATGTTCCCTGTCATATGCTGTTTGAAGAAAAGTATGTTGAAGATAAAAATTAGCGATAAATAAATAAATAAATAAATAATAAAAGTATGAAAAATATTGATGTGCGCTTTCCTTTTTCCATTCTTATCATTTATAAATTCTGTCTTTCTTTTCATTACTACAAATATTCTTTTGCTCATATTTAGAGTAAAATAAGGAAAAATCTTGGGATTTTATTTTTATTATATGGAGTACGCTTAAATTTTGTATATTGCAATTTCATGAAATTTATTCCCCTCTTCCCCTCCAGCCAAAAAACAATTGATTACAGCAAGGGGTTTTATACTGGTTACTGGTTAAGAACAATGCGAAAATGAAAACAGGTAGGTTTAAAACTCTATGCCGTGAAAAAAATTTAGGTTGCACATGATCCTTCAAATTTTGACGGGTATTAAATAGTATTTACTTATTCCTTTATTATTCCTTATATTTACTTATTTTTAGGATTCCTTTATTTCCTTTGATAATATTTTCTATAAGAGCATTTGACTATGTAAACTATTAATTATTATTATTATTTGCAAATATATATATATTTGAGGAATATAATAGTTTTTATCTATAATAATAAAAGAAGATGTCTGTCTGTCTCTCTCTCTGTCTGTGCATCTATACGTTCAGCCCCTACTGAACGCAGAAGTATAAAATTTGACATACGGGTGCTCAGAAGCCTTCCCGAGTTGATAGCGATAACAGAATTTAAAAATTTTAATTAGTTCCGGAGATATTAATTAAAACGTCGACCAATGTCTCATTAAAAAGCGAGCGGATCGTTATTTCCACCCTTCAAGTAGAATTCAGCGTGTTCCTCAAAACAGAAAGCAGAGAGAGAAAAATTTCGCGGGTCTTTCTAAAGCGATCGCTGCCGATCTGTTGGAAATATCGAAAATACACCTGTACCACGAGAAAGAGCATTTATTACCGATTCTTACGGTATATATATATATTTTTTTTAAATACGGATTTTTTATATTTTTAAAAAAAGTTTTAAAAAGGGTCGAACATTTCTCTTTTTCTCGATCGTCTAATTTGAAACGCCCTGTACGACCGAGTAACTGTTCCATTTCTTAACAACTGGTATATTTGGAAAGGACATTTAATCTTCTTTCGAACCATATAAACATTTTTACAAAATACAGATTAGCAATCCAAATTTTTAGATTTTACGAAACATCGATTTTTTCATAAAACATTTTATAACTCAAAAGCGTTTAGAGATAAATCTTTTTTTTTTTTTTTTTTTGTATATAGATCTCGTTTCAACAATTCAATTCCCAAAAGATTGAGAGAAAATTTCCAAACTGAATGAGATATAATTTTTTTAATTTTAGGCATTAAACCATTGAAAACGGGCATCGCCATTCCGTAATGAAGTGAATACTGCTTGCTATTTTGATTCATGGGGTGGGTTACCATGGCAACTAACCTTGACAGAGAAGAGAGAATCCGATATCCGCCCAAAGGAAGGAAATATTTTACAACTTGAGATCACTTGCTTTTTCTACTAGGAATAAAAATTGCAAATTTGAAAATGCTTCAATTTTCTTCTAAATTTTTTGAAACTTTGTGTGCGCAATTACAGCACAGGGGATAGTTGCAGTTCAAATTTCATCGATTTTTGAAAAAATTTATATTTTAATTGCAAATTAAATTTTATTCCAATAAGCGTATTTCATTTTTTAATTATGATTAAATTATTTTTAATACATCATTTAAAAGATATTTTAAAGTTCTTTTATATTATCGAAAGTTTTCACCAGATTTACACGTTTTGAGGTGTCCCGAATCAGTTTTCTTTTGTATCTAAACTACTAATTGAAATAATTTGATAAATAATACATCATTAGAAAGCTTTGTTGGTTTGGAATTAAACAGTAGATTACAGAAATTTCTACCGCCAGATGGCGCTGAAAAATTTTAAAATTTCAATATTTCAAATTCTAATTATGATTATATTATTTTTAATACATCATTCGAAAGATATTTTAAAGTTCTTTTATATTATCGAAAGCGGAATTCGAGATTTTACCCAATTTACACGTTTGAAGGTTTCCTGTTTAGGATTTCTTTTGTATCTCAGCTCCTAATTAAAATATTTTCAAAAGTAATACATCATTTGAAAGGTTTGTTGATTTAGAATTGAACAGTAGATTAAAGAAATTTCTACCGCCAGATGGTGCTATAATATTTTCAAATTTCAATATTTTAAATTCGAATGAGCGAGGAAGGTGTTGTATTTTCTAAAACGGGGATAAGGCGTCGCAGCCGCCATCGAGCGGAACTTTGCTAATGTCCGAAATTTGAAAGATCATAACATGGTGAGCGAACTGGCTGTTTCAGATATGGAAAGTGGAAGAGGGCGCCGCAGGCTACCGAGCGGGAATTCACTGCGATTAAATTTTTCAATAAAGCTATTCTTACTATATGTCAATAAGCTGTTGTAAGATCTGAAACGGGAAAAAGGCGCCGCAGTCGCCACCGAGCGGGAGTTTCATAAAGTCGAATTTTTCAAGGATCGCGAACCAGCTGGTCGCCGAAGGCGGCTAGTTTATAATAAGAAATAAGTAAAAGAAAAATTCTGAACTATATATTTTTTTTATTACAACGTAAAAGTTCTGTAGAAATTTAAATTTGTATTTAGTTTTCACTTGGACTAAAACTGGGATGAAATAAATTTTATTTTTTTGCATTGTTAAGATGTTTTTAACTTTCTTATTCAATGATAATTGGTTAAAAACAAAAAAGAATTTCTTTAAAGTATTCAGATTAAACGCATCTTTTTTAAGTGAATACTTAATAAATACTTAATAAATAAATGAGTAATTCCAATGATAATTGATTAAACCCCAAAAAGAATTTTTCTAAAGCATTCAGATTAAACACATTTTTTTTTCAAAAGTGTTTTAATAAAATACTTAATAAATAGATGTGTAATTCTAAAGTACAGTATTTAAATAATTTTATAAAACTGGCCAGAAAAAAAAAATGGATTGAAATGAGGCAGCCAAAGCAACCATTAAATAGAAAATTTTAGTAAATTCATAATTAAAATGTATCTCATTCGAGGAATTTTATATCCTTTTTACACAATACTTGTTAGTATATTAAAAAAATAACTTGTTTGTGAACATTATTGATTAGGTAGCAACGTTTATTTATGCATGATTCAGATAAAATTCGTAATCGGCAAACATCATTTGCATAAAAATAATAATATGTGACATCCAGCCTGTTTTCCTTTATCCGTCGGACGTTAAAAGTTTATCATCGATTTTATCTCCTCCCTCACGCCTTTTCACACTACTCACACTTTCTCTAAATATGTTTACGTAACAATCTTCTGCACTGAAATTCAAGCAATATTTTTCAGAGAGATAACAAGTCATATCTGTTACAGGCGGTACGATCAATAAAATTTTATCATTATCATATTATTTTATTTTATTTTTTTCTCTTCATTTTTTTCTCTTCATCTATTGAAGTTAGAGCTATAATAGCTTTATAGAAAATTTAATTTTATGAGAGACATGGAAGAAATTTAAGATTCTTTCTTTCTTTCTTTCTTTTTTTTTTCAATTAATTGGCTAAGAAATAAATTAAGTTTATATTTATTTATTTATTTTTTAATTATTTTTTATGTTGAAAGGCTAATTTTTATGTTGTTCGCAAATATTTCGCTTATAAAACTTTATGTGGTGTATAATTATATAAAAGTGCATATATATATATATATATATATATATATAATCTCTATGAAACAAAACTATTTTAGGTTAATAATGCAGGAATTTATTACGTATAATTTCGAATAGTTTATTTTAATTAAAAAATATCTATTTATTTACATTTATAGACATATATTAACTATAAATAGACCAGTGATATTTTAATTAATAATAATGTATTAATATAACAGCGATTAATTAATATAATAGTGATTTATTAAAAATTTAAATGTATGTGGAAGTTACGTAACATTCAATTAAATTTAAATCTGGTTAATTTTGAGTACAGTCTAATATAATTTATTTTTATACTAAAGTATATTGAATCTACCCTTTTTTTATTGTTTAGTAATTATCACAATTATGCGTAATGAATTAATCAATATAGAGTTTTGATAAACCATGAATAAAGGTGCATGATTTTATTCGTTAAATATATCATAAGGAAAATGTTTAAATAATTTTGTTGAACTAAAACGTAAAATAAAATAACGTATGAGCATTACAGTTTAGAATACATACCTATTGTTTACATTAAACCTTTCCATAAAAATGGGTTGCTTACAATACTAGGGGGCTCTGCCCCTGCTCGCTCCGCTCACCAACCCCCGAAGAAGGCTTCCCCCCCTCCCCGAATCATTTTGCTTATTAACACATGCAGAACTCTGCCCGCCTATTCGCTGCTTTCTTTCACTGAAAAGGAATAATAATAGTGCATATTACAAGACAAATGCAGAAAATTATTATGGAAATCCTCCTATTCAATGTCAAATTGAAATATATAATATATATATATTAATAGAACGAAAATCATAGTATCTAGACCATTTAACATTACAGATTTAGTATATGACCTTTTTTATTTCTTTTTTACAACCTTAAATCCGGGACACGGTAACCCAGTCGGTAGAGCGCCGAGCTCGTAATTGGAAGATTGTCGGTTCGGTTCTCGAGCCGACTAAAGACCGTCGTGTACACTAATGGTGGCTGGTGCACGTAAAATATGTCTTGGCCACAATATCCGCCCTGTTCCTATGAAAGTTATACCTCTGGGGGCCACCTAAGCTGGGGTGCTATCCCCTTCGTGTAGGACCGAAACAGTGGTGGCATGTGTCCGGAATATCCGTAGGGGCGTGCGTCCCAGACCATCGCCAATTATCCATAGTGCAGTAATGGTGCGACGTCAATCACAATCTACCTAATTATCTACCTATCTACAAACATGGATCATATTTTAATTTTCCCGCGTAAAAAGATTAATTTTCTAAACGTAGAGAAAAAAAAAATGATATTTATTTTCTTTGTTTTTTACATCCATGGTTTTGGGCAGCGGTACCCTAGACGGTAAAGCGCTGAGCACGTAATAGGAAGATTGCCGATTCAATACTTGAGCCGGACAAAGACCGTCGTGTACACTAATGGTGGCTAATGTGCACATAAAATCTGTCGTGGTCGTGAAGTCCTCCATGTTCCCATCCCCAATATACCTCTGGGGATCACCAAAGCGAAGGGGGATCCCCTTCGTGAAGGTTCAAAATCGTGATGACATGTCTCCGGAACATCTCTAGGGGTGCGTCTCAGACCGTCGCCAATTACACATAGCGCAGTATTGGTGCGACGTTAAATCCAACCTATTACCTACCTACGTACAACCATGGATCATCTTTTAATTTTCTCGTGTAAAATGACTTCATGACAGAAGAGCAACGTCACTGGGAGAAACTTTTTTCAAAATGGCAAATAGAGTACCTTCATAAACTTGTCATTTTTAGTTAATACCTTATTTAATTAAAATGATAGAAATTTCTAAGCGGCTGAAATGTCTACCTTGGAGTACTCGGAACACATTGATACCTCTCATGACGCGAGAGACCTTGCCCTCCGTTAGAAGATGCTGTCGCAGACAAAACAATTTTACGCCAGTGGCAGTAATGTTTTTTTAATATATAGAGATACTTTTCCATAAAATCGGTGGAATATTAAATTCTTAATTTTTTGGTTTAAATTTCTGACGATAAATTTAAAAAATACACTTTTTAATCATCAAATTTACGCTATAGCTTATATATATAAATATATATATATTAAGTTTTCTTCAAATAAATCTTCTATATAATCTCCCTTTTAGTTATTCTATATAATCTCCAACTAAATTTCTTGTATGTTTGATTCCTAATAATTTTTATCATGATTTGCAGCTTGCTTAATATGCATTTCCGTGATAATTTATGATATTTATGTATTTACTTATTTGTTAAAATTTTGATTATTTTATCCCTATTGTGCAAAGATAAATCAATTCAGGTGATTTTTTTTTTTTTCTGATCTACTAAACTTTATAAGCTAATACTTCTAATTAGTGTTGCCAGATCTGGCGGATTTTTTATTCAATAATCACCAATAATTTTTAATTGTAACGTTTGCCTAACCACTTCGAAGATTGATAGTCTATTATGTATATCAAATATCACTTCTCAAAATTATTGGTGACTGTTGAATAAAAAATCCGCCAGATCTGACAACACTGCTTCTACTCTACTAATACCTGAACTCTTAATGTGGGTTGAATGCCGAATACATAACCAAAGGGAAATTAGCACATATAATTGAGGAGCAAACATTCAAATCATGGTTTGAATGTTTCCTTCCAATGTCCTTCGGATACAGTATTTGAAAAAACACAAAAAACTTATGCATTTAAAAATAACTGCACTTAAGCCCGAATTATCGTTTGTTTAGATGTACTGCTAGTTACTAGGAAGATATATCGAAATATCTAGGAAGATATGGAGACATACTATTTTAAGTTGAGTTTAACGAAAAATAATTAAAACTTTTTTTTAGGGGGAGGGGGGAGGGGAAGAAAACACAGTTTGAATATTTGCTCCTTAATTATATGTGATAATTTCCCTTTGGTTATTTATGCATTTTTTCTTCATTTCTTTTATTTCTTTTTAAATTTTATTACTAAATTGGACCTAAACTATAGGCATTTTTTTTTCTTTTTTTATCAAAGAAGAGTGCACGGTCCCTGCGGAGATTATTTATTTATTTTTTTTTTTTTTTTAATTTAACTTTTAATAAAATAAATCATTATTCATTTTTTATGTTAAAAATCTCGACATGGTTGGAAACTCTTTTTTGTTACACTTTTTACATTTTCAATCTGTTCCTTAATGGCTAGTGGGTATTTCTTGTTTATTAAAGAGTGATTATTTTGAATGTTTTCATGTTTCTTTTAGATATTCCTGGACATATCATTTTTTATTCTTATGGAAAATTTTGGCATTTTTTAGCATACTTTTCCCTGCATTCTACAATCGTGCAATATATTATATATATATATATATATATATATATATATATATATATATAACAAAAATACGCTTACACTCTAATTTATTACTTTCTTCTATATTCAATAGAAGAAAGTATTGGATTCGTAAAAATTTTCGACAACGGGTTTTTTATAGATTTACACGTTTTGAGAGCTGTAGAACACGATTTGACCCTTTTTAGAAAACGTCTGTCTGTCTGTGTGTGTGTATGACCAAATTTTGTGGCAACTGTATCTCAGGAACTACTGCACAGAATTTCATACAAATTGATATGTAGTTGCACCTTGACATAAATTAGTGCCTATCAACTTTTGGTAAAAATTGTCTTACAGGTTGCGTTGCCATCCCGCTTTTTCTACATTTTTAACATGGTGGTGTAGGACAAAATTTTATATAAATGTGCATAAAGATAATTATTTTTTAATAATCATTATGAAATTTACAAGAATTATTTATAATAGAGATAGTCAACTGGGAAAAAAAATTGTGTGTGTGCCTTGCCTCTCCCCCTGGGAGGACGTCACTCCTCGAGGGGAGTAAATTTTCATGATCGGTATAAGAGCTCGCCAATACTTTTAAAACGAATGGTTGAACCCTCGATCTGCGATAATTTAAAATAAAGTTATCGAATTTTTTCATTTTTAACAAAAAAAAAAAAAAAAAAAAAGTAATATTGGCAATAAAATTGACTTTTTTTTTATATTTAGTGTTATACGACGTCTCTAATATGGAAATCGTCTGCATTATTGTAGAAGATAATTTTTTTTAAATAATAATTTTAATAAATTATTTTTACTGAGTGAATTTGTATAGGAAAATGTAGAAGAAAGTCATGTGGTGGCCACAACCATTATCATTTTAGAATAATTTTCTTTTATTTAATTGTGATTGCATTTGTAGAATATTACTTTAAAAATTTACTAGTGTGAAGAAAAGGGCGGGAATACAACTCTACGGAATATTAACACATTTGCAGTTGCCCATTCCTTTAGTATTTTTTCAACAGCCACCAACAATTTTTAGAAGTGGCATTTTATATACATAATCGACGATTATTCCAGTGGATTCGACTTTTATGAATATCAAATGCCTGTTCTAAAAATTTTGGTGGCTTTTGAATAAACACTGAAATGATGGCCGGCGAATCGACCAACTAGCGACTACTAATGGGTTAATTAGGATGTTGGCAAGTATGTATTTAATGCATAACGTTTAGATATTTAAATTTTATTCCGAATAATTATTTTGTTATGAATTTAATTTTTTATTATATTCATTGAAACCTAATAATAGTCTGGTATTTAGCATTGATATTTTGCTATCATTTAAAATCAAACAAAAAATTCATAAGAATAGCAATCCACATATACTGTTCAAAATCGGAAATATATATATATATATATATATATATATATTTGCGTAATACAGAGAAACAAATACACAAAAGAAATAAATAAACAAAAGAAAAAAAAAAACATATTTATTAATTAGATAAAAAATTTTGCATAAAGTATTAAAAATTTGACTTTTTTTTTCTTTTCAAAATTTGAATAATTAGTTAACTAATTTTTATAATTAAAATGAATTAAACCGGGAAAATAATACTTTAATTAAAAGTTTATAACAACAGTTATTCACTGATCATAAAAATATTTTTACATATATACTAGCTGACCCGACAAACGTTGTTTTGTCATATAAATTATTTCTAGAGAATATTTTGCTAGAAAAAAATAACTAACTTATTGTAAGTGTGTAAGGATGTGGTATATAAGTGAAACAGGTATGGAGCGCTGTGAACGGTGACTGTGAATTTCGATTATAACGTAAAAGACATAATTAACGATTAAATAAACAATTTAAATTGGATTGAATTGTAAATCTAAACCATTCTCGAATCCACCTGAAGACACACAAAAAAATTCATTAAAATCGGTCCAGCCGTTTAGGAGGAGTTCAGTGACATACGCACAAAAGTATGGGACCCCTTTGGTGACTTTAAATATTTTAAGCCATTTTTGCGATGAATTGAAATGGCTATCTCAATTGTGAAACTAAAAATCTTGACGAGAAGCGTCCGAGCTACTTCGGTGTCAAATTTCAATTTTTGCCAAAGGGATCCGATACTAAAGGTGTTCCATACAAAAAATAAAAATAAATAAAATATCAGTGACATACACACTTACAAACGTAAGGGACCCCATTGGTGACTTTAAATATTTTAAGCCATTTTAGCGATGAATTGAAATGGCTATCTCAGTTGCGGAACTAAAGATCTTGGCGAGAAGCGTCCGAGCTACTTCAGTGCCAAATTTCAAATTTTGCCAAAGGGATCCGATACTAAAGGTGTTCCATTCAAAAAATAAATAAATATAATATAATAAATTAGCTACACAAATAAATTTGTAGGTTAGGGTGGTTGTTAATCAACGCACGTGTAAATTTGATAGAAAATTATATAAAATACTCACTCCATTTCCGCACTAAATTTGCAAAGTGTATAGTTTTTTTATGCACACTTCAAAACTCTTCAAACACTAATTACATCTTGATGTAATATATCAGTTAGGACACAATTTTTTGTATGACAGTAATAACAACACGAAGTTACAAAATATTTTCCTGAATTTGATCGCAGCACCAACTGTCGGGACAAACTGGAATTACAATCAAGCAGAAACGGTCGTTTTGCCAAGCCAAGCTCAGAGAAAAGCAAAACAAACAAACTACCACTAACACAAAGCAGAACGCGCCAATAATAAAATCGACAGAAATAACCCAAGATCGTTAAATGCTTATTATACAGAAACCAACTTTCCCATGATAAATCGGCAATTTTTTTTTCCGTAAAGTTTTAAATATTTGACGAACCAAATATCGCAGTAAAATGAAACAAAAAGTAAAATATTCGTATCAACGAGATCTTTAATTTGAGATAAAAACGAACTTTCTAAGTTAATAAGTAAAAAAATGGGAGCATTTTCAATTTAGCGTAAAATTAGATGTTTTGACAACTTTTTGAAAAAATTTCTTCTTCAAGAATTTTTTTTTTTAAACAAGCTAGAGAATTCATAAATGTGCAGAATTCTTTGAAAACTGGTTTTTCAGATAGACAATTACTTAATCTAGGAACTTTTATAAAATTTAGCTTTTAAAAATCAAAATTTCCTATCTTAATTGCTGAAAAACTGTTAAATATCGCCAAAGAGACATAAATCGCCAAATATGAAATTGCTTCATCTCAGTTTACCCGAAAAATATTAATTTCAAATTGAGCTGCTTTTTCTTTTTATAAGTTATTTTTTTAACCAAAGAATCTTTGCTTTTATTATTTTGTACAATTTTAAATTTTATATCCCTGAAAACAGAAATGAACATTTTTGAATAACATTTGTTTCAAATCTATAGCTTGAATTGCTGATTTTTTAATATTTTTCATACCTTAGAATAAGAAAGTCAGTACACGATATAATGTCCAATTTGAATATCCTTCAATTCAATCTGGCAATGATAATTATGCTGCATAAAGATTTCTACTTCCTTCTATATAGTATACTAGCAGGCTTTGCCCGCTTCGCTTGTCATTTTATTGAAATGAATTTCGACTTTCGGTTTTTAATGGATTTACACGTTGTAAGAGCTCCTGAAAACAATTTGACTATTTTTAGAAAATTTCTATTTGCGTGTGTGAGTTCTATGTGTGTGGCGAAAGTTTTGTTCCAACTAGATATTAGGAGCTACTGCTCAGAATTACATATAAATTTATATGCAATTGAACCTTGATGTATAATAGCGTTTATCAATATTTGGTGTCAATTGCTCAACATGGTGCTGCTATACAGTGATTGCCGCAATTTCAGAGAAGGCTATATCTGAGTGACTAATACATGGAATTGCATAAATTTACAAATAAATTTACATTGTTACAAATTATAGTGCTTATCAACTTTTGTACCAATATCTCAACATGTGGCGCTGCTATACAGCGATTTTCACAATTTAAGGAAAGGTTCTGTTGCGTATAATGAAACAAAACTTAATATGTGAAAAGGCCATTATGAGACATTATGTTGATTCAATCTCGATGCCTATCGGCCGATAAGTGAAGCTCATATACTACAATTTATTTTTTTTTTAACTGAAAGGATGCCATCTGCATGGTGAAAATTTACTTCCGTTGGACATTTTGTGCAACAATACCTCTCTGAGTTGATAATATTCAGCATTCATAATGAAAAAAATAATAAATAATTTGTGCTGCGTTAATATGTATAGGAAAATGTAGAAGAAAGTTTTGTGATGGACACGACATACTAGTCTGCATAGAAAACCCATGGATAATGTCTAGCAACCAGAATTATGGAAAGTTTAACGCAAAGAAAACTTTGTAATACAGTTTACCGCAAAGAACAACATCGCACGAAAGCTGAGTTGAAATCCAGGACATATCTGATGTAAAGTATCAGGTTAATTCCAGTAAATATAAAAACTATTTAAAAAAAATAAATGATATCTACAAAAAAGACACTTAAAATGTACAAAAAAGCCAAGCTGAAAGAAAGAGAATTGATTAAAGTTGTGTCTAAAAAGGGTGTGATATCAAATTCCCAAGCTTACATTCAAATACTTATTTAATATTCCCTTTTAACTAAATTTTCACATGTGAATCAAGTGCCTTATGATAGGTTGATAGAAATCCTTATTTCCTGTACTAAATACATCGTAGCGTGTTTCTGAAAAATATTATTATTTTTATTTATGTATGATGGGCTTGGCGGCCATCTTTTAAGTAATGAATAAACATTCACACAATTTGAAAGAAGTTTCTTAAAATATATCTCATATAAAATTAATTTTGCTATTCCATTCAGCAGAGACGGAAATATTTCGATAACATGATTTCTTATAATTATTTAGTATTAAGTGCACTTCCATTCTATAAATGCCGGGAATAAAGAATATAAAAATTTAAATTAACGTAAAAACATGAAGGAGAGGTGAGAGGGGAGCATAGAAGATTCCACCCCCCGTTATATTTACCCAATTTGAATTTAGCTTCTTGGAATAAATATCTCGTAAAATAATATGGTTATTCCATTCAACAAGGGTTGAAATATTCAGATTAAAAAAGAAAAAAAAAATGCATTAAAAACATCGCAAAAGCCCCGTTAAGCACACAAGTTGAATCAATTTAAGTTTTAACAGTGTTAAGTTTGGCGCACTCCCATCCTCCCATCCTATAATTATTTCTCATTGCGCAGCACTAGTGCGATATAAAACTCAATTAACCAACCAATCAACCAACTCATCCTATAATTGATGAGATTTATAGAAATCAAACTAACGTAAAACTTTGAAAGATGGCCGCCAAGCCCATCATACATAAATAATAATAATAATATTTTTCAGAAACACGCTATGATGTATTTAGTACAGGAAAGAAGGATTTCTATCAACATATAATAAGGCACTTGATTCACATGTGAAAATTTAGTTAAAAGGGAATATTAAATAAGTATTTGAATGTAAGCTTGGGAATTTGATATCACACCCTTTTTAGACACAACTTTAATCAATTCTCTTTCTTTGAGTTTGGCTTTTTTGTACATTTTAAGTGTCTTTTTTATAGATAGAATATACGCAAGCGAAGTGTGACGTCACTGACCGTCAGTGAATGCAAGAAAAAGATTTCCTATGTTAATCTCCCATTGGATTTTTTATAAAAAATTATTAAAAATCGAGAAAAATTATTTCTCGATTTTAATCCCCGTATTTGGGTATAGATATGTATTAGTTATCGTATGCATGTGTAAGGTTGAGTTATTTTGCTCTCAAATTGACAAAATTTGAATTTTAAACTTCAAAACTCTGTCTTCCTTGGCATTTTTTGTATTTGGCGATCAAAAACGTAATACGAAAATATACATGCCAGATGTATATTTTCGTAATATGTATTGTACGAAATTGTTTCACATTATTCACTACTCTCTTAATATAAGTTGTTGAAATAACCATTATTTTTGAAAGAAATTAAATATGTTCGCCAGATGATATGGCTATATTTTTTTATCCGCCAAGAATGACAGAGTTTTGAGATTAAAAATTCAAATTTTTTCAATTTTACAGCAAAAACAACTCAGTCTAACGCATGCACATGATAACTAATACATATCTATACCCAAATATGGGTATTAAAATCGGAAAATAATTTTCCTCGATTTTTTGTAATTTTTTACAAAAAATCCAATGGGCGATTAACATAGGAAATATTTTTCTTGCATCCACGGACGGCCAGTGACATCATCACTTCGCTTGCGTGTTATTGAATATTCGATACTACGATCGTAGCGCAGTCTGCCGGATCCAATGTGAAACATTCCAAAATTAACAACAATTTATAAGTGACAAATTAATTAAATAAACAATTTAAATTGGACTGAATTGCAAATCTAAATCATTCTAGAATCCACCTGAAGACACACAAAAAATTTCATTAAACTCGGTCCAGCCGTTTAGGAGAAGTTCAGTGACATACACACGCACAAAAGAAATATATATATAAAGATAATAAATTCAATATGTAAAATTCAACTACGTCACGAGAAGTTAATAATAATATAAATAATTATAAAAAAAAAAGAAAAACTTTTTATAAACCATGTTTTTAAATTTTCTGTTGAATCATAGAACTAACTACATTAACACTTTATCAATGCGTATGAAATCTTTAAACCGATAGTGACGTCAATTTTCGTAAGATACATAATTTAATTGTTTACAATTTTTTAAAGCTCACGTTTAATTAAATTATTTATTTAATCACGTTTATTTATTTTTATGTTGAAAGAAATTGAACTCGTAATTTTTTTTGGCAACAATTAAATTATAGCTAATATTTTAATGGCTATTTATAAGGTATTAGGAGGTTATTATTTTCATATTTTAATTAATAATAAGAAAACTATTCGAAAATTTGGACTGAATTGTAAATCTAAACCATTCTCGAATCCACCTGAAGACACAAAAATTTCATTAAACTCAGTCCAGCCGTTTAGGAGGAGTTCAGTGACATACACACGCACAAAAGAAACTAGTTGGCATAGGTGGACTCTGCTCAGTTCCCCACCATATTTATGTTCTCAGAAATTTATAGTGCGAGACATATTATAATCATGTTAAAAGAAATGAATTTGACCAAAGCTTGATACAGTGACAGAATCAAATCCCCGCCTAATAGGCTATCCACCGTTCACTTGGATATAATTATCTTATTCTAATTTATTAATTTATTTTATCAGGGTCATTTCTGTTGTTTAGTTTTCATGCTACTATTTCCAATGCAATAAACCTCAAAATTTATATTTATATGAAAAATTTACAATTTCGCTATGTTGATAAAATCGTAAATTACGAATAATTTACGAAAATTTCCTAGTAGAATATTTGTATTCAATCATGTTCAAACAAATATCATAAACTTAATTTTGAAGTTGTCTAATGTATTTAGGATCCTCAAAATGGAAGTTTATGCTCAATTTTGCCTTATTCTGACATGTTAAGGAAATCGTAAATTCCAAATAACTTACGAATTTTTTTAAATTGGAAAAATCATAGTCTATGATATCCATGCCAGTATCCTAAATAATATTTAGAAAGTGGTTTGACATCTTTACGATGAAAATATCCCTCAAGATTGACGTTTATGTGAAATTTTGCTCTATTCTGACATGTTAAGAAATTCGTAAATTTCCAATAACTTACGAAATCTTTATATTGGAAAATTCATAGTTATTAATATTCATGCGAGAGTCCTAAATAATATTTCAAAAGTAGTCTGACATCTTTACGATGAAAATATCTCTAAAAATTGGCGTTTATGTGAAATTTTGCCCTATACTGCCATGTTAAGAAATTCGTAAATTTCCAATAACTTGCGAAATTTTCAAAGTAGCATATTTATAGTTACTGATGTTCATTCCGGCATGAAAACTGATATTTTAAAACTGGTCTGACAGTTTTACAGTAAAACGTTTCCATTTAATGCACGTTTAAGTGAATTTTTGTCCTATTCTCCCATGTTAAGAAAATCGTAAATTTCTAATTACTTACGAAGTTTTTAAATTCGAATGTTGCAAATGAATAGGGTTCTTGCCAGTGTCGAAAGTAATATTTTAAAACTAATCTGACCTCTCTGCGACAATTTGTTCTTGAGATATCGTGTACACAGACTAACAAACTGACGGACTGACCCACTAACAGACTAACACACTAACAGACTAACAGACTAACAGACTAACAGACACCCTACAGACAGACACCATAGAAATTTTGTCATTTTCGGATTCCTCACACCTGAAAACGTGTAAAAAAGTCAAAAAACCGAGGTCGAAATTTTTCACGATTACCTAAGTTCCCCAATAATATAAACGAAAAATGAAAACACATTCATTTTCATAATTGGGAAAACAGCAATTAATTGAAAAAATGATTTTATTTTTTTCCTCATTTAATAAATGTAAAATTTGCAAATATTTAAAATTTACGTTTTCTAAGAAATAAACGAAAGCAATATTCCTACACTGACTAATTTACATTCATATTCTTACTTATTAAGTTTTGACTATTTAAAAAATGAAGCTGAAAAACCCAAAAAGATACTTTTATAAATATCCCTTTAACTTTGTAATTCGTTTTTTTTTTTTTTTTTTTTTTTTTTTTTTTTATCTTTGTTTAATTCTGTAGTTTAATAAAACTTCCCTATTTCTTAAGGAAAAGATATATCTATTTTTTATTTTCTCCCTTTTCTATATGAAACATTTTATAACTGATAGCCATTTTAACCATCATTTCCATCTGTTGAATGATAGAATAACTAAAATTACAAACTGTGCACTAAATTTGAAGAATGACTGAATATAAACTTCTACTTTAAGAACTGTAATATGTATGAGATAGATAGATATTTGATTTATTACATAATTTAAATCTTTTCAAGTAAAAGTAAACTATTATTGCTATCTCAAAACTATAGAAAGTTTCTTTTTCTACTATCATAAACCATTTTTTTTTTTTTTTTTTTTATAAAAAAAAAGTTTTACTGATTGCTTTTTCTTTTTTTTAAGCATGAAACGGTATTTTCCGAATTTTTTTTTAGAACATTAGAAATTACATAAATATACATAAATTAAAAAAAAAAAAAAAAAAAAAAAAAAAAAAACTAGAGTTAAAAAATGAATGTTTAAGAAAATTATATTTTAATAATTACTATATGTTAAATACTCGTGAAAATGACACCTTTTCCTACTATTTTTTCATCCAGAAATCTAATTGGATAAACATTATTTTATATCTTGAAAATTTATTTTCACTCTGTTGGAAAAATAATTTTTCAAGATATATGATTTTCTTCCCAATCTGTTGATTGTGTGATATTAATGAATGTTAACGTTATTGTGTAAAAATAATGATAGAAAAGAAAGCGAAAAATTCCCATCCCTGAAAGTGTCTTGAAAAATAGTTGGATGTATGACACCTGAATGTGTAGCAAAAATAACACAAATGTATTAAATATGATATAGAATATGAGCATTTGTGAGGGAAAAGAAAATAAGCTGTGCTTATGCAAACATTCTCTGTCTCTCTCCTTTTTTTTTTTTTTTTTTTTTTTTTTTTTTTTTCTAATTTAACACTGATTTTATATCCCATATGAAAAGCTTTGTAAATTTCCAAGAACATTCAGTTAGTTATGTGCAAACAATTAACTAAAAGTGATTTCTTTTTAATTCATTTGCGCATATAACTAAAAGTGATTTTTTTTTATGTGGCTGTTTACCATTAGAAGTTAACAGATAATCATTCTGAATTATAAAATGGAAATTTACTTATGTGTAAAACATTAAATTAAAAATTCTTGCAGTTTTTTTTTTTTTTTTTTGATAATATGAATAATTAAAATTTTTGTAATTTAAAATATTGATTTTTCCTGAAAATAAATTTATTTTTTGGAATGGTTCAGTTATATTACATTTTCGATTTAATTATTTTGACAAGTTGATTTTAGCATTTTAAACAAAAATAACTTAATCTATTCTTACATTTATTTTAATTTCAAATTGTATAATAGCTTAAAATATATATATACAATATTTTTATTATATGTTTCTTAAAACCTTAATTTAATGAACTTTAAAAATATTATTTATATTAAAAAAATATATATTATTTAAGTTAAACATATTATTTCTATCTTTAATACTTATTTCTTAAAATCTTAATTTTGAACTTTGAACTTTCCACATTAGAAATGATTGGTATCGTATTACGTATCTTATAAATTATTAAAAGGGCCTGTCTTGGTATGAAAGAGTAACACAACTTATTCTTCTGTAAATAATATATTTTAAAATAAACATGTTAAATTAAGAAAGGAAAAACATTAAGAAAAACATGACAAAGATTATATGTTATACATTGATTCGATATCTGAAATCTTGCAAGAATTTGCATAAACCTAATTAACAATATTCCGCTGGGAATCACAGATTTTAATGTGAAGTACAGTTAATTAAGGAAAGAACAGTCGTAGTTTTCCTTCGATTAAACAATGCATATAACTACCAAAATAATCGATGGGTTTGTAATCATTCGGGGAAAAATGTCAATTATTTTAATCTTTATATAAAAATTGACGTTTGTTAAGGGCACTGTAGATGTTATAAATAATTTAAATTTACTCTCTCAGGATTATATATTTTTTCATATAAATACTATATTACATAAAAATATTATTAGTTTCAGGTCACAGCTACTTCAACTGTATTCCTCCTAAGGAATTAAGGAGTTTGGGTCTTTTTCGTTTTTTTTTTTTTTTTTAATTGATATTATTCTTTACATGGAAAACATTTAATTTTATTACAAATTAATGTTTAATGAGAAATTATTGAAAGAAGCATACTTTAAAGTAAAAAAAAACAAAAAAAAAACAAAAAAAAAATGCTTCAGGAAACATTATCTTCAAACCGAAAATTTTAAATGAAAATGAATAAAATCTTATTTTAATTGCTTACGAAAGTTTAAAATTTACTTTCAATGGTAATAAGCAATTTAAAAAAAAAAAAAAAAAAAAAAAAAAAAAAAAAAAAAACGCTCGAAATAACTCTCATTTAAATTTTGATTGTAGAACATTTCGCAAATTTAAGTCTGTTAGGTGCTGCAAACTCTCTTTCTCTCTATGTACATATACATATTAGAGATGAGACGGGCTCAGCCCGAGCCCGTAAACCCGAGGCCGAGCCCGATCGGGCTCAAATCTTACGCAAGTCTTCGGGGTCCGGGCGGGCTCGGATTCAAGCTAAAAGTTCCGTTTATTTTATTCTTCACTAACTGGAAAATGTAGAAAAAAAAAAAATATATATATTCATTTTGAGAGCACCTTTAGTATCATAATAGTCATGATAGGTTATAAATCACAAAATAATTTTGCAAACCTTATCTGCTTTGACTTTCCTTTTTCTAAATAGAACTCTTTTTTTCAACGGGATGCATATTATGCCATAGTGTTATACAGTAATCCTTCCTCCTTCGTTATATCGGGCCTCATTATATCACTCATTCGGATAATTTTTTCCCCCCGATAGGCGCGTTATAAACAATGGGCTGCACTATAAATATCTATTATATAAATATTGTATACAGAGACACAGACATTATAAATTGTTATAATAACATTTATAGTTATTTAAATTGAGGATTGGTAATAAGAAAATTAATTTGAAAATGAAAACGGAATTTAATTTTACTATTGTGTATGCATTGCATAGCGTACCACTTTCAATATCGGGCTCGGGCGGACTCGGGCTCCGATCACACAAAATTTTTCGGGCTCGGGCGGGGTCAGCTCAAAAATGTTTCGGGCCCGGGCGGACTCGGATTGCCAAAATAGAGCCCGAACTCACCTCTAATACATATATATATATACATACCAGTGGCGTAGCGTGAATTTGAATCTGGGCATGCTCTGAAGCCACCTATGGAAAGAACACTACTCATCAAGGCAATATCATTTCATCAAATTTAAGCGCAGATTTTTCCAGTTTCTTCGTTGGTTGGTTGGTTGATTGTAGGATTCAAGTTCGATTGACTACACATTGGTCCTAGGACTATAGATGGAATGCCTTCTGTGGGGAGGGGGGGTCTTTCTAAGGGGCCCTAGCCCCACTGCTAGTGGCAGCGCCTTAAGCGAGCGCTTGAATGTAGGTGCTTATCTGAACTCTGATAGTTCTTATACAAGAAGTTAATTATTACAATTTTTAATAAAGTTAAAAATTTACTTAGTTTCGATACCATTTGATTTCGATAGAAACAACCCATTAATAATAAACATTTCTCTTGAAAAGGAGGTATTACGGCTTTACATAAACAATTATTTTTAAAAACGTAACTATTATGTGTATAAAAAAATAGAAGAAAAAAAAAAAAGTTTCGTTCAAGAAAAGATATAACCAGACTGAGAAAATGTTTCTTATTCAAAAAAAAAAAAAAAAAAAAAAAAAAAAAAAATGGAAGCAGTATTAAAATTTTATTGTATAAAATCTATTTGATCGCATGACTTAATGCAAAAGAATGAAAAATAAATAGAACAGCGATCTTTATTAAGAAATGCTGATGGATGAAAGGAAAAACATGAAAGTTATGTAAAAATTTAAGAAAATAAAGCAGAAAAAGTAACGGAATATTCCAAAATAAATAAATAAACAAACAAATAAAATAATTAATTTAAGAAATTCAGATTCGAAAAGTAAAATAAACAAGGAAAAAAAAAGAAAGAAGAATGAAAAAATTCTATGCACACCTGCAAGATCAAAGCTACGCATCTGCCAATTCTTTGTAGATCTGAGATCAGTGGCCTGACCTTCATAGCGCATACAGGCACACAAGAAAAAGACATTTTGCTTTATTCATATTATAGAATAAACAACATTTGTCTTACTTTAATTCCTGGCGTAAGACTTTTCTTAGAATAAGTTATTTAGATTTAAAAAAAAAAGGCAGTTTTTCTGGCACATAAAACAATTTTTGGAAATTTATCGAAATTTTATTTTGCAATTTAATTATCATTTTGAAATATTTTTTTTCTTTTTTTTAAAAGTTTTTTTATTACATCACTGTAAAACGAAGTATAAGTTTTAATTTATCAATCAGTAGGAGAAACGAGCTCTCCTCTATGCGAACATCTCTACCGAAACAAAATCCCTAACGCTTTAAAAATACCCAAAACTCCAGAGTATGCTGTCCGGGGATAGCATGCCTTGGATCGTTTATACAGCGGAACTCCCTTTACTTTATACGAGTGAAAATTAGAGGGACTATGAATGTTCCCTAAAATATCAAAAAATCCCTATATCAGGGCATGCTTTACAAAGATAGAATGGCCTAAGCAATAACCGATCAGCAGGAGAAAAGGGGGACGATACTGGTCACCAGACGTCTCCTAAATAACGCGGGAGGAAGTAACGACAATAGTGAGAAAAAAAGCACTCTTATCCAGGAATAATGTAACAAAAGAAATTTCTTTCACTATAATTTTTCGAAATTGGATGGCGGATAATGTATAAATGGAAGCGAGTATTTAACAAAATTAGTTGAAATAATTTATTTTTAAACAAATTCTGTTTAAAGTTTAGACAGTTTTTAGCGGGTATGCGGCGCATGCCTAGCATACCCAGAGAATACGCCACTGATATATACATAGATATAAGTAGGAGAATAGTATACAAGTAGAAGTTTCATAGGTTATATCTGAACAGGCAATGAACATATATAATTGACAATTTTGTAGTTTAGAGCATTAAAAGTTGACCCAGAGAGACGCTAGGGCTTAGTTCGCTTCAAAGAAAATTGGAATCAGACTGACACTCGGTGTTAGATCTAAAAGTATACAATAAAATTTCTTAAAAACATTTTATTTTTACTTTCTTCTATATTAAATAGAAGAAAGTATTGGATTCATAAAAAATTTCGACCTACGGTTTTCGATGATTTTACACGTTTTGAGAGGTCTAGAACATGATATAACCATTTTTAGAAAATGTCTCTCTGTCCGTTTGTCTGGGTGTGTGTGAGACAAAATTTTTGTGGCAACTGTGTCTCCGGAACTATTAGTCAGATTTGTATATAAATTTATATGTAGATGCACCTTGAAATAAATTAGAACCTATCAATTAGAACCTATCAATAACATACCATAATAAATTTGTTGTGCATTTTATTGAAAATTTATGATACTGGTCTAATTTATTTAATTTCTGAGAAATATACTTCGGTATTCTTTATGGTATCAAAACCTTGAAGAATAATGAAGATTAAATAAATAATAATAATAATAAAAAAAAGAAAAAAAAACCTCTCAATATTGTACCAGTTTATTATTATTGTAGGTTTTACTTAAGCAGCCATTATCCAAATATCTTACGTTTGCAAACTGCCAGATGCTAACATATCATCGATCCCACTATTACATTGATAAATGTTTACATTATAGTGTAGTTATTCACATATTATTACCTATAGAATTTGATATTATGCTATTTTAATCGATCATATTAGAGTCTATGAAATCATGTAGATTTATAGTACAGCTGTAAATGTCCCCCACTGATATACATACAGCATTTGATATCACTATTTGTCCACTTTATGTCGTTACAGTTGATGTAATATTTATAGACTATTTCAGGGAATAATGTATGATATAAACATAAAATAATTGATGGTGCAAAATTGTATTTTATATGTATAATCAAAATGAAGCTTTAGTTATTATATTGGATAAACTCTTTCTTACTGCACTTTATTGTCAAAACATGCGTTTTATTATTATTATTATTATTATTATAATTGTTAGATTTATTCATGATTGAAATGATTGCTTTCAGAAACACAAAGAAAATTTGAAAAAAAAAAGCGTATTGTTTTATTTTGAAAAGGTTTTCCAATATCATATCTTATTTTATATAATTTTACAATTTTGCTGAATAATTAGCTAAGTTTAAGAAAAAATGTAGGGGACATTTTTAAACATATGTTATTGACCTTTTTCAACAGTTTCCAACAGGGCTGAAAAGTGTTAATGACTTCGGTTTGTCTGTCTCTCTGTCTGTCCGCGCTCTAATTTCAGCAATTTTTCATGGAGTTTCTTGAAGATGGTATATGTTATTCAAGTTCACTATTGGATGTTCCCTATTGAAAATGGAATAAATACCATTATTTGTTTGCGTACAGAGACATCGGAAAATATTCTAAAGGATTGAGATCCATGAGAAGTATTTCTATGAACCATATTTTAATAACATTACACAAATCTTAATGGTTGGTTGGTTGGTTGGTTGTAGGATTTAAGGCCGATTGACTCCTGATGTGTCCTAGGCCTAGAGGGGGAATGCCCTCCGTGGGGGTCTTTCTAAGGGGTCCTAGCCCGTATTTACGCAAGTTTCGGAGGAAACCACGGAAAACTCCGAACGGCTAGGTCGATGAGCGCGACCTGGGATCGAACCCGGCACCTCCCATCTACCAGCTTTGAGCGCAGAACCGCTCGGCCGCTGGTGGGCCACAAATCTTAATGAAACCGAAATATGTTATTCAAGTTACATATGGGATGTTTTTTTTTATCGAAAATGGAGAAAATGCTACAAATGGTTTGTGTACAGAGACACCCGTAATTATTCCAAATGAGTGCGTTCTATAAAAGGTATTTTTATAAACCATACTTTACTAACTTTACTTTGCACAAATATTAATGAAATTAAAATTCGTAATTTATATGAACCAAAGAATGATATCGATAAAATATAGTATGATTAAAATTAACATTTACAGACACGCACAAAAATATTCAGTTACATTAAGTGCTATTAATGGATATTTGCTGAATTGCATTTTCGGATACAGTAAGCGTTTTCAACATTTTTTTAAAACAATTTATTAATGCCAATATGATTTGCGTTAGTTTGTCTCTCTGTATATCAGTCCCGCAAACAGCGTCCGTAGTAGTTTTTATATTTCTTAACGGCTGGACGAAATTCAACGACATTTAGCAGGCATTTAGGTCTGTACCCAACTTAAAATTATATTTATCAACTTTTAAAATTTTCTCACGCCCCTTCCCCCTGGGGGCAGGACGCCAAAAGACGTTTGTAAACATAATTCGACTTCAAATTAATTCACGGTGAAGAAATTACATATGGAGAGACTAGGCGATGGACGAGAAAATCGATTTTGGTGGCTAAATTTCGCAAATTCCGGATTTTTAAGTTGAACTCCACCAAAAATGGTTAAAAAAATGTTGAAAACAGCATTGATTTTTCTACTGAATTATGAAACTTAGCACTAAAAAACAGATTACGGCGAAATTGGAACCATTTTTTATGAAGAAAAACGTAGAAATTTACTTTAATAATGTACATTTGAAAAATGTATATTTAAATAAAAATTAACGATTAGTGTTATTCCTTAAACAGAAACAAAATTACAAAGTTCATATTTATTATTCCTGCTGAATTGCATAACATACCATATCTCAAAAACCATCGAGAAAACGTTAAAAATTCTTGTAATATTACTATGAATTTTTGCGACCACTCATTTTTGGGTGTTTTCAGGAAATAATTTTACTAAGTATATTAATCGATATTGTTTTAAAAATAAGTATTTTTACAAAAAAGTAGAAATTCACCCCTTATATTTACATTATATATATATATATATATATATATATTTAATAAAAAAATAAAAAAAAGAATTATTTTACACATAGCTATAAAACAAAACATATACCTTTTGAAGACTACTATGTATTAGCTGTTTAAAAACTTATTCATTTCTAAATTACGAATATAAGATAAAAATTACCGCAAATGTCTCATACAAATGGCATGCTAAATAAATAAATAAATTAGTGAAAAGATTATTTCTTAAGTACATTGATCTGTAGTTGCATTTTTTTTTTTTTTTTTTTTTTTTTTTTTTTTAAATCCGTGATTTTATGAAAACTCTCATAAATTATCTTTTAATTAGAATTAAAAGACAATATTAAAAGAAATTAAATTAAAAGTAATTTAAACATACATATTAGTCAAACTCTACAATTATTTCAATACCACTATCTTAATAATCTGGTGTGTCACTCACACGACTTTCTCATACCTTGAAATTTAATACTATAAACATAGGTTGCAGATTAATAGATAAGATAACGAGTATTGTTATGTAAACATATGCTAAACAATTCATATTAGGCTTCTGAAGAGTTTTAGATGATAATTAGTTCTGTGTGAGGGGGGCTACCGCCCCCCTGAACCCCCCGTTTCATTAATGCACCTTTAATTCGGTTATTAAAAAATAATTCTCTTTTTAAAAAATATATTTTTTAAATTATTATTTAAAAAAAATTATCCTTTATGATAAGGCAGACGATTTCCATATTAGAGAAGTAGTATAACACCAAATATCCAAAAAAAAAGTATATTTTATTCTCAATATTAAAAAAAAGAAAAAAAAAAAAATGTACGATTTTTTTCGTTGAAAATAAAAAGAATCGATAACTTTGTTTTAAATTATCGCAGACCGATGGTTCAACCATCCGTTTTAAAGGTATTGGCGAGCTCTTTTGAAAGATACCCATCATGAAAATTTACTCCCCTCGAGAGGGGATTTCCCCCCCAGCGAGGCTCCTACATACAGAAAAAAAAATTATAGTTAACTATCTCTATTACAAAAATATATATTCGATTTCACCCATAGACGTAATGTATTAGAATTCTCTTGATTGTCCCTGTACACGAACCATTTGCTTGATCTTAACGAAAAGCGTACTGTAGCATCCTTATATGATACACATTTAGAATACCAAGTTTGAACTTTCTGCCACAATTTGTTTTTGAGATATGCTGATAACAGACAGACACACAGACAGACACACAGACACACAGACATACAGACACACAGACACACAGATACACAGACACACAGACGTGCAGACACACAGACATACAGACACACAGACATACACACAGACCATTTGCTAAAAACATGATATTCGTATTGAGGGGACCTCAAAACGTGCAAACATAACAAAATCTCGCGTTCGGAAATTTGACCCAAAAACAATACTCTCTCTACCTTATGGGTAAGAGAAAGTAAAAAAGCAAACATATCTTCCTCGGTGGGATTTATGCTTTTATATAATCCGCAAGTCACACAGGGACCGAGATCCTCAACTGATGGACCGACGGAAGATGCCGGGTTCTACTTCGTGTATTGCTCTTTGTCCTTGTTATTGTATGATTTTAATGTTGTTTTGCCTTAAACGCACGTGAATACATTTTAGTATCTCTTAGAAGGACCTCCATGAAGGGTATTCCACCCAGGCTTTAGTTCTAAGTGCAAACAATTTATTTTTATCTTTACATCCATACTAAAGCAGTAAGTTACACACACGCGTTTTACCTCAAACATTTTACTTAATAAAATGTAATTTTTTAGTACTTTTTGAAAATATAAATGTTTTGATTTAAAACTGATTTATCCTATATGATAATAAGAAAGCCAGAAAATACGGTCTTATTAAAATACAGAATTTTAATTTTTAAATAAAAGAAAAATTTTCTCTTCTGAAATGAATGCGTTAAAACAGCGGAAGATTTGGCATTTATAACCATATACTATGCACGCGAAGAGTTTACTGTGCATATTTCCCTACATATGCCATAAAGTATCTTAATGCTCTTCGACCTTCTACATTTTCCCCCCATCGCATACAGGTTTCTACAAAATACCAGAGATTTGAAAAAAAAAAAAAAAAAAAAAAAAAAAAAAAAAAAAAAAAACGCTTCATTTATTGAAGTAAGCTAAACATCTTATTTCTCATAATTAAACAAACAACTTCTTTGTGATATATTTAACATGCTGTGCTATTATTATTATTTTTTCTTTCCTGTAAAACCTTTTTATCATTATTTGACTCCCCTCCGAATATGCTTCCACTTTCACTCTTCCAACAGATGCCCCCCCCCCCACCTACAACGCTCCTATTTTCAATTTTGTACATTTATTTAATTTACTTTAATAAATATTACTTTAAAGTAGGAAATAACTGTTCTACATATCTTTATAAGGAATTATAGAATACGAATTTTTATGATTTCACGCGAAATCCAAAATTGTATGTGTTGTTAAATATATATATATATATATATTATGAAGTTTTTATTAATTTCAGACTAGTCTAATTATCTTTTTCTTAAAGTTGTATTTCAATTTTTCACTGTAAATGTGATAGCATATCTAAGTGTCTATTTTACCTCTGAGTTTTAGAATTCAAAATATCGATATTTCATAGCTTGTTTATTTCCACTTTTCTATATTATTTAACTTTATTGATTTAAACTGAACCGGAATCAACTATCATTATGTAAGTTTTAGAATTTAATTATCCGCAATTCTAAAGAAATGCGAAAGAAATACTTGATTGAAAATTTTAACGAACAACAATATAGATACAGTATAATTTGTGAAAAAGAATGACTCAGAAATTTGCTACAAAATAACGATGTTTTCGTACAAAACCATTATTAAAATCACATAAAACTTCTTTTAAAATAGTTTAAAGCATCTGTTATTTATAGATACAGATTCATTAATACGTTTTACATCCTTTGTATAGACAAATATTTATCATTCAAAATAAAATTCGGAGGTTTGAATTCCTCTTTTATTGTAGTTGTTTTTTGTTATTTAAAATCAAAATAACAGGAAAAAGAAAAAATTATTAAAAACTCAAAACAGAACACAAAGAATCGTTCTATGGCTTTCAAAGTTATCTTTTAGTGTTTTATCTTGGCATAGCGAAGCAGTCATTGTAAAAACAATTTTTATGTAATTTTTGTTTCTTAATTAAACTTACAATTGGAATTGCACTGTTTCTACGAATGTGTGTCGAAAAATTAAATCATTTTGTGAAATATTTCTCAATAATTAACTGTATGAATTTTACAATAATCTGGATTCTAAATATTTTAATTGAAAGAAAAAAAATCTATACATTTAAATTAACAACTTGGGTAATTTATTTAAAAAAAAAATAATTTTTAAGAGTGATATTTTTAAATTCCATATTTTCTGTTGAAAAAAAAATATATATATGTATTTTTTTTTTGCTTCTTAATTTTGCAGTAAAAACCAAGCATTTCAATACAAATGTTTTACAGTCGGTAACAAAAGTGTCCGAACACTAGCAAGAATTCCTATGTAAAAAAAGTACACTTCATACGGTTTTGTTAAATAAATCCTTATCGAATCATGTTCTTACACTGACTAAGAACAGGATTCGACAAGGATTTGTTTAACAAAACCGTAAGAAGTGTACTTTTTTTTACATAGGAATTTCTACTAGTGTTCGGACACTTTTGTTACCGACTGTACATATTATTTTTAGTTTAATGATGTCTTATTTTATCATTCTTGTTCTTCATTCATCATTATTTTTTCATTTCTTGATGTCTTTATTTTTTCATTTACCGTCAAAACGTAAATTATTGGATATTATTTTTTTCATTATATGCGTACATATGCAGATAAGTTCATCATAGAAGGCTATAAGAAAATGTTATTAAATAAATATTTTTAAATGAATCTTGTTTATTAATTCTTTCAGTAATTTAATTTATTGATTGAGCTATAAAATACGCGATCGAAAATCTTTAAAATACTTATGACATGTACAGTCGGTAACAAAAATCTCCGAACACTAGGAAATATTCCTATGTACAAAAAGTACACTTAATAATACAGTTTTGTTACATAAATACTTGTCGAATTCTGACTTTAGGCTGACTAAGAATAGGATTCGACAAAGATTTATTTAGCAAAACTGTATTAAGTGTACTTTTTTTATCCAGGAATTTTTGCTAGTGTTCGGAGACTTTTGTTACCGACTGGAATGTGCGCATTATAATTCATAGTTACCAATTAAAACGACTTCTAGATAAAATAATAGTTTAGTGTATACTATACAGTTTTTGAAGGGATTTTGTATGATTCAAACAGGTAAATATTTTAACAAAAATTAGTATTTATATATATAAAATTGTAAATATGGAACTCTAACAATGTTTTCTAATTACTTCATGATATAGTACATAGCATCTAAAATTAATTATGACATAGAACTTATAAAAAGAGCATCCCTCAACAGGTCATTGAGATCTAGATATATCGACCAGAGGTTTATTGTACCCAAACCGAAAAGCCTCCCTAAAACAAAAGTCTTGTAGTCGAAGCAAAGTTCAGCAGACACCTGACAGGAATATCCTGCAATTTCCAAGGCTTAATGAGATGCCGTGCAAGATGCTCAAACTTTTGAGCATAAAAAGCCCCACAGTCATACAAATGTGCCTCACAGTCTCTTCTTTCAGATAACAATCACGACAAATGCGATCAAAACTGATTCTCATAATGTTCAGATGCCTTTTAAGAGTATGGTGACCAGTAAGACAGCCAATAACTCTCCTTAAACAATTCATGTTAAGTTTTAAAAGCTTCTTATGACGCAGATCTGTACAGTCACGATTTAGTTATTTTGCTTGTCTTTGACCACCAGAACAACCCCATTGCCTATAATGTTTCCTACCAAGAAGCTTGAAAATAGAAGCTGTGAAAGAAGTGGGGGGAATACATAAAACTGGCTCAGGACCAGAAAGGAGTACGGTGGAACCAGACATTGCCAGTTCATCAGCCAAAGAATTTTCAGGATTGCCCCTATGACTAGCCTTATTATAGGAAGACATATCATAAAGTACCTTGTAGCACTCACTCATCAGAAAAGAGGTGTATTAAAAAAAATATTGCAGTTATTTTGTTTCCAATATTGATCCTGTTCAAAAACTCTCTCATTTAATAAAGACATTTTATTCTTTCATTAAGAACTATATTAATGTAGAAGTAGTAGAAATATGCGCCTCTTCCAAAGTAAGCTTTGATTCCACCAGCGCAAGTAGATTTTTTTTACTCTTGCACTAAAATTGAATTTATTTAGTTAATTTGAGTGCAGCACATAATACTGCCTATATATTTTTAATGCTCAGCTAGATAATAACTTTATACGAAAATAATCTGAAAATCTTCTCTACCACCTATTTCTTAAAATACTCTAGGATTCTAATTCCATTCTGTATAAGAGTTTTAGGTGATGAATTTTTTTTTCTTGTCATAATTAGAAATATGAAATCACAGAAATATTTAATTTTGTAAAGTTAAAAAATTATCAAAACTAGAAGGTTAATTAGAAGGTGCTGTCATTTACAAATTTGAATTTGAATCCAAAATAATTTTTACGGCAAAATAAAACCAAAGTACTTTAAAATATGTTTTTAAATTAAATATATATATATATATATATATAATTATATAAATACACTTAAAAAAAATCAATTATTCAAACACGGCATTATTTCATATAAAAAAAACATATAAACAGCATAGGAAATGGCCAGTAAAAAAATTATTTTCTAAATATAGAAAAAAAAAAAAAAAATCTACAGGTCAAAAATTACAATCCTAAATTAATTTTTTTTCTTTGAAAACATCTAAGATCACAGTTTTAATTTTTTATTTGGACGACACATTTCTTTGTTATCAACAGCAACATTGACAATTATTTTATTTTATTTTTATTCATTTATTTTGTTTACATCATTGATCACATTTTGATTTTCCTGTGAAAAATGACGCCAGAAGTCTTAAAGAACAATGATTTGCACAAACTTTTTATAAGAGGGCCAAATGAGTACCTTTAGTAACCCGACATTTTTTATTAATAACTTCGTTGATTAAGATCATAAAAAAATTCTAACTAGTTGAAATGTCCTCCTTGGAGTATTCGACACACTTTGATACCTCTCACGATACTGAGGACTTTGCCCTCCGTGAGGAGATGCGGTCGCAGAGAAAAAAAAAATGTCGCCAACGACACAACTTTCTTTTTTTTTTTTTTTTTTTTTTTTTTTAATATATATAGAGACAGTGTATTGTTTCAGAATGTTTAACTTTTGAAGCTAAACCATTTTATATATATATATAAAACTGTTCTCATTTTTCAGCTTTTATTTTATTCTATAAATTATAATATATTCTTTTAAATTGCCCAAGTTTATTTCATTATAGCAAAATTTAGCAATGAGTATCAGTTGAAATTTCATAAAATGGTGATTTATATTTCTAAATTACATTATGTCGCAATGATTTGTTTCTATCCGGCGCCACTTCTCAGACGATATTTTTGGTCAACGATTTTGGTCACAATAATTAGTTTAAGTTTTCATAAATTCTAAATATATCATTTTATTCTACATACAAAGAAAAATTTTTGGCCATAATATTGTTTTTTTTTTTTTTTTTTTTTTTTTTTCTGGCGTTATTTTGTCAGTCTTCTCGAGGCCGTTGTAGCATATCACTTCGCTCTTGAATTGAGCTTTTAGGTAAACGTATATTATCCCTCTCTCTCTCACCATCGCCATGTTTGAGCAACTCTCTGAACGTCTTTAATGCTAACTGGAAAAGTTATAGTTTAATCTGATGAAATACTTTCCAACCAGACGTTTGACTCTTCAATAAAATTACTTTATTTAGAATTTATTAGATTTGTTTTCTCATCACGGTTTAATGTATTTCTTCAATGTTTTAGGACCTGGTGCTTATTCCATACAAAATTACTTATGGCAAAAAAATCTTCACAGTGACAGAAGGAATATTATCAATAAGGTGACCAAACGTTCTCGAATTTCGACCTATGACCTCAGCAATTTGAAAATCCTTTGAGGACAAATGTTCTCAAATTTACAAATTTGACTTCAAATGTCCTCAGATTAAAGCATAATTTAGCTCTGTCCTCGAATGGCCCTTCAGTTTTAGGACGCTGCGATGATTTGTCCTCAAACTGGATTTCAAAAATTTCGTCGCCTTATACATTAACATGTGAAATGAGACAATACCATGACAGAAGCCTACAAAAATACTTCATCAAGCACAAAAACATGAAATGCTTCATTCAAATCAGAGCTTCATCCCCGATTCGCAAACAAAACGGAGGCAAACGAAGAAAACATTCAAGGACAGCAATGGGAGTAGTGTTAATGCAGCCCGAACACAGACCACCCTTTGCAACCTATTAAGGCAAGTACTAACAGAAGTCAGTCTATTCCTAGACCACAAGACGATAGAAGTATAGGGGACCATAGGGCAGTTACTCATGGGGTAGATACAATGGACAGCCTTAGGACATAAACCCCAAACTTTTACATGCTGGAAATTCATTTATGGCCTCATATATGAAAAATTGAACATGCTTACTAGCAACAAGCGGAAGCAAGCCAATCAAACATTCACGGGCAGCAATGGGAGCAGTGTTAATACAGCCTGAAAGAGGAATACAGACCACCCTTTGCAATCTTTTAAGCCAAGAACTAACTTAAGTCAGCCTATTCCTAGACCACAAGACCATAGAAGCATAGGGTATCATAGGACAGTTAATTATGGGGTAGATGCAATGGACAGACTTGGGACATAAACCCCAAATTCTTACATACTGGAAATTCATTTATGGCCTTATATAAGAAAAATTTAACATGCTTACTGGCAACAAGTGGAAGCAAGCCAATCAAACATTCACGGGCAGCAATGGGAGCAGTGTTAATGCAGCCTGAAAGAGGAACACAGACCACCCTTTGCAACCTGTTTAACCAAAACCAAACAGATGTCAGCCTATTCCTAGACCACAAGACCATAGAAGCATAGGGGATCATAGGATAGTTAATCATGGGGTAGATGCAATGAACAGTTTTGGGACATAAACCCCAAACTCTTACATGTCGAAAATTCATTTATGACCTTATGTAAGAAAAATTCAACATGCTTACTCCAACTCAATTTAATGTCAAAAAATACACCCATGAACTTAACCTTATTTGTAGCAACAGCGTATTACTCCAGCGCATATCACCAATCTTAAGTAAACTGTGAATAAGATTAAAAATAAGTTACATTAAAAAAAAGTTCTGATTTTTTTTCTACATTTGAGTACCGACAGTACTTGAAAGTACCATCGCCTTTAATTGCTAATTATAACTATAATAATGTAATATTTTTAATTGCTTATATCTTTAAGTTTTCTGTTAAGTAATCGGAAAAATAAAATAAAATAAAAACTTGAAATATATTTTCTCTGTAATTCATAATGCGGTTGAAAAAAAGCTAAACATACTTTCTAATAAAGAAAACGTACCGTGTTTAAAAAAAAAAAAAAAAAACATTTAATATGCTATTACATTCTATAATAATATAAATGTTAACTCTAAGCAATTTACATATAATTTATTAAATGTTAATAAGCTGTTTCATATATCTTTATAATGATATAAGCTTCATTACAAAGATATATAAGCAATGTAATAAGCAGCTACTTTGTTTTAAATTTATAAAATATTTGGCGACCAGGCGACGATATTTCACGAGCTCTGGTAGTATGTGTACATTTGTTTCTTAAAACACTCTCCGGAACTCATTAGTAATCTTTAAAAACAAATATTAAAAAAGTAATAAGATTTTTATTTTTGGTTCTCTGAAATTTCCAAAGTCTAAACATTAAATATTGGACG
Source organism: Salticus scenicus (assembly GCA_963930645.1). Lineage (NCBI taxonomy): Eukaryota > Metazoa > Arthropoda > Arachnida > Araneae > Salticidae > Salticus > Salticus scenicus. The sequence continues at coordinate 28,066,465 of OZ005654.1, read as the reverse complement.
ATTACCGTAAGAAGATTTAATGTTTTTCTAAATTCTGTTATAGAGTTACATTCAGTGTACGTTAAACAGTTATTCAATTAAGTTAAATAGAGAAGTAACAATTTTACAACAAATTTTCCTCGTTTAAGAAAGGGCGTTCTTACTATTTTAAATGCGGAACACGTATAAATTGTTTGAAGTTTATAAATCTAAACTAACCGTACTAAGTATTTTATTATTTGAACAAATTGCATTTACGAAGACGTCTCTTTTGGAATTGTACTTTGAATATAAATAGGTAATAAGGTTGTAAATAATATATTAAACGTTTAATTTTACTAAAAATATAGAAAGAGAATTTTTTTAATTTAAATTTTCTACAGTAAATTGTAATAATTTTTGAAAAATTTGTTAAAACTTTAGTATGTTTAAATTTTAATTTCAGTGTCTATAAAATTTCAGAGAACGTTGTTTTGGAAACAAATAAATTTTTATATAATAAATTAAACTGTTAATATCTGTAATAACACAAACAAGATAATTTAATGTTTTATTTGATTTTGAGCTTTGAAATACTATTATTATCAAATTAATATGTAAACTGTATACGATTAAAAAAATTGCACTAAAATCTTAGAGTTTTTCCTTTATTATATATATATATATATATATATATATATATATATATATATAATAAAAATAAAAAACAAGAAGAATTAATACTTCATCATGTAAGATTCGGATGAGAATGCACATATTATTATTATCATTATTATTATCATTATTATCATTTTGTGTTAGAATTAATTCATAAGCTGTAATATACGAATGTTATTTATATGTATCCTTTTTTTAACTTTGTGCATTTAATTTGAAGCTGAATTTTTAATTTTACTTTTATTTCTCAAGTTTTTCTTTAAAAATGTTTTATCAATGAAAAAGTACCTAATCTATGAAAAACAAGAAAAGTTAGAATTTGTCGGATGATCCTCGTTAATTTCGTCACGCAAATCTTAAAACAACCACAATATTGTTGAACGCATCTGAACATTTAATAACAATTTATTTAGTAATTAAGACCATTGGATTAAAAAATATATAAAATTCTCATCTTGACCCTCTTTACTTTTCTGTATTTTAGAGGTCTACGCGCTATTTTAAATAAATAAAGAATTCCACTTTTAAAAATGTTAGAGTTTATTTTCTTCATTCTTATATAAATTTATAAATGATACAACTATACAAATGACTTTTAAGAGACTGTTGTATAATTCTCATGCTATTATCAGTACAAGCTCTTTTTTAACATATTTTGATATTAGCATTATAAAGCGAAAAAAAAAAAAGGAAATAAAATAAAATAAAATAATTAAAAAAGGAAATTAGACTTATATTAAATATAAAATTCTGTAAAAAACGGAGTTTAATTTAGGCCTATACAATGTTTTTATTTAATCTATTTTTTAATATCAGCAAACAGGTGGAAACTGTTCCAACTTCTAATATATATAGTTCTTAAAATTTCATTCGTATATTTTTGCTCAATTTTAATTAATTAATTAATTTATTATTATTATTATTATTTTTTTAACATGATACGATAGAAAAACAAATAAAGTAGTTTTAAGTTTTGTCTAAATGTATGAAAATAGAAAAATTAAAAAATAACTTTACTTTAAAATATGATGTTGCGTTTCTTACTATATTCATTTATTAACAATTATTTTTACACATTTTCTCCCAATTAGGTTTTAATATATTTTTTAACTTGTTTTTAAAAAACAAAATACTGTTTTCAAATGATCTATTTCGTCCGAGAGCATTTTTGTCTGTCCAGTCATTCTAACAAGCAAAGAAGACCTAAACACGCGATGGTTGTAAATGAGGTGACCCTATCCATACCCCTCTGGAACTTGTTCTGCATATCAGAATTTGATGAAATTTGGTATATAAGTTATATGGACCATGGTGAAACGATTTCTGGAATAAAAAATAGTTCAAATTTTGACCACCAGATGTCACTTTTTAAAGATTCCTTATGCAAATTAGTCAAATCTATAAAGAGAGTTGCAGCCAAAGCTAGAAAATCATTCACCATGCTATTGCCATCGTTGAGCACGCCCTTACACAACAAAGATAGAATGTTACTGGTAAAACTCTTTTATCAGAATGACAGTGATAGCTTAGGTGCGCGGCGTGATAATTGACGTTTAAAGGGATTAAGAAAAGGGACCATGTCGAAGAATGGTTTGAAGAAGATGATTAGGAAATTTAAAGAGACTGGAGAATTGGTTGTGTTGCCAGGAAGAGGGCTGAAACCGGTTGCAAATTCAATTGTCGAAGAAGTCACTACTGCTGTGGTTGAAAGAGTCTTCAGTTCTCGCTTCTCTTCAGGAAGTTCTCGATGAGTGGCACGTGAGTTGGCGATTCCTTCGTCGACAGTGCGAAAAATCCTGCGATCCATTTTATAATGTTATCCATATAAGATCAATATGGAGCAAATGCTGCAACCTCAAAAACACGAAAAAAGCTCAGAATTTGTTTGCCGACTTTTGGCGAGAAGGGATGTTGATGACCCGTGGCCTTATAAAATTTTGTGGTTATATGAGTCATACTTTTCTTTAAATGGAGCTATGAATAATCAAAATTGCCTCATATGCGGTACTTCACTTCCTAATGTCCTGCACTCACAACCACTGCATTCTGTTTATGTAACTGCATGGTGTGGAGTCACTGCGATTTTATCCTTCGACTGTTCTTCTTTACAACTCTGACTCCTCAAGGTTCTAAAAAGTGCTCTGTCACGAGAGCACGGCACAGTGAACTCCTTCGACCATTAAATTATATGCCAAAATGTGGCATATTTAGCAAGCGTGATCCATACAATATTTTAGTTTTTTTTTTTTTTTTTTTTTCTTTAATCTTCCTTTTTTTAATCATTTATTGTTCCTTTGCATTTTATGTTTAGGTAATAGTAGAAAACCATAATATATACACTTCTTCCATTGAATAAGATCAGTTGTGTAAAACAGATGAGTGATCAAAGTGTTATCGACTTCCAATATTTTGGACCATGAAAGTGTTTTTGTCCATTGACCCGCACATTTCTCTACACAATAGTATGAGAAAAAAAAACGAGGATTCTAATGCATTAAAACATTTCATTACTTTCTGTTTATAGCATGTACAGTCGGTAACAAAAGTCTCCGAACACTATCAAAAGTTCATACATAAAAAAAGCACACTTAATACAGTTTTGTTAAATATATCCTTGTCGTCCTGTTTTTAGTTAGTCTAAAAACAGAATTCGACAAACATTTATTTAACAAAACTGTATTAAGTGTACTTTTTTTTATATAAAAATTTTTGCTAGTGTTCGGAGACTTTTGTTACCGACTGTATATTGTTTCACTTCATAATTTTTTTATTCCAGTTTCGATAGGCAATTCAAACACACTGATGGTATGCAAAATATTATACAAATTCAAGTTAACCGAAGATGTTGGTGTAAATTGATCTATTCAATAAAATATTTATGTATTTCATGAAATCGTATGCTTAAAGGCCTCTCCACTTATCGTCCCCAGAAGCCAGAGCCAATGTTATTCTATGGAGAATTTCGTCCCATTATAACTTATTAACTATATATATTTTTTTTTTATTCCATTTTCATATTCAGAAACTTCAGTACTGTTAAACACTTTATCGATTTCTAAAAATTATTTTTTTAAATTTTTAATATTTTATTTTGAGGTTGTAAAATGCGAATTTTCACAATGTGGAATTTTGCATTTTTGAGCTTAAATATGAAACCTTAAAAATAAAAGAAAAAATAAATTTTTAGAAAGCGATAAATTGTTTAATAGTTTTGAATTTTCAGAATGTGAAAACGGAATTTGAAAATATGTATTAGTTAATGAATGTGCGGAAAAATTTCCCATCGAATGTTATTCTTATTATATATATATACATATATATAAAGAGAGAGGGAGAGAGAGAGAGAGAGAGAGAGAAAGGGATATTTAATAACAAAAAAAAAAAAAAAAAAAAAAAAAATCAAGTGTTGGTGTGAGTATTAAGGCTGATTGATATCACAAGGGTTCTAGACTTACATGGAATGCCCTCCACGAAATTATTTTAAGATTTTTGGATTTTATTTTCGGATTATTTAAGAGGTTCCGTGATTCTCTATTGCATTTGGTTTTAATACTTTTAGTTACAGAATATTTTTAATTACAAAAGGAGTTTTAATAATAAAATATATATGCTAAAAAACCTAATTTATAGTTTTCATTACAGAGGCACAAGAATATATATATATATATATTATGAATTCTTATTTCGATGCATAATAAAATATAAAGATTTATGAAATATTTATGCTGAAATATTTTTAAGAATATCTATTAGTTATGATAGTGAGAAATGAAATAAGTATCTGAACTAGTTTTCATTAATGTAAGTAATATTACTTTAAATCTTTAAGGTATTAAAGTCTAAATTAAAAAATTAATGATTTCTTTTATTATTTGATGCATTTAGATTTAATATAATTATTATACATAATTTATTCTAACTAATTTAAAATCAAAATATCGTAAAGTTAATTATATTAGTAATTCAATTGACATTTATAAGTTTAATTGTAATAGCAATAATATAAATAAAACCAATATCAAATATTATTTTATTTCCCGATCCCATTTATAATCTTAATATTCAAAATAATATTAATAATTAAATTTCTAATACATAGTATAAGCTTTTTTTTTTTTTACTATATATATAAAAGATACTGAAATTTTCATGTTTAAAAAATTACATTTAGAATGATTTATTTGTAATATTAAATTTGTATAAAATTATTATGTAATATAAAATATATATTAATTAATATAAAATTAAGACTAATATAAAATTAAATCGCTGCTACAGTGATTTTTAACCAGGGTTGATAGTGTGAACAGCGTAAAATGTTGGCTCTGTAAAACCCCGCTTTTTAAATTTCCGGGTCGTTTTGACACGGGTTAAAGTTTCTTCATGTGAACGGATCTCTATATTGCCCAGCACTCTGTGATGTAAATCAGACAGATAAACAATCAAAACTTTCAGCATTCTAATGCCTAAAGAAACTTCTGAATACTTCTTTCAACTGGCTGTCATTCAATTTTGCAAGAAGAATTTCGTTGGAGTAAAGATGAAGACGTGAACATTTTGTGTGTTTGAACATCATGAGTCGGAACAGGTAACTAGAAATTAAACGGTACCTCTATAGCAACGACAGTTTCAATTTTGAAATGATTACACCAGTTGAACATGATAACCTATTTAAGATTCGTCCATTGATTGACAAACTGAATGACAAATTTCATAAATTTTGGGTATTTTCAGAAAGCTTGAGCATTGACAATCAAATAATGGTTCGATACTATGAATTTGATATTTATATACTAAATTTTAAATAAATTAGTATTCAACAAAATTGATTCTACAAATCTTCATCTAATCAAAAAATTCGTAATAAAACAAATAGAATCATTTATGTTTCATTTCAATAATAAAAGGTAAGAAAAGCTTACCTTCCTTCATCTATATTGTTCGAGGGATGAAATATTCGTTCTTAATTCAATAATAAGTGGAAACTTTCACTCATCAAATAGTCATTTTCTTTAAATAAACGCATTTTATCTGGTAAATACACAATCATAAATTATTAAAGACATAATACTGATAAAATTACATAAATACTTAACGCGCGCTAACAATACATAATATTTACATTTTGTAAACTTAGAACATTCTTTTTTTTCTTGCTATCGAACGCACAATTCCTCTCGTGCGCGCAGGCCCAGACGATCGGATTACAAAGAGTTGAAGTGGAAGTAGCTATTTTCGCAACACTATCAGACAATTCATACGCAGTAGTAATAAACAATGGACCATTTGTTATTCATTGACTGGCTATTGTTATCAGACTCAAGTGTATTAAGGTAAATGAAAGAAATCAGAAGATGATGAAAAAATCAGTGGATTTAGTTAATGTATTAAATAGATACTAATTAAATAACCTCTAATTAGATTGTTTTGGGCAAAAACCTATTTTGCTAAGAAATTTTGTGAAACAAACATTGAGGCATTTATCAAACAAACATGTTTCTCGTATTATTTAGATGTAAACTAATAGGAATAAAATAAAAATTGATGAAAAATTAGCAGTTAATGAATTAAATATGTTTTCTTTAAATAACCTTTAATTAGATTGTTTTAGGTAAGAATCTATTTTGCTAAGAAATTTACTTTAACCTCGTTAGTTGCAATGCTGTATTATTTTAAAGATTATATGGTACTTTCCTATAGAGTAATCATATTGCAAAGAACTAATTAAAATATATACAGGATTATGATGAAAAAATAAAGTTATCAGTAACAGTTAAAGTGAAAATAAGACTGAAATCGATTTATCATTATAAATGTTATTTAAATATGCTCAAACAAAATAATAATAACAATAATAATAATAATTGTATATATCGTACTTAATCAAATACAAGTGAGGTGTAAATACTAAGTAAAGCTGTTTATTTTCGTTTCACTATATTTTTCGCTCTATTGCGCAAGTGCCAGCTCTGCAGTAATTATACTAAAATTAATGTTTGAGATTAGATGAGAATAGAAGAAACGATTATGTATTTACATTATGCATTTACAGCTGCGGTCTTATTTTGCTCATTTTGTAATTATCCAGCAGTCAACCCTATTTGGAGTAGAATTATGCCCAATTGACGTGACTTACAGTAGATACATTTTAACCGTACACACCTGATTGATTTTAAATTAATATTATTCTTAGAAATTGTACATAAATCTGAATATTAAAATATCTTAAAGTCTAAGTATCATGAGAAATAAATCCCAAAAATGACTATGACATCAAAATAGCATAATGCTTAAAATTAACTATAGATTAAATATAAAATTTAAATTAAAACAAATTTAACTATTTGATTAATAATATTTTTGTTCAAAATTTTATTCATGCTCAAATTTTTGTTTTTAAATAAAACAAAATCCGTCATTAAATTTATCATCAATATTTTAAATTAATGTTCATATTAATGGCATGCATTTTCTTCCCAGGTAGCACATAACTTTGTTACAACTAATTTTATACTATTCAGGCTTATCTGCAACTCTATAACAACGTTATGTCCTACCTGGGATTATAATTATTATTTTTCAATATTTAATAGCAAAAACGGTAAACTAGTAAAATAATTATGAATTTTATCACCTTTTATTCATAACTTATTGAAGAAATTACTAAAGTGCACTCTTTGAGACACCAGACGATGGGCATACCCCCTCCCCCCTTCCCCCCCCTCAAAAAAAAAAAAAAGCCTAGATCCCACTTTAAGCAATCGGCTTTAAATACCACATCAGCACAAACACCTTATGTATGCACGTATTTTTCACTGTAGCTTTATATTAAAATAAGAATTCGCTGACTTGATTTAGAGATGACCCAACACTTTCTACAGGGTGCTTATAATCAAAGTTACGATTTCAACTACCCATCAGAGTTATTTGATATTTTACCGGAAAAATCGTGAAGCAATGAAATTTTGTTTGGGGGAGGAAAGAGGTAGTTCCAACATGTTCCTATAGATGGCACTGTCAGGGTAATGTCAGGGGAAACGCCAAAATGTACTCATTAAACACAGGAATGTTGTTAGCAACACAAGGGAATAGAGGGAACAACAGACTTCAAGTGTTTACTACAATTTTTTTAGCAAAAAGGCAAGAATACATGTTTACAGCGGAAACAGTCATAGTGAAAAGAAAAAAAGAGGAGCTTCATGAATCACATACTTTACGGATAATATTAACAGCACATTTTGTAACTTTTTTTTTCTTTTTTTTCAAACAAAATTTCATTGACTCACAAATGCTGGGGTAAAATACCAAAACACTCTGATGGGTAGTTTTAAAATTATAGCGCTTTGAAATCGTAACTTTAATTATAATCACCCTGTATATATAATCATTCAGAGATTTTAATTTCAACCATATCATTATTTGTATTATGCAAAAACTCTTTTGCATAGTTGCTAAACTGTAAGTTTTTTTCTAAAAAAAGACCACTACAATTTTATAATGGTATTTTCCAGTGCTAAAAATAAATAAATAAATAAAAAATAAAACACGTGATTACTAGAAAATTTTTACTAAAATTTTTTATTAAAACGTTAGTTGTGATACATCTTTCGGGAGAACTGGAAGATTTGAGAATTACACTTCTGTTATAAGGAAATTTCCTATCTTGTGTTTTGAGAATTTCTCAGGCACTTTATTACACATATTCAGTCACATTATCAGTAAATAAATAATATAATATAATATAAATAAATGAATTAAAAAAAAAAAAAAGTGAAGATTTTAATTGGTCTTATCTTTTTTAAACACTTCTATATACAACGACGCTGTCGTTTTCGTGGAAAATAAAATAAAAAACACTTTTCTGTTGTATAAGACATTAAATATTACATAAGTTTAAACAGTATTAAAACAAACAGCTTGACATAGCATATATGCCTCCTAATTTGCACGGTTTCAGAAAGAAGTCACTAATTTATAGAATGATTAATGTTACCACCAATTTTAACTAACAACAATTTCGTAGGAAATGATAAGATCTTATTTTCATTCCGTAATTAAATGTTCAGATGTATTTAGCACATTAGTGATTAAAAAAATAAAAGAATGAAGAACTTGTTTATTGTCCACTGAAGGAAAATTAATATGCTGTATTATTAAAAGCCTTAAAAAATAAGATATAGATTATTAAATTAACTTCATGTAAAACTGCGACTGACAGTGATTAATGTAGAAAGATTAAAAATTTACATTCATTTTTAATAATTTTTTATGCATAAAAAAGAGTAAAGCAAAAAATAGTATTATTTTAATCTCACCGCTGTATATTATTAAAGTTCTATGATTAAATTTATGAATTTTAAATTAGATATTAACTTCAATGCTATTTTTTAATTAAAGTTGGTCAGGCTTAAAAGAAAAAGAAACAAAATGTTTTAAGTAAAAATAAATTGAAAAAAAAATATTTTAATTCAAAATCCTAAATATAAATTACTTTCTGTATTGTTTCTTGTAATCTATATTAGTTATTGTTATTATTTTTTTTCTTAAATGAAACGTACTTTTTTTTTTTCTTTTTTCTTTTTTTTTTTTTTCTTTAGCGTAAAAACAAAAAGAGAAAATATTATATTTTTAAAAGAAAATTTTACATCTAATGCGAAAATTATGCAAGCCTAAAGTTAATACAGTTGACAGCAAAATTACTGAAACACACATCCACATTTTTCATATATATATTTTTTTAGTTTGATAGCCAATTTTTTTTATCAACTTACTTTTTTATAAGCAGCATAAAAACTAAGATCATGACTCGAAAAATATTTACTTAATAAAACATTATTATTTGCCTATCTTTTAAATAGGAATTATTGCTAGTGCTTTAATAATTTTGCTGCCGACTGTACATACAGTCGGTAACAAAATAGACCGAACACTAGCAAAAATTCCTATGTAAAAAAAAGTACACTTCATACGGTTTTGTTAAATAAATTCTTGTCGAATCCTGTTCTTAGTCAGTGTAAGAACACGATTCGATAAGGATATTTTTAGCAAAACAGTATGAAGAGTACATTCTTTACATAGGAATTTTGCTTTTGTTTGGACACTTTTTTACCGACTGTATGTGTAAATGCATATTAAAAACATTGCAGTCTATTTTTTTTTTTTTTTTTTTTTTTTTAACCCTATAAGCGTTAAGCCCGTCTTTTTCCGGATTTGAAATGTGTCTCGTAAATGGTCAGGCCCTTCTTTTTCTTGATAAAGATTTTCGTCTCTGAAGCGTTGAACCCGTCTTTTCTTAGATACATATTTCCAGGGCTGAGTGGTCAGGCCCGTTTTATTCCAGATTTCATTTCCCTCCTTTCGCAGACTCTTTGATTGACATGTGGGTTGAACGGATAAGAATAGTTTACAAGCAAATACAATTGATTCCCAACCAGATCTTTGGGGTTGTATCTTTAACAATACTCATGTATGTTTTGACATTAATCCTGCAGTTGAAAGATAACTTTTACTTCTTTGCTTTTAAACAAGTTCACAACATTTCTTTTGAAATGAAATAAATATTTCTCCATGTTGGAAATAAAATTTAAATGTTACATTCATAAGTGTAATTGAATTTTCTATATGTATGGGCGAAAACTTACATTTAAATAATGCTACTATTATCTTAATAATACAATGTAATCTTATGATTTAAAATCACTTATTTAGCTCTGTTTTAATAATTTTCCGTGTAAAATCATTTATAATTATATAACTTTTTTTTTTTTTTTTTTTTTTTTTTTTTATTAAAAAATATAAGTTATACTATGTTTATGGTTGACGCCAGAGTCATATGAATAAATATGAATAAACATTATTCCAGATTTAACATTAAATTAAAAACGAATCAAATACTTTCTTCTTACGCTTATAGAAAAAATTGCAAATAAGAAAGATCCAATAAAAAAAAAAAAAAAAAAAAAAAAAAAAAAGAAGAAGAAGAAGGAAAGATTTTGGGAGTCTGCATATACAGTAGACTGCCAGAAATTCGCACATTACAATCAATATAAACAAATAAAATTCACAGTAAAGATTCCAAGGGAAAGAAAATGGAGATAGTACTTAATTCAATAGTTATATTTTAGGTGCCGAATGAGACAGATAAAGGCAATTTTATTTGAGGTCTAGGTCATTTATGTTTGAAATAAATTAATAATAATAACTATTCAAAGACTGAAAAAAAAAAAGTTTTATTTATATTTCTAAACATAGTGATATATATATATATATATTATAATGCACAAGTCAATTATATGAAATGTTTTTATACTTAAATTTTGTATCTTATATAATAAGGCAAATTTTTATTTTTTAATTGAAAAAACATTATGCAATATAAAACTTCGTATATTTTTTAATCTTTAATTGCTTATTATTATTATTATTATGCATATTTTGCATACTTATTTATATCACTATTATTTTAAAATAATCATTATATCATAAAAACTCTAATTCAGAATTGTATAGGGAAAAAAAAAAAAAAAAAAACGGAAATCCACATTAAAAAAAAAAAAAAATGTGCAGTTTTTGGTCCCGAAGTGTGCGGATTTTTATTTCTTTTTTTTTTTTTTTTTTTTTTTTTTTATATTATACTGTATATATATGAAGAGGATAGAGATGAAAAATTAGATAGATAGATGAAATATAATGATCTCTTTTTATACAAATGCAGGGTAAAGGAAAGTAGTGTGAATGTCGCACCATGTTATTTATTATTCAAATTAATAGATTTGCAAATTTGATACTACACATAAATTTTTTGGCCTGAATAATATTGAAGGGATGAGTTATATTATGAAGCAATAAGTGAATAACATTTTTTCATATTTTTCACGCAATTTTTGAGTAGCTTTGATTCAAAATATCTCACTATTAGTGTTTTAGAACACTTTATAAAAAACTTTCTTTGAATAATAATTCAAGAAAAAAAAAATAAATAAATGAAATATAAACTTTTATCAAGTAAACTGTATTGATTACTATTATTTGCGCAATGGATATTTATTTTTCCAATTGTTAGGATCAGATATCCTGTGATATCAATTTATGACTGTTTGTTATTGTACTTTTAATTATAATTCATTTATTAAAATAAATTAATATTTCATGATGACGTTTTTTAGCACTTTAATTTTTTATTAAAAAAAAAAAAAAAAAAAAAAAAAAAAAACTATATTTTTAGTACATATATATAAAAAAGGCGGAATAAACTTACTACATCTAAATTCTGCAGTTCAGATGGCATATTTTGAATACTTTTATAATTATACAACATCCTTCTCACAGTACTAAAAAATCTGCGACTCATTCTCTAACATTGAATGAAATCAGAACTAAGTTAAGAAAGCTCAATATATATATATATATATATATATATATATATATATATATATATATACATATTTCATGATGACATTTTTTAACACTTTAATTTTTTTACTAAAAAAAAAAAAAAAAAAAAAAAAAAAAACTACTTTTTTTTAGAACATACATATAAAAGGGTGAAATAAAATTACTACATTTAAATTCTGCAGTTCAGATGGCATATTTTAGAATACTTTTATAATTATACAACATCCTTTTCACAGTACTAAATAATCTGCTACTCATACTTTAACATTGAATAAAATGAGAACTATGTTAAAGAAGCTCAATATATATATATATATATATATATACATATAGGAATTTATAAATGTAGAAATATATAAACAAATGAATGAAATAAAACCCGAAAATACACTGAGATCTTCATCAGGGAGGCCCCTCAGTGTAGGGATGAATGAGAAGTTTCTGAAAGGACAGTAGCTATAAGCTAATAACTATCCTTAGCCCCCAACTTCTCACCAAACAGAAAACCACCAATAACTGAAGAGAAATCAAACAAATATATAATGCATAAAACTACAAAAATATTTTATAAATTTATCAAATTTTAGAAGTTACAAAATTACATCAATTCACTAAAAAATATATATATATAATACATAAAAGAAATACTGAAGGTAAACTCGAAAGAATAAAATGAAATAAAAATACAACCCTTCATTTGAAACACAAACTATCTTCGGCCGACGGGGCTACTCGTCGGTTCTTAAATATCGCCCTTGAATGTGGAAGTAGAACAAACCGAGATAGGAAAACTCTGGAAACTCACAGTTAAAAATTGGGACGGGTAACAGTTAATTTGCAAGGTACTTTTTAAGTCTTCAAGAGCATAACTTAGATCTTCTTCATTATTGCAAATAGTATGAATTCTTTTAAGCTGTGCGAACATAATATTTTTTAAAACTTTTTTACTGATATTTGAAAACCAATTAGTAAGACTATTAACTTTAAAATTAAAATCTTTTCTTTTATCATATAATAAAAGGAGCCATTTTTCTTCTTTTCTCTTTATATTTAAATCCAGGAAAGACATTTTATCATTATCTGTACGGTTTAAAATTAATTCTTTAGGATATATTTTTTTAGAAATATTTTTGAAACAGTTTCAGTTGAAAACAATTAAATCATCAATAAATCTGAAGAAAGTAATATTTATAAAAATTTTTTCGAAAAAATATAAAAATAAATTTGCGAAAGCACTCGAAAAACTTGTGCCCATTGGGATCCCCCTCCGCTGTAAAAAGTAATCTTAAAAAGAACTTATATATTTAAAAAATCCCTGTTAATATATATATATATATATATATATATATATATTTAAATAAATAAACCTAAATAAATTTAGAACATTTATATTTATTAGAATTAAAAAAGGAAGAAAGGTAGCTCTTAAAATCTTTCCTATAGCTTTAGTTTTAGACAGATTGCTTTTGCATAGTCCTAAGCATAGTTTAAAAACAGTAAAGCTTCAAATATATAATTTGTTATAACTATGGTGGAAAAATGATCAAAAAATGATCTTTATAATTTTATTTATAAAGAGAATTGACTGGAAATAAATTTGAATTCACGGGAGTGGGGGAAGGGACTGCATATTTCTAGAGAAAACGTAAGTTAAAAAATTTGACCGCAAACAATTTTTCTATCATATTTGTGTAAATTTAAGTAGAGATAAAGAGGAAAATGCAGGACTATATGGTAAAAAAGAAATATTCTAGTGTGGCAATCACATAACTTTCTCTTACCCGAAATTCATTACCATAATGACAGATTGTACGTTAAAGAATAAAATAACGAATACTGTAAATTAAATGTTCATGAAAAACAATTTAAAATAGGGGAAAAACATGTTTTTTCTGATTCAAGAAACTTCATAACGTGTAAATATAACAAAAACACAATTTCGAAAAGTTGACCGAAAAGCAAAACTTTATCTACCGTACATATGGATAAAAGAAAGTAAAAAGTAGAAATGTAGATAGTAATTACCGTAAATAAATTTAGAAAAAATTATTTTAAAAAATTAAAATTAAGCGGGCATAAATTAAAATAGCCATACATAATAGTGAACATTGATGTTTGTCAAAACTGTCCATAATATTCTTTATACTAGACTATATTAATTTATATATTTCAATTATATTTCGTGAAAACAAATTATTACTTTAATGTTTTTGATATTTATAAACAAAACTTATATAAATTAAATCCTTTAGATATATTATATTTTTTAATATTATCAACTCTGTTAAGTTATACTGAATGATGATCAGATCATAATCATAAATGGATCGTCTTTTGGAATGCACGGTAGTCATTCATACTGTCAAGATATTAGAATAATGTATAGGATCATACTCATCCAAGAAGCATGAAAACAGTGGGGGGGGGGAAGAGAAAAGAGGAAGGAAAGAAAGAAAACTAATAATACATACAAGCAAATGCTATTTTATTCCATTCTTCTTCTTCTTCTTCTTTTTTTTTTTTTAAGAATATAAATACATATAATCTATAAAATGTTAAAACAGATTACTAAATTATCAGATGAATCCCTTATGATTTGGAGATTATCTTAAACGGAAATTTGTCCATTTTGATTTCTTTTTTTCTTTTTTTTTTTTGTATCTTTTGGAATGCACGGTAGACAATCATAAGAACCTCTAATATTGAATATATATTCCTTTGGAAAATATGTTATTGCATTGCATGAAATGCTTTAGATAAATGTTATTTTAACTCCAGTGTTTTTCCGTAATATTAAAACGAAGATTAATTGCAGTGCTCACTCGAGACTCAGCAGTATGAAAAGCCCAGTGTCTCCCCGCCCCCGTCCAAATTAATGTTTTACACACAACATTTTAAATAAAATTGCTTCATATTAGTTTAATTCATTTTAAATAAAAACGATTACACTTTGTTTGTTCTACAGTTTAATTACAAAAGTACTTTTAAAATTTAAATGTATAATATAGAATTATATATAATCAGCTACCTTTAGAAGTAAAATACACAAATTGCTTTCAATAGAAAAAATAGTCTTTCTATGTATTTTTTTCCTCCATTCTTTATTTTTTAAATTAATTTATATTAAAGTTAATCAGTGTGACTTCCATCAAAATTTTATTTTTTTCCCATTCACAGATATAGAGTAATCCAATCATCATGCATTTCAAACCTATTAAATAATATAAATTTAAATAAAGGATTGGGGCGATGCAAAGAGAAAGCCATATAATTAATCCATTGTTTGTTAAAATTCTAAAATTCTATAAAGAAATATTATTTTTTTCAATAAATAAATAAAAACAGTTATTCAGTAAAATAGAAAAAGAAATTAAAATACTAAAATATTATGTTTAACATACATACTTCTAACAAACGCGAGGGTGAAAATATTTTATTTCTTTCTTCCGTGGAAAACAAAATCAAATATATGTTATTATAATCATGGAAATTTCTTTGTCATTTATTAATTTTATTACCACAGCAGTTTTGTATTAAATAATGAATAACACTGCTCGGCATGAAAATTGCCTCTGACATAACTTCAGCATATTGTAAAATACATTATGTAAAATGACCTTCTGAATCCAAATAGGACGACCATTTTGACCTATAACCCATCGTTTTTTAGGAATGACCCCCTATTTTTATCATTTTTCGGTGATTGTATGGCTCTAAATTTGATTTTTAGGAGGGGGGGGGGGTATCTTAATCGTTAAATATCTTCTGAGGGGCTACAGCGTTGGAAAATTCTAATACATGGACTACAAGCGATTTTTTTTTTTTTTTTGTGGGGTGGGTGCGGGGGTGGGAGGATTTGCCACTGAAATTATGCATTACATAACTTTTATTTTTTAAATATATTTAATGTTATTTTTTCAACTTTATATTTTTTCGTTTTCAGGTGTTAAATTAATTATTTTTCATTCTTCAAATTACATGCATGGTCATAAAATTATCGGACATGGTAATAAATTGAGGGAGGGGGTGGTGTAGCTAGAAAATGGTGGGTGACTGGGCAAAATGAGAGTCATATTCGGATTCAGGAGGTCACATAAGAATTAGCAAAAATGGTGTGAGATCTCGAAATTTTTTTTTTTTTTTTTTTTTTTTTTGCCGCGTAGTGTAATTTAGCTATAAAATGTCTCATTTACTGATTAAAATAGTTTTATCTGCAGATGATCACATCTAACTTCTTGAGCTGCAAAGCATAATTATTATCAAATAATTTTCAGTCCATGCATTTTACTAAACACATATTATCATTTAACCCTTTAACTTACAATAGCTTCGCAGTGAAATTAAACATCCAACATTGTTTTATGCAACAATAAAAAAAAAAAAAAAAATACAATTGATTTTTTAAACATTTGTTTTTTCCTGTTCGTTAGAGATGATGTCTACGCTCGATCCCAGATACGCTCGTCTGCTTAGCTGTTCAGAGTTTTTAGCGATTTCTTACAAAACTTGCGCAAAGACGGGCTAGGATCCTTAAAATGATCCAACGGAAGGCATACATCTGGGAACCTAGCCTAGCGCATTCAATTAGCTTTAATGTCCCAACACACTTTTCGTTAGACAGCTGCACTACTCCGAAATTCGTCAAATGATGTTTCTAAGAAAGCCATACGTAGAAGGCATTTTAAATATCTTAGTAAGCGCGATAGCGCCTTTCTGCTTTGTTAATGAATTCGTGCCTAGCTTTTATCATCTGATGAAGTGATGTACTGTTATTTTGACTTGAAATAACTGTTGCAAGTTTTACAACTAATAAAGCTTCCTTGCAATGATACTTATTTATCGGGTTAATTATATTTGAATGTAATTAGTGTAACATGTACATGTTTCGAACAAGTTACTTCTTAAAAATTAAAAATGCCATTTTTCTTTCTTTTTCTTTTCCTTTTTTTTCTTTCTTTTTTTAAATATTTATGACCAATTTTTATTTTAACTATTAAAAAAAAAAAAAAAAAAAACTTTTTTTTTTTCGACATGAAAAAAAATACATTTACATATTTATTTATATATTCTTAACTCATGAAACATAGAATCTAGGAATATATAGTTTTTATAATTTCAATACATTTTTTAAAGTCGTATTTATGTCAAAAAATTTATTTACCGTCAGAAATTTCCTTTTTATTGTTATTATTATTATTATTAAATTTATTTGAATATTTGTCATTCATTTTAATTCATAAAATCTGATATCATTATTTTAGAAACTTTAACATTCTTTTAAATAAATTATAAATTCTTTTAAATAAATTATTATTCTTTTAAGTAAATTTAACATTCTTTTAAATATTAATTATAAATATTTTTAAATAATTTTTTAATATAAACAAAGGAGTCAAATCCTTCTGAAATTATAATAAATACATGTATGTTAACTTTATTATATTTTATTTATTTATTTATTTATTTTCAACATAAAGAAAAATAATATAATGATAATGGGCAATATATATATAGCATGTCGGTCTAGCAAGATTTTTTCAATTTTATTATTTGCACATTTGCACGTTCATTTTTTCTTTCTTCGACATAAAAGGAAATATATTTATCTGTTTATTTTATTTTTATTTTCGGCATTTTTTTTTTTTTTAATTTACAGTGTGATTTTTATTTAATATCATTTGTCCCAATATCATACTGAATTAAAAAATACGGCGTTAGCTAGATACCGTCCTGATTAATAGGTGTACCAATTCTTCATAAAATTTAATAATCTGGACAGATGCAATGTCAAACTTTCAGCATTTTTTCAAGGTGTAATACGATAAACGGCGAGAATGGAAAATCACTGTCTGAAAGAAATAGTAAGACCTGTTGTATTATGAAAAAAAAAAAAAAAAAGTGTTTATCTCTGGTAATGTTTTTAATTGACAGCTAATCTCTTTTTACTTTGTGTTTGATAAGCGAGGGGACTGAAAATGACAATGGAAACAACTTCAATTAATTTTTAAAAATCCAGAAATCTGGTTTCAAGTGCTTCGTTGTGAGTCAAAACAGAAAGTATGAAAACTTTTGTAACTCTTCAGACAGCTGTTACACAAACACATTATTATTACTGCTATTATAGATCAAATGATGTGTAAACGAAGAATTAACAAAATTTACTGGCATATTTGACATTCGATAAAAACAAAGGTAAAAAATTAATCTAGTAAATACACCCCCCCCCTTAAAAAAAAAAAAAAAAAAAAAAAAGAAAGAAAGAAACTAATAATAAGAATAACAAAATCCATTTATAAAATTATCAATAAATAAATAAATAAATAATAAATTAAATAAATAAACAAAATAAACAAAATAAATAAACATTTAAATAAATGTATATAAATCCAGAGAAGTATCTTTGTATCTATGTGCATATCGCTGTGTCTGTGTGACTGACTTTCTCTGGTGCTTAAACTAGTGATCGCAGAGCTACAAAACTTAGCAGAACTTGGACCATAAAAGTGCACCTCATTAAAATAGTTTTCACCATTCTTTTTTTTCTTTTTAATTATTTTAATTATTTTCTGTTTCGATTTCATTCATTGACACTTATGTTTTCTTTTCTAATATTTATTAATTCATATCAATCTGCGTACCTTAGCAACAGCTATTGCGCTATTTATTTTTTATTTAATTTTTTTTATTAGGGGGCGATTTTTCTTTTTTCTTTTTTGTGTTTATTGAATTCAAATTGTAAAATAGTCGAAACATATTGAATTTTAAATTAAAGAAACTATTTAAAAATTCATGTTTATGCATAATTTTTATAATGTCTCAACTTTTTACTTTTCATACAAGTAAATTCTTTGAAAAGGATTTTTTTTTTATTTTATTTTCTTTTTTTTTTCTTTTTTAATTATTTTTTGTTAGTTCATTTTATTTATCAGAAAAAATTGTAATATAGTATAAAAGATTAAATTTATTAAAATGGTCTTATATTGGTCGGAAATATATGGTAATATAGTGCGAAGAGTGTAGGATATAAAATACACGGCTTGAAGAAACATATTTAATAGATGCTGAGACACAGTCGTCTTTAAAATCACAGTTCTTAAACAATAACAGCTCCACCTGTCGTCGATAAATACCCAAATTAAAGTACTGAATAAAGACCCTTCTGAACATAGTGTGAACTTGGACCGATGCAGTGCAGGAAGGAAAAAAGCGGCAGTAGGCAGTCAGTACCCAAATAAAGTTCTAGAGCGATTTCAATGTAATTATTTTTATAACTATTATTATTTATTTATTAAGCGATTAAAAGGAAAAAAAAACGGTTGCTCAATTCTTTTGATTTTTTTTTTTTTAATATGGTGACTAGTGAAGTTTATTAATAATAATAAGCAATAAAAATGACTTGAAAAAAGATAGGACTATGACGATCTAACAAACACTATCGTTCAAAATAACAAATAATTTGTTTATTCATGTTGCCATTTTACGATTAAGAATCTGTTGTTTTCTGCAAATTATCTCAACCCTTTCATTCCCAATTTTTTCTCTCCATAAAACAATAAATCTTATATTTAGTCATAAATTTATTTCAAAAGTAATATATATAAACATTTTTTTTTTAAATAGGAGTGATAGCAAAGTACGAATTAATTTAGCTAACAAATCAACTGAGAGGTGTTTATTTATGTTTAATATAACCACTGATGCCATTAAAAATCATAAATTTTCAATAAATAAAAATGTCAAAATTTAGGAAGAAATATATACTGTAGTTAATTAAAAAATAAATTATAAACATTAAAAAAATAAATACAAAATATTTCAAACAATTACTTTACTTAACCCTTTATATCCCAAATTACCGTATTTTTGGAGAAATAGTTTGAAACTTTTTATTGTATATATATATATATATATATATATATATATATATATATATATATATTGCTGCATGAGAAACATCTCAAATTAAATTTACCTTAAACTATAGTTTAACTATAGGGAAACATTAAACTATAGGGAGTTTGAAGTTCCATTGAAATCCTGCGGTAAATTTAGGCTATATTGAGTTTTTTTTTTTTTTTTTTTTATGGGACTTTAAAGTCCCGGTGGATACAAAGGGTTAAAATCAATTTAAATCAAGAACGTTTTATTTAATTTTATAAATACAGAATATTTTATTAATAAAGAAGCAATCTTTATTTGATTATTTAACAAAGCAAAATGTGCAGTTTTTTGCGAATATGTTGAAATTAGTTGAAAAACAACAAAATTAATTTCCATGGACAAAAAAATAATTTCGTGCTGTATTGTAAGAAATTTATTTCAAAATTTATTTCTTCTTGCCAGTTCAAATTACTAAACTCTGATCTCCATAAAATTTAAAACAAGTTTCTTCAATTTTTACCACGTGATATTTATATAAATTCGAAACGTCTCCAAGAAAAATAGAACTGAAATTCTTTACTCTTTATTATATAACCATGTATTCCTCTATTTATTTGTATTATTCATTTCTCTCGACGAAATTAAATTCTAAATATTTAATTTATTATTAACTAGCAAGCCAGTGCGAATTTTTCGCACTTTATTTCTTTCTAACCTTTAAAATTATTATTATTATTTAATTTTAAAGCCATAAAAGCGTCATGTTTACACATGCATAAGCAAATTTATTATTGAACTTTTTTTTTTTTTTTTTTCATATTTTATTTTATCATAGATATAGTAATAAGACATAGATTGATCATCGAATTTGAAATAGTGATTCCTTTTCATTTGGGAGAAGCTGGCCATTTTACTTTCTTATGGATATTTTTCCTAGAGTTAATATACACGGTAATACACACAGATAATTTAGCTAATAAAATTTACGAATAATTTATGTACTAAAAGAGAATTAAAAACTCTAGCTACCAATTTTTCATTATTTTTCTTTTTTTAATTAACTATACTCTAGTGTACTCATATCTGCAAAAAACTGACTTTCTTTCGGCATTTATTATTGTACTTCTTTGAGATAAAAATCATCTGCATTCATCATGGAAAATAATTTTAATGAATTATAATTAATAAATAATTTGTATTGCGTAAATTTGTATAAGATTATATGTACAAGAAAGTCTTGTAGTGGCCACAACATATTAGTTATGTATTAAAACGTCCACGGCTGCTAGCTACATTTAAACGAATTTTTAAATTTTCATATTACTTACTAATGTAAAATCTTAAAATTTAAAGAGAGCATTTCCTTAAATATAAAGATATTAATTGTTTCATAATAATAACAAAGAACTGATTATAAAAATGATATTTTTTATAATTTATTTGAATATAACTTATTTATGAAAACTTGTCCCGTTCCTTTTCATATATTTATTAAAACACTTAAAAGCCGTGAAATATTCCGGCATTTAAAAAATTCATTAACATTCTACTCGATTACTATTTTCGAATTTTATACTTCCTATTGTCTGATGCCCAAACCTTTTTCGACACCAAAAGTCTTTGCACAATAACATGGGGATGATACATCTATATAAAATACTATATCTGTGCATTTTATGCAGAAAAAAAGTAATAATAATAATAATTCGTAATTTTATTTTATTTATTTATTTGGAAAGAATTAAAATTTTATATGTCCATTTTTAAAGCTTTTACCAAGTTATTATTTTCATATTTTAATTAATTTTATAAAATCCAATCGAAATTTCGTTACAAATAAGGTACCAAATGAAATTGGTGTTTTATTAGTATTATACATAAATTACTCTTTAAAATTTTCAGTCTTAACTCTATATAGAAATATCTATGCACTTATTTTTTCTGAAAAATAAAGCAGTGTTTGAGTTTTCCCTGAAAAATCAACATAACTTTGTTGAGAGGCAAATCTGGGTAAAGGATTGTCAACTTCTATCGTGAAAAGATATTTCCATTGTATTGATACACGCCCTTGCAACAAAGAGATTAACCTGCTGCTTAACTCTGTGTGTGGGGGAAAAATTTTTTCTTCTCAACTCTAAGATTTCCAGAAGTACAACGCTGAATTCTAAAGACCGGTTACTATTTTGCAGTATACAGTAAACTTTTCAGGTATTTTCATTGCAGCAATAGAAAAGAAGCCGTAACGTCGAAAGGGTTAATTAAAAGAAGTCTTTTATACATGTAGATCTATTTTTTAACGAATTAAATGTCATGATTTAAACTACTTTTTCTTGCAATCGCTATATTAAATATTTTATTTTGTTTTTATGGAAACATTAGGCAAGAGAATTATTATAGTTCTTGAAAATTCGTTTTTTTTCCTCTGTGTTAAATGCAACCAGATTTTCACTTTTTTTTTTTTTTTTTTTTTAGAACGTAAAATGGTTGGTTAGTTGCGTTTTACTTCGTCCTAGGGCTGCACAATGGGCAACTGGCAACGATCTGGGACTTACCCCTAGAGCTGGTCCATAGACATGCCATTGCAAATTTGATCCTCCACGGAAGGGATGGTACTCCCGTTTCGGTGAACCCCAGAGGTATATTTTTTATGGGAACATGGATGGCATTGCGGTCACCACAGATTTTACGTGCACCAGTCACCATTAGTGTACACGACGTTCTTTGGCCGGCTGGAGTACTGAACCCGCAATCTTCCAATTAAAAGGTATAAGGGAAATTGTGAAATTATTTTACTCGTTTTGTTTGTTGCAGATGTTTTATTATTTGATGATATATTATTTGTTGTTATTCTTTGTTTGGTTGTGAAATGAAATCATACATATATAAAAATTTACTATTGCCTTTGCATAACCTTTTTTCTATCTCTTTCCAATTTACTTTTTTTTTTCTCAATAAAGTTGCTTTCTAATAATTTTCATCTAAACAGCATTTTTACATTTGCAAATTAATTTTTTTTTCTCATCTTGTCCTTTATGTTTATTTGGTAACTATGTAGGGTACCGATGGATTTTTGAAAGAGTTCTTCATGATCTTTTGTTATTTCTATATAATTATGTTATTTTTTAACGAAACTATGTCATTTTTATCATCCAAAAGTCATTTTTATCTCTGATGATAAGGACTGTTTTTTCGGTGCATATGTTCACAGTTAATATTCCATGTATTCCTTTATTTTCACCATATTTTACTTGAAGTATAATTTTTTCAATATCCAATCTTAATTAGAATTTGTTCAAATTTTAAATTCTTACATTCCATTACGATTTGTGTTCGTGAAGAAATACGATATGCATATGTACAGTCGGTATCAAAAATGTCCGAACACTAGCGAAAATTCCTATGTAAAAAAAAGTACACTTCATACGGTTTTGTTAAATAAATCCTTGTCGAATCCTCTTCTTAGTCAGCGAGACGTATTAAAACCTCAACAAGAGCTTTAATGCCCCAACACACCCTTCCCGCTCTTCGATGTCTTTTTCTAGCCAATTTTATCCTTTTGTTTCTTCCGGTGTTAGCTGTTTTTATTTATTTATTTACTATTACTATTATTATTTATTTTTACACACAACATTTTAAGTTCTTTTCGTTTTCATCACATGCTTTTTCTATGAATTTTTAGTTTGTTTTCCTCGTTTGTTACATTCTAAAGTGCGGTGGCTATCATCACTTCGCCAAAACCAATGCCACTAAAACAAAACAAGCTTGAATATCTAAAACTCATTTGACCAAACTTTTCAAGGACGAATGACATTTAAAATCCCAGCATGATTTTGAGCGAGTGAAGCCTCTCTCTTTTACAAATTGTTATAAATAAACTGATATCCACTTCTGAATTAAAAAATAAAAAGTAAATAAAAATTCATTAGTTAGTCAATTCTGACTAAAATATAAAATAGAATTCGGATCACATAGAAATCGTTCTTGAATAATTACACTGCTCTGCATGAGAATCGGCCCCAATACCATTTCTGCGAATTCTTATATAAAATGACCTCCTGAATTCGAAAATCACGCCATTTTTGCCCCATCGTCCACCATTTTATTTTTGGGAGGACGGCCCCTATTTTTATCACTGCTTTGAAATTTTATGACTGTGAATTTCATTTAAAGGGGGGTGGGAGTATTATTTTAATTGTTAAATATCTTCCGAGGAGCTACAGAGGTGAAAAATTTAAAAATATGAACTTTTGTAGCAAGGGGAAAATTTAGGGGAGGAGCGTATTTGCCACTGAAATTATTATTTACATTTATTATATTTTATTAATATATTATTATTATTATTATTTATACATTATATATATATATATATATGTGAGTGTTGGTTTTAAAGTGTTAAAATAATCCTTTTCCACCCGCCAAACCAAATTCATGCTTGTAAAATTACCGAACAGTGATAAGAAATGGGAGGGCGTGGTGTCACAAGAAAACTATAGATGATTGGTAAAAATGGGGGTCATATCCTGATTCAGGAGGTCATTTTGCATGATGATCAGCAGAAATCTTTTCTTTTCTTTTTTTTTTTTTTTGTATAGCGCAGTGTTATTAGTAAGCAAAAATAACGGCAGATATTTTATGATT
Source organism: Salticus scenicus (assembly GCA_963930645.1). NCBI lineage: Eukaryota > Metazoa > Arthropoda > Arachnida > Araneae > Salticidae > Salticus > Salticus scenicus. The sequence goes on along the minus strand of OZ005654.1, from coordinate 28,041,916 downwards.
TAAATCCATGCTCATGGAAATGTCTATTATAATTAATTATTATAATTAATTCCATTATTATAATTAATTCCATTATTATAGTCCATTATTATAATTTATTATTATTATTATTATTATTATTTATACATTATATATATATATATATGAGTGTTGGTTTTTAGGTGTTAAAATAATCCTTTTCCACCGGCCAAACCAAATTCATGCTTGTAAAATTTCCGAACAGTGATAAAAAATGGGAGGGCGTGGTGTCACAAGAAAACTATAGATGATTGGTAAAAATGGGGGTCATATCCGGATTCAGGAGGTCATTTTGCATGATGATCAGCAGAACTCTTTTTTTTTTTGTATAGCGCAGTGTTATTAGTAAGCAAAAATAACGGCAGATATTTTATGATTTAAATCCATGCTCATGGAAATGTCTAATTTAATATTCATTAACATAATAAATTCAAATCTCATCTGTAAGCATTTCAAATATTGCATTACTTAAAATTACTTTAATTTTTTCATTAAATATATATATATATATATATATATATTTCTTAATGGGAAAAAAAAAAAAAAAAAAAAAAAAGAAAAAAGACAGTATTTCGAAATTCAATTTAATTTAATGTTTATAGAAATATCCCATTTGTGCGAAAAACTTTTAACTGCATCCCTGGAATGAATAAATATTAATATATTCATTTATTCAGCTTCCCTTTTCCTCATCCATACAGTATTTATTTTAGACTTTCTTTAAGAACACCATTAGCAAAACACTCACGTCTGCATCCCATGTGAGCTGTGTCGGTTAAACAAAACGTGATCCAGATCATTCACTTTTGAGGGATTTTTTATATTACATGGAACATTCTAAGAATGCAAATCGTGCAATAAAAACGATGAATCTAAGTAAAGTATGTAAGTCTTTATTTTAAATGTAAATTTCAATTGTTATATGACGTATAAATTTTATGGAATACCTTTGCTTGAATGAAATTGGTGACTGTTAATATCCTTATTCGGTTAATTTCATGCGAAAGTGCACAAAGTTCCCATAATTTTAAATTTTGAATTAATTATTTATTTATTTATTTATTTATTTATTTATTTTCATATAAAACATATCAAACCTTCAGAAAAAAAAAATATAATCTTTATATACATAAAAAGTAAATTTTTACTGAATTTAAATTTAAAAAGTATTAAGAAAAGATAATTCTAAATTTTTGCTCGTATTTTATTTATTTATTTATTTATTTATATTTTTATTTATTTACTTTTTTTTTTGTAATGTCTCTCATACATATTATTTTTATCATTGAGTGTTTATTTATTCATTTTTTTTCTTATTATTTATTTACCTATTAGATAAGATTTCTTTTTGCGTAAATTAAAGTTTCTTAATTTTAAGTGTGCCTTTATTCAGATTAATTGATGGATATAAATGAATCACTGTCATATCTACTTTTTATCATGTCAACCACGATACATGTTTACCTTATTAAGTGTCAAACATTTTTTCTTATGTTAAAATTTTATATTATTTACAAGTAAGATATACAAATATATCGCCACAACAAAATTCAATAAGATAAATTAATATTTAGTTCTTAAAATTGGACAAAAAGAGCTGCCTGATAGCATGTCTGTCACAAATGAAATTAATCATATATATAATCATATATATCATCATGTATGCAACCGCTCCCAATTATAATAAAGATTAAAATATCTCAAGAAATACATCTAGTTTTAAATCGCTATTGAAAATTGTATTAGCTGTCGCCCATTTCATGTTTTACAGTCGGCAGCAAAATTATTGAATTATTCATCCACATTTTTCATAAATATATATATATATTGTTTTATAGATAATTTTCTCATCAACTAACTTTTTTATATACAGTATAACACTAAGATCATGACTAGACAAATATTTACTTAACAAAACAGTATTAGGTGCGCGTCATTTAACTAGGAATTACTGCTAATAATTTTGCTGCTGACTTCAAATTTAAACAATAAAATGTCATTCTTTTAAAATATGTTCATTTTTAGCAATTATTTTATTTATAAATTTATATAAATTCGTTTGATCTATTAATTTGCATGCACATTTTGATGTAATAATTGTTTTTTTTTTTTTCAATAATGAATACCTTTAAAAATACATTTTCAAAATTTTGCTTTTAAATATTTAAATAAAAGACTATATTAAAAAAAATTCATATGACTATTTCTATCGTGTATGAAAAGGTGTTTAAGTGCAATATGAATCAAAACTTTATGCACGAAACTTTATGTATATCACAGGATTGAGAATTGCCTAGAAACTCATAACAACAAATATCATATTAATATTTTATTTGAAAGTTTTTATTATTTTGTAATAGAAAAACCCCCGTGTAAGCATTTCTGTTTAGTTTTACGAATTTGTGAATAAGATTCACACTTTAATGTCTATATAAAGAGATTTTATAAAATAATAATACTGTTTGTAATCGGTTCGTTTAAGAAGTAAAATCTTAATTTAGGTATTTTTCCTGATTATGTGAAATAATCGAACGTTCAATATTTTAAAACTTTCACCGCAAGCAGTGTTACAAATGTAAAGAGAAAGAGAGAAAGAAAACAAGTAAGCCGTTGGTAGAATACATTTATTGATTGTGAAAAAAAAAAAATAATAATAATAATAATAATAATAATAATCTGTAAAAACATTCGGTACCTAAAAGGACCCGCCTCATTTACCGCGTCGCCGGAAGCCCAAGCTAATGTTATTCTAAGGGATTTATTATTATTATTATTATTATTATTATTATTATTTTACTTATAATTAATTAACTAATACATATTTTTAATTTCTGTTTTCACATTCAGAAAATTCACTGTTGTTAAACTGACGGATGTTTTTTTTTAAACAGACTTTTTAATTTTTCAATATATATATATATATATATATATATATATATTAACTGTAAAAAAAAAAAAAAAATCACGAAAATTCGTATTTTACAGCTTTAAAATAAAACATTTAAAATTTAAATAATCCCTTAAAAAAAAATTAAGAAAAAAAAAAAGAAAAAAAAAAAAAAAAAAGAAAAGAAAAAGTCCGTCAATTTAACAGCTGTCAATTTTTTGAATGTGAAAACAGAATTTAAAAATATACATTAGGTAATGAGTTATAAGAAAAGAAAACAAAATTTCTCATATCATAACACTGGCTTGGGCAACCGGCGACGGTAAGTGAAGCATCTCTTTAAAGCGGTAATATGATGTTCACGGCTCCATGGGTACACACACGCGATTTTCAATCCTTGCGATGTGCTTTTCCTTTCCTAAGTGTTGGTACATCTTATTTTAAATCTTTCTGTACATATGTATTTGAAGCACAGATATTTTTTCCAATTTTCTTTAATTAAATTTAAGTTTATTTTTAAGTATTCTGAGAAGTTTATTTTTAAGTATTTTGATTTAACATAAAAAAGAAAACAAAAAAAGGAAAAGACTTTATATCTATAAAAGACTGTGTTTTATCACATTTACTGCAGTTTTATCACTTTAAAATTACAAATTTAAAGACTTGTAATTAAATAAATTTTATTACATTTAGCACAATAGAGGGGTTTCTCACTTAAATATTTACAAATATTTTAAATTCTTAAACAGGCAATGGTTAAATACAACGTGAAACGGCTTTCCATGAGGGGAGGGAAGAAAATGGCCTGTTTTATTTGATTTTATTATTCTAACACGTCTCCCTTCTTTAAAAATTAAATTACCAGGATGATATGAAAACATGATATCTGTAATGTGCCTCTTGAGAATTTAATTTTAAAAAGAGAGGCTACCTTTTGCAATACATCAGTAGGAATTAACGGTAAATGCCGAGATGAAAGAAGACTTCTATTGCATATAGCGGCTTGGCGCTGAACAAAGCGATAAAATTAAATTTTATTGCTTCATTTTATGGGATTTATTTCCGCATTTTGAAATTATACTTTCAGCATCCCTACTCTTTTTTTTAACTTTGAAATACTCTTTTATAATTATTTTTTATTATTTTTTATTTTTTTATTTGAAATAAATGAGCACACGGTAAATGTGTTTAATTTTTTTCGAATAAAAATGATTCAAGTTGATTATAAAGTACAAATTGTGGAATCTAAAGGATTAGAATTTAGTTTGTGGAAATAAATCATCATTTTTGTTTAATAAATAAATCTATAATGGGCAGGATTTTAACTAGAGTTAGTATTATTAAATCACTACCTACTAAATTTGAACAAAAAACGTATTTATTTTTTAAATTTTTCAATAATAGTTTTATCATTGTCACCTAATAACATGTAATTTCCTCTTAAGATTGTAAAATATTTACAAAAGAGCGTTTTTTTTTTTTCTTTTTTATTAAAATATTGACCATTCTACGAAATTCTTGTAAACTTTAACACTATAAAGAACAAGTTAATTTTCATCTTTTTTAACTAAAATATAGTTTAAAACGATAGTTAGGGGATCAAGAAAATTAGTATAATAGATCCATAACAGTAGAAAGTGCTGGTATAGTGAATGTAATTACCTTTTGCATATTTGTGTAAAAATAACAAGTCAATTAAATTTCATAAGCACTTATTTAAGAATTTAAAAAAAAGCTAACATGATTTAAATCAATAATATGCATAGTTTTCACCGAAATTTAACGCCACTTCACATAAATTGTAAAAGAAATTCAGAAATGTACGGTAACGGGTATACAAATGCACTTATGATAATACCTATGTATCTTACGAAATGTAAGTACGTGTATTAAACAAATTTTATCTGGTAGAGGAACAAAATCTATTTCAAATAATTTAATAGTCAATTAAATAAACCACATCATACTAAAATTCCTATCAATAATCTTATAAGTCCAGGAGTAGAAGGAGTAGGTTTTTTAAGTCGCACTATAGCTACGCATTTGGTAATTGGTGATTGTCTGCGACTGACACCTGAGAGTGGTCCGAAAATATGCCATCGCAATTTTGATCTCCTGAGGGACAGGGCTTCCCTGCTTCTGTAACCCTAGAGGTATTATTTGTACAGATCTTAGAACACGACAAATTTTACGTGCAACATCCACCCTTAGTGTAAACCACCATTAATCTTCGGCAAGCTCGAATATAAAATGCAATTTTCAAATACACTGAGAAAAAAAAAATATATATATATCGCCTTTCTCTAGAATGAATAAGGGGCCATTTTCTTAATCCCTTGACTAGAAATATAGATTTCCGAGCTATGCGCATAAGGCACGCCAATAAACTGAACAGACGAAATGATCGAGAATTTCTAGTGTGCACATTTCTAGATGGTGAAACAATATTCTGAATACTCTTAATATTCTGAATCCTTTATATTTCGAGAAATTCTCGCTTGATTTTCTAGAATTGGGTCATAAACCAAGATTGTAGTTGCAGAAACCCGCCTCTTGTAGTCTCATTTATTTACAGAGATTTTTTAACAACTTTGTCCTCGAGAATATAGGCAAACGCTCTAGAATTCTAAAAGGGACTTCTGGAACTCGCTTTCCAAGGGGACTAGAATTTATAAGGATGACAGGGAACTATTTTTTCTAGAACCACAATTTAGATTCTAGATGTCAGTTACAGAATTTTTTCTCAGTGTACGAGTTCGGTGCTCTACAGACTAGGCTAACGCGGCCCTCCTGAAAGTTCAGAATGATATATATATAATAATAAGATGTTTTATAATAAAACACAATTCCAAAATACATTAATAATATCATTAAAATTGTGGTAAATAAAATTCATCTGAAAAATAAAATCTAGTTTTGCCTAAATTGTATTGTTTTCAGCGGAAAAATTGAACAAATTGTAATTATTTAATTGATAAAGTACACTGCTCGGCATGAAAATTCCCTCTGACACCATTTCAGCATATCCTTATGTAAAATGACCTTCTGAATAGGACGCCCGTTTGGCCCTATCACCCCCCGTATTTTAGAAATGACCTATTTTTATGATTTTTCCGTGATTTTATGTCTATAAATTTGATTTTTAGGAGGGGAAGGCTTATTTTAACCGTTTAATATCTTCTGAAGGGCTACAGAGTTGGAAAATTCTAAAACATGGACATTTGCGATAAGGGAAAAATTTTAGTGGGGAATTTGCCTCTGAAATTAGAACCTGAATTAGCCTCTGAACATCTTATATATATTTTTAATGTGTTCTCAATGTTATTTTTTAAACTTTATATATATATATATATATATATATATATATTGTTTTTAGGTGTTAAATTGATTATTTTTCATTCTTCAAATCAAATTTATAGTCATAAAATTATCGAATAGGGAAAGAAATTGAGGGAGGGGGTGGTGTACCTAGAAAACAGTCGGTGACTGGGCAATATGGGAATCCTATTCGGATTCATGAGGTCATTTTACATAAGAATCAGCAAGAATGGTATGAGATCTCGATTTTTTTTTTTTTTTTTTTTTTTTTTTTTTTTTCAGAGCAGTGATATTAGTTTTAGTTTGGGAACTGATTAAGTGTTTTCAAGATTTTTTGTTTAAGAGCAAGAAAATGTCATTTAAAAACAAACTATAATTTTATATAAAATCAATTAGACATATTTTCGTAATTTAAAATGCCTTCTCAGTAATTTCGAATGCCAAAAATGCATATATATCACGAGATGAAACTCTTGGCATATCTGATAATAAACATTTTTTTATTATTTATTTTTATTTTTATATTATAGAGACTGAAAATTGCCTATAAATATTATTTAAAAAATGATACTTTTCTAAACAAAGAAATTGTTTTACATGAATTTAATAAGGAATTCGTTTTATTGTTATTTTAAATATTATCACATTTATTCCAATTATTACAGACATATTTGTGTAGGTAATTAATTTAAATAAAAAATCTACTGAAAATTTGCTTCTGTCGATGGAGAAACTAAATCCTCTCAGGAAACGGGTGCGAAAACCTTTGCTCCTACATCTCGAAATATTTTTCGAGTTGACTTTTACTATTACGTATAATTCTTTTTAATTTTATAATAATTCAACGAAAATAATCCATAGTGAAATGAAATGTATAAGAAATTTTATCCTATAACGCTATGTTAAAAATTTAGAAAAAAAAGTAATGGTAAAGCTACCTTTTGGGAGAATTTAAACAAAAGATCATAGGAACTAATTTGTATCAAGATGATACTTATCATGATACCTATCAATTTATATTTAATGCTGTAGGTACAATCAGTGCTGCCAGATTTGAGGGAAATTTTTATTCAACATACACCGTTAAATATACTTGTATCGGTTGTCTAATTACATAGACGATTTCGGTAAAAGATATTTCAAAACAATTAGCAAACTGTTTCAATTAAAATTTAGTGGTGGGTGTTAAATAAAAATTTCCCTCAATCTGGCAGCACTGGGTACAATTGCCATAAATATTTGTCAGACATAGAGAGACATTTTCGAAAAATATTTTAGTCGTGTTCTACGCTTATGCACCACAAAATCTACTGAGAAGTGGGAGTAAAAAATTGCTATGAAACCAATACTTTCTTCCGTGGGATATAAAAGAAGTTAAAAGTTAGAAAATTTTTGTATACTGTAGATTTATTACTCATATTTCTTTTACCATAAAATTTCGTAAAAAATGCGTAATTCTTTATCAACAGTATATAACTTATTCGATACTTCAACATGCTGATACTAGAATAATTTCTCCCGCCAATTAGAAAATTTTGTTATTGGAAGTTGCTTTCTTTATCGGTATCCTTCTGCGTTAAAAATGATTACAGTAGTAAATGGATTCTGATACTCAGCAAATACTTATCAAAAATGTTGCCGCTTACCTTCGATATTAGAATAAAAGAGAAAACAAAGGGAAATGAAGATTGTGAGTAATCAATGGAAAAATTATCCCGGGTTATTTTAGATAAACTCGGAATAATCAAAAGTGCCTTTATTCTCCATAGAATTGCTTATAGATCACTTAATCCCTGTTTAAGTGATTCTGACTTTATATTAAACATGCTTAATTTGGGTTTATTTAATTATAGAATTTCTTTAAAATCTATTATCGATGGTAATAACAGCTAAAAAGATAGACCTTCCAATATGTACATTAAAGAATATTTGAGAAGTGTTTCTCCCTTTCTTCTTCTTCTTCTTCTTCTTTTTTTTTTTTTTCGCTAAATTTTAGAGAAATCTTTAATAATTACCCTATTTACTTTCTCTAATCTTTGGGGTATATGTTTTAACTTATTATATATATATATAATAATTTCCAAGAATTTTTAATGTGGAATAACATATAACAAATACACACTCTCTCTCTCTCTCTCTCTCACACACACACACACACATATATATATATATACATATATATATATATATATATATATATATATATATATATATATATATATATATATATATATATATATATATATATATAAAGAGAGGGGAGAAAGAGAGAATCTTACATTAACGTTTAAACAAAATATGAACATGTGTACCAATTTTGAATATGTCTAATAACACTGCGCGGAAAAAAAAATAAAAAAAAATCGACCTCTGATACTATTCTTGCTGATTCTTGTGTAAATTTGCCTCTTAAATCCGAATATGACTACCATTTTGCCCAGTAACCACCGTTTTCTCGGGACACCAACCCCTTCCCCAATTTTTATCACTGTTCGTTAATTTTGTGGCCATAAATTTGATTTGGAGAATGAAAAAGAAATAATTCAACACTTAAAACAATATATATTCATATATAATGTTTAATAATTAACATTAATAATATATTTAAAAATATATAAGAAATATAACACAGAATTTCAGTGGTAGCCCCCCCCCCCCTAATTTTCCCCTTTGCTGCATATGTTGATGTTTTAGAATTTTTCAACTCAGTAGCCCCTCAGAAGATATTTCTAAGATTCTAAGATTCTAAGACGAAAAGAAGCCGCTCACCACTATGCAGCGGTTTTAACCTTTAGAGAGGGGCTCCAAAGCCACTGTGGAGATTCAGAAGAGCCCGTCTTCAAAGGTTAAGCCTCCCCCGTTGTGTTAAAATAATCCCCTCCCCCCCCCTCCCCCTAAAAATCTAATTCATAGCCATAGAATTACCGAAAAGTGATAAAAATGGAGGGCCGTCCCAAATAAACTGTGGATGATAGGGCAAAATGGACGTCATATTCAGATTCATGGGGTCATTTTACATGAGAATTTGCCATAATCGTGTTGGGGGCAATTGTCATGCCGAACAGTGTAGTCTGAAACTGAAAGTAAAAATTTCAATTTGCATTCTATCTGAAAATACAGTATAAAATTGTATTTATTTATTTTTTAAACTTTCAAATTAATAACGTTTGATAAATTCTTTTACACTGACAGTTTATTCTTTTTTCTTTTTTTTTTTTTTCTTAAGAGACAATTGACAATTTTTTACTTCGTAACTATTTTTTCTTTGCAAATTAAATTGCGAATTTCCTTTAAACATTATGTTAAAAACAAATAAATATTTCAATGAAATATAAATCATTAAAAATAAGAAATATTTTCTTTTCATTTTAATACAAATTAAATAAAATAAGAAAAGAAAGAAGAGGAAAAGAAAAATAACTAAAGGAATTTTCGTTCAATTAAACCTGCTTTTAGTATGTAAGCATTTATAAGCCGTTCATTCATTACTTTTTCAAATTTATTCAGTCGAGCTTGTAAGCAGTAACTAAAAATAGAACAGAAATTCAATTACGGGAGGGTTTTTTTTTTTTTTTTTTTTTTTTTTTTTTTAATCTAGTTCCTTTATTAACTTTGATATATTAATTTTTTGATGTTTCATATAAAACAATGTGTTTGTGCATGGTGTATTTTTAACACGTGTTTACATTGTTTTCCTCCTGTTGAATATTTAAGTAAAGGAATTTAAAATATAGATTATAGTTTTTAGAAATAAGTAATATAGATAAATGTATGTCTTAAATTATATTTAAAGTTTCCAAGCTTAAACATTCAGTTATAATAAAGAACATTGTATAAAACTTCTATACTCTATCATAAGAGTATTATAATCATTTTAAGTCATCAAAATTAATTGTAAATAATGCATTTTCTTAGAATCATGGGTCATGACATTTGTATTATATACTTGGACACAATAAGAATATTCATTAAGGGGGTCTTTTCAATAAGATAACGATAGTAGTGGAGATTATTTTTCGCTGAGTCATCTAATACACTTTTCCATAAGACAGCATATTTTTAAGATTTGTTAGGGGGGATATATACCCTTTGTTTGAAACCTTTAGCATATTTCTTTTTGAATAATAATAAAAGTAATAAAAAGATCTGTTATATGTCATACGTAAAGGGGAAAAAAATCATTGATAGTGTGAAACATACATCCCGTCTGGATGGTTTTTTAAAATGTGTTGTAGAATTTAATATCCATATAGCTATTTTCTTAAAAAAGTGCCATTAAATATTCATTTGATTGTTTGTAAATCATATGATGAAAATTTGTTATGGCTGCTGTAATAATTTAACTGATCATAGAAATCTAAACTCATGCAAAAATTCAAGTTATAAATTTCCGTATATATATATATATATATATATATATATATATATATATATATATATATATATATTAGTTGTGTAGAATATATACATTAAATTCTTTTAAAATTAACTCTTTTTAAATTTCTTTGGAAAAAAAAAAAAAAAAGAGTTAGAGAGAGAATTTTTTATTTATATTTTCAAATATATAATTTTTTTTGTAGGTGAATATAGGTAATTAAATATTTAATATTCCGAGATTTGAATTAATTTTGTAAATGTACTTCAACGCAAGTTAATCCTAATCATTCGAAAGTAAAAGTTATTCTAAATTAAATTTTCAGAAAAATACCTTTTTGTGATGACCTTCAATGAAATCTATGAATACAATGTCTAACATGAAATATTAGTTTGGTGTATTTCACGGATAATTAATTTTAATTGCTGTATTTACGGATAAAATGGATACATTTTAATAAGAATATTGAAAATATTGTAAACAATTTGAAATTATATTTAAAATAATGGAAAATATTAAAATAATATTTTCGCTACAAATAATTCAATTAATTACCTCTAATTTTTATCGATACAAAGTTGGTCATTATTTATTTTAAATATCATTCATGACAATCGCATTACAAGTAAGAAATAATACCAAGCTTTAATTCTAATTTATTCTTCAATTAATTATATATTATCCTGGATTTCCTACTTTTATGAAAATTGAATAAATATTAAATGATATGTGCATTATTAATCACACTTAATAAAAATTCCCTTACTTAGTCTTAGTGTAAATGAATAACTTGAGTTCCACAAGTATATTTACTGATTTATATTATTTTCGATCATTTGAAGTTTTATGATACAACAGAATAATGTATCTGGAAATAACACAGGCCTAAAGAAATTAGTGACAAAATTTGATTTGGTGATTTCAGCAGATCTTTGTTTACTTAATTATTTATTTTGATATGCTGAAACCGAAAATGCAGCCCATTTTTCTTTATCACGTATAGATTTTTGTCAATAGTACAGGGTGTTTACCAACACGTTTTCTTGCATATACTACCATCATAACAATAGGTTGGTTAGTTTGTTGATATGGTTTTAAGTCACACTAGTGCTTCACAGTTACAACAATAGGCATCTATGATTAATTAATCATGGAAACATACTATAAAACTTACCATATAATAATATTGGTGGAAAAGTAATGGGAGAAATTTTATAGACAGGCACCCTGTATAGACAAAAATCTATACGTGATAGAGAAAAACTGGCTTCATTTTCGGTTACAGCACACCAAAAAACATAAAGATCAGTCAAAATTATAAAATCAAAATTTTACATGTTGACCTGTTTAATTAAATAGAAAATTACTATAGAAAAACAAAATAATTAAATCGCACTGGACAGACAAATAAATGGTTTTTAGAACGCTTGAGCTGTGGAATATTTCTCATCTTTGAGAAATAAAGCTAACACAAAAATTTTGCATTAAGTAAAAATAAAGATAAATTAATGTTTCGAATTTGTTTTACCTATCTTGTTACAGTAATGTTTATGCAGTCCAAATTGTTGTTCTTTAATGCACAAAAGTACACATATTTGATTAAAGAAAGAGTGATTCCAATTAATTTTTGCAATTTGAATTAATTAGAAATGTTTCCTACTCGAATAAAACTATATCCGTGACGCAATTGAAAGGATCTTATCATTGTAACAAATAAAACAAATATCTGTTAATAATTTCTATAAATCTGGGACTGTTAAGACTTAATATTTTGACATTCACGATAAATGAAAATAAACAAATTTATCACTTAAGGAGGAAAATCCAAGTAAATGAATGCCATCAAATATTCTAATGATCGTTCATTAGCAGGATAAATTCGAAATTTCGTCATTAACATAAATTTAACGATGTCTATTATTTCAAATTATTTTATGAAGTTAATTAAAATAAAGATCATTAAGCCTTCTTCCATAATTGCGTTCATTTTCTTTCGGATTTGATTATAAGGCATGCTTTTTCAGAGAAATAAAATGATTTTTGTTAATTATAAATTAACAAACGCATATTGAATAAAATTGAATATTGAAAGACGCAAAACATGCACTTACCTTTTTGTCTAAAGATTGAGTTCTATATAAATGATAGATATATTTTATTTGAACGTAAAACGGAAAAATACTTCTTTAAATATGCGTGTAACATGATGCATTTGTTATATACTACGTTTTAAGAAACTGTGAAATACATTTATGCTGTCAAAATTTGATACAATCTACAAAAGTTAATTTAATGATTTTTTCTTAAAATTTTTTTTCTTTATTTTGAAAGTACTAAATTGAAGTTCATTTGTAATTCATCAAGTTGGTAATATAATTAGAAATAATTGTATATTAATAACAGGAGACTTGGCGTTGGAATATTAAAACCCGAATAAACAACTACGTCAGAAACGCAAAAGAAAAATATTTGAGATGCAAACAGCTGTTTCGGTAGCCTTAAGCTAACCGTCTTCAGTGCAATTCTTTTTGCACTGAAGACGGTACTCTTAAGGCTACCGAAATTGCTGTATGCATCTCAAATATTTTTCTTTGGCATTTTTGACGTAGTAATTGTATATTGTCTTAACCCTTTAGCGCCCAGTGTCCTCATTTGAGGACAGCTAATAAAATGGTACGTGTATTTTTTGTGGTTTCTTGGAATGATTTCTGGTTTTAGTGAAAGTTTTTAGCGTCATTCTAAATGATCCCTGAATTATTATTTCATAAGTTGGATAGTCATTTTATGATTTTTCATTCGTCGCACATATATTTGCTTTTTGCGCAGGTATATGAACTTAAATCAAGTTGAATAATAATATATATTAAAATACTTTACTTTCGAGATATTTGTCAACATATAATAAGAAATTAATCTGTTACCTCAAAGTTTTTCTATCTCGAAGTTTCCTCGTTAGAACACTAAACGCCAATAAATGAGTATAGGCTTTTAATTTAAAACTATCAGAAGAATTGTTTAAGTTAATATATTTTACTGTCAGTTGTAATTTAATCAGTTAATTTAAAAGTGAAATAATCAACTAATAATAATTTCTGAGATTAACTCTGGCATTAACGTGTTACGCTAAAATTTTAAATTTATTATACGCATAGAAGCTTAAAAGTAAGTAAAGTATATTTATGCTGCACAGGAAAATAAATAAATGAAGCTCTCGCATAAAGCACAAAATTAATGAAACAAATCGCGACATACATGAGAAACGCTTTACTTCTTCGCGTATATTCTAAATGGCGGTAGAGTTGGACGATGAAAATAGTATAAAATGTTTTTACTAAAAGAAATAATATTACGAAATAGTCAAATTATGCATATCACACCTAGATAACGCAATATATATTATAACACTCGATTACAATTTTTAGAATAAGCAAGTGACTAAACAGTTTCATTATATTTATACAGTTATTTCATTATATTATGTTACATAGATATATGTATGGGAAAGGGATATAGAAAATGAAATATCTTTATCCAAAAATATTTAGCCTGTTTAAAGTCATATTAAAAATTTATATGTTATACATTTTATTTAACATAAAAGATTAAGAAAAGCGATATTCAAATCTTTATTACGATTTTCCCACTGACTAAAATAATAATAATAATAATAATAATAAATAATAATAATAATGAAAAAAAATATTTTTTGCCAATGATACAGATAGTAAATTTGAATTAAGGTAAACAAACTTTTTTTGTTAGATATGGAAGTTATATTTAATCGAAATATTCTAACTTATATATTACCTAATTTTACAAACCAATTAGAATAATTAACCGATACTCTTCTGTTATATGAACACTATAATAAAATTTATGCTAATGTGTCAGTTACTTCTACACTGTGCAATCGTAGAAATATTATTTTTTATTTTTATTGGTGATATAAATTGATAATCATGTAATTATTATGAATGATATTTTAAAATATATTATGCATATCAATGTAGAAATTTACAATTTGCGGTCTTAAGAACATGTAATTTTGAAATAGCTTCTTATTAAGTTTGTTATTATATAGTATGTTATATATTAATATTTAAAAAAGCTACGCTATTTCTTCGGAGCTGTTTTAACTAGGCATTTCAGTCTTGGGTTATTTTATCGAGGATTTCTTTTTCTTCTTGGAACTATTTAGTCTCAGATAATTTGACGGGATACAATTAACCAGAGTTAGTATCATTAATAAGTATTTATATAAGTTTTGTTAAAATTGGCTGGCCATGTATATGTATATATATATATAAGTTCTTGAAATTACTGTATTTTTGACATGGGCTATTTTGTCAGGGATTTATTTGTTTATTTTTATTAATTTAATTTAAATTAATTCTGTTTTTTATGAGATATTTTGCCTCGGGTATATAGACGATATGCCGTTAAGCAGTGTTAATTATGTTGAGTAATATGTACGATTTGTAAAATGTTGCTGGCCATATAAGAAAAAAAATCTTAAAAACAGTAGATTTTTAAGTTTAAGGAAATATTTTTTTTTTTTTTTTTTTTAAAGGTTGTATTTTGTTAAAACAGAGATCTTAGAATGGGAACCTCGATAAAGAAACTTTAAAATGAAGAAGCTCGAGGGTGTACACAAATATTTTGTTCACTAAGAGTGTCTGATGAAAACGAGAATTTAGTTGTGAAATATTCAATATGGGGGAAAATTAGATTACAAACTTGTAAAGGACCAATTTCATTTTAATTTCCTTTGTTTTAGTAGAATGTGGTATCTTTGAGTAAACAGAGGTAAACAGAGACTGTGTGGTATTAATAGATTATCTAACTAAACAAATTGAAATATTATCGTTCCTAACTAATTAACAATTGAAATAACTAGCAGATTAAAATCAACTTATTAATCATAATATTCCAAAAGTTTCTTTGTCGATAATACTCCTTTTAATTCTACGGAATTTTATGAATTTACTTCTAAGGAGTCCTTTAAAATTATCGATAGTGGTAAAAAATATTAAAAAAAAAAAAAATGTCAGAATGGTAGCTCTGTTAAATTTTCTAGAATTAATCTTACAATGTGTTTTATGTCAAAGCAGTGTATGTTTACTGTTCGAATATAATATAGAAAAACATCTATTAAAAGGATTATAAAGTCCAAGGCCCAAATTGTAATGCATAAAAAAATCGTACTAAAATACCTATAAATTAAAAAATATATATTAAAAGAAAATATGATTATTAAAACTGAATTATGTGAATTTTAATATTAGTGATAAAGTTTAAGATATATATATACATATGAGTATATATATTATGGCGAAACAACAAAACTTCATTTTTTTTTAAGATCTAGAAATATCATTTTATTTCTATAAATATAATTTCCTTGTTCTAACTATAAAGTAGCAACAAACTGAGTTTTAATCTGAAAATGTTTCCAAGTTTGAAAAAGTTAAAAAAAAAGAAAAAATAATAATCGAAAAGATTTTGATTGTATCTACTATTTTATGTTATCAGGCTATTTACCTAAAAAAGGCTAAAAATCCATAGAAAAAATCATGGGATGAAAACGAAAAAAACATCATAATGTTAAGTGTGTGAAGAAGAAACAAAAGGATACCAGAAGAAACAAAAAGCCAAAATTGACTAGAAAATGTCATCGAATAGTGGGAAGGTACTCGGGCTGGAAACCTAAAACTTTCGTCGATGGTTTAATACGTCTCGCTTATTATGTGACTAGGCGGTGACTAGGCTATTTATCGGGATTTGCACAGGTAAATTGTCATGCATAATTTTAAAGACTTTTAAAAGCAATTTATTAGCTACTTTCCTTAAAATAAAATACCTAAAAGCATGACACGTTCTTTTTTTCTTTTTTTAATGAACATGTCAAAGGCAATATTCCTCCAAAAGAAGCTTCTCACAGGATAAGAAGTTATTTCATACATCCTACTCCTTTATTCTGTATATGAAAGCAAACTTGCCATTCCACGATATAATGTAGAAAATTTGAATTTATTCATATTCTTCTTATAAAATGACATCCAATAAATCGAAAATAAAATGATACTTCGATAGGAAAAAAAGTTATTTATATTTATTGTATTAAAAGTTATCTATATTTGTGAAAAATAAGACAAATTACGTTTCATCCTATAACTGTGAGTGCGTCAATGAAATGCAAGGTTTAACTGTGTTTTTGGAATATTTTCATTAAAAGAAAATATTGCATTTAAATCTACTGGGGAAACCGCTTTTATATAAATTTTGTAGCACGTGTGATATTCGATTAAGATATTAATCTTTCCCCATCCACAGTCACCAAAATTAAACAAATTATAATAATCAGTTCGATTTTTAATAATGTTTTATACAACCCTATAAAAATCTACTTTATCATGCAATGTAATATATTATTATCTATTTAGGGTATAGGGTAAGTGCACTTTTAGAGCAATATCTGATGTTTTTAATGTTCTAGGCATCAGAAAATATTTTTACTAATCTTATGTCAGTACGTATGGTATGAAAGACATTCAGAACCACATATATGTTAAACATATATGTACATTTGATAGCAATTATTTTTTTTATGAATTTTTATTTGACAACCACTCAATGTTCCAGTAATTGACACTGCCAGTTTTTCATTTTATCAGTAATTGGTCCCTTATGTTCCAGTGTTTGACACTGCTAGTTATTCATTTTACCAGCTATTAGCACTCTGTGCTCCAGTTTTTGACATAATATGTTAAAATTCTTATATGTAAAATATAGGATTTTATTATTTTTCTTATTTATTAATTATTTCGGGATATATGTCAATTACTGGAGCATGCCAATCACTGGAGCACCTACCCTATCTTACCTTTAACTTATTTTTAACTAGCCGCCTTCGGCGACCAGCTGGTTCGCGATCCCTGAAAAATCCGACTTTACGAAATTCCCGCTCGGTGGCGCCTGCGGCGCCTTTTTCCCGTATCAGGTCTAATAACAGCTTATTGATATATCGTGAAAATAGCTTATCTAAATCGCAGTAAACTCCCGTGCGGTAGCGCCTTCGGCGCTGATATTTCAAATTTCTAACTTAAGCTAAGTCCCGCTCGGTGGCGCCTGCGGCGCCTTATCCCCGTTTTAGAACTTACAACACCTTCCTCGCTCATTGGAATTTGAAATATTGAAATTTTAAAATATAGCAGCGCCATCTGGCGGTAGAAATTTCTGTAATATATTGTTTAATTCCAAATCAACAAAGCTTTCAAATGATGTATTACTTATGAAAATATTTTAATTAGTAGCTGAGATACAAAAGAAAACCTAAAAAGGAAACCTTAAAATGTGTAAATCGGGTAAAATCTCGAATAATACTTTCGATAATATAAAAGAACTTTAAAATATCTTTCGAATGATGTATTAAAAATTATATAATCATAATTAGAATTTGAAATATTGAAATTTTAAAATATTTCAGCGCCATCTGGCGGTAGAAATTTCTGTAATCTACTGTTCAATTCCAAATCAACAAAGCTTTCAAATGATGTATTACTTATGAAATTATTTTAATTAGAAGCTGGGATAAAAAAGAAAACCAAATACCTTGCCTTAAAATCTTAATATGCCAACCAATTTCAAACGCTGCAACTCTTTTTTTTTTTTTTTTTTTGCCTTTTTTCCCTGTTCCTCAAGCCCTCCCTAATAATCGTACTCTTTCAAAAATATTCACAATCGAATTATCGGGCATTAAAACTACATACTACGAAATTTCGACTACTGCAAATACTGCAAAAAAATAAAAGAAGACAATCTTTTTCCAATAAATATGTCATTTTTTTAATTATTCATATATTTTCATGAAAATTGAACAGTAGCTTTATAATATGCTGTCTAGGCCGAATATTAATTCAAATGTAACGTGAATGAAAATTTGAAAAAAATTGAAAATTGCAATTTTTCCCCCCAGTATAAAACACATGATATCTTAATTCATTACAACCATTTCCGTTTTCATCACAGACATCACAGACAGTTGTCTCGTATGTGTTTTGTTTCCGATCGAGACCGCTTAGAAAATCGTCTGCCTGTTGCCAACTAAATTTCATAGTTTAGTTAATTTTAAAAAATCTAATTGACGTATCGATAAGCCGCTTGCACTCTTAGATTCGGAAAAAATTCCCCTTTCATTTGGTACCAAATTCGTAATGATCGGACTAATATTTCTAATTTATTTTCCATTTTTTCTGCTTTTAACTCCGTTAAAATATCTACTTTTATGCAATCTCGGTGAATTCTGAGTCATTGAGATCGCTTTTTGATTAAGACATAGGTCTACATTTTAATTAATATCTCCGCAACTAATTAAAATTTTTAAATTCTGTTTTGACTATCCCCTCGGGCAGGCTTCTGAGCACCCGTATGTCAAATTTTGTAGTTCTGCGTTCAGTAGGGGCTGAACGTATAGATGCTCAGACAGACAGACAGAGAGAGAGAGAGACAGACAGACAGACAGACAGACATCTTCTTTTATTATTATAGATTAAATGATAATACTACTAATGAAAATGAAAACCGTGATTTATTAATTACGGCAGGCATCTGCCGTTTGCATGTTAGTACTCGCATGTTAGTACATCTCACTCCAATTTTTATACTAATTGCCCATCTGCGCAGCACTAGTGCGACGTAAAACCCAACCAACCAACCAATTTTTATACTTTATTGAAACTTGTTTGACGTAAAATAATAATTAAGTGACTACATTAATAATATATATTCAAGAGTATTAAAAATCAAAAACACAACATCGAATTAAAACATAAGGTTCACGTGCATAGCCTTTCATTTCTTTTAAATATAGTTGATTCAAAATATTTATTCGCTAATTTCTCAACGCACACTAAGTAAGAGATGTTTCGCAATAAAAAAAAAAAAAAAAAAGATCTCATATTACGATATTTTGGCATACCTCTAAATTTTACGATATCTTGAATTCAGTTCATTTTTATTATTTCTATGTTGTGCGTATATATTTCTGTGTATACGTGTGCGTGCGTGTGTGCAAAAGAGGGAGAAAGAAAGATATTTAAAGTCATAGCGTGTAAACGTGTCTTTCGACTGAGTGCCAATGTACAAAGTTCGTCGATTGCCATTAGTGTCGGAGAAGAAAAAAAAATCAAATTAACTGCGATCTATAGACTCAAATTATTCAACATATTTTAATAAATTTAAAATATTTCAAAAGGAAATATACATATATATGATACATGTTTATTTTAAATTATGGTCAATATGAGTATGCACTACATAGTGGTTGTAATTGTTTTATGTGGAAGTATGAGAAAATGTGCATATATTATTACCTCGCATACTATGGTTTTAATTAAATGGAATAACATCGATTTCAGTAAAATAAAAGAAATATGCTCTTTTCTTAGCATTCCTTACAACTGGATCTTTACTGGGAATTTTGCGCTTACCATTTTGAGCTATTTTAGACGACGCATAAAAGAATTCGGATATATTATTGTCCATTATACAAATAAACAAACATGAAAAGAAATGTTTAAAAAACATATTATAATTTTCACTTTTGTTCTTTTAGCGATTGCATAACATGAGAAACATTTCTTAACTTGTAAAACAGATGGCGTCATTCAATATCTTATTATTATTATTATTATTATTATTATTATTATTATTATTATTTATCACTCAGAGTTCTAAACTTGCCAAAATAAATGTAGACGGGTTGATTTTCATAGTAATATATATAAGTAAAAAAATCATCTTAATTGCGTAGAAACAATACTGCACATTAATATTAAATGGATTTAAAATACATTGTTTGTTAATAACTTTTATCAGGTTTATAAGGATTTGCTGTGCAAAAGAAAACAATCATATTTCAAAAAATCATTTATAATTTAAGTGTGTTTGTATTTAAAACATTTTAATACTGAATATCAAAATGATAAAACGATTTTTTTCTTTTGTTCATCTTCAGATATTAAGAGTTTTCTAAGAAGGAAAGTAAAATCGAAGTCGATACAGAAGGTGAAATTGCAATTACGTATTTAGTTTTGCTTTATGGTACGAAATAATACGGTTGTATTTATAGTAAACCAACTTTCTCCACGCATATCTTATATAATATAACTTCTCGATTTTGAATAAATAAACAAGGTTTCAAAATATATTATATAACATTTTATGTTGCGGAATATATGTAAGAGAAACATTTTATGACGAAAATGTTTAAAATAATTTGAAGAATTATTGTGAGTAAAAAAGAAAAGCTCTTATATTTAATTGTCATTTTTTTTGGTATTTAAGGGCTTTTGAGGTATTATATATATATATATATATATATATATATATATATATATATATATATATATATATATATATTAGCATTGTGTAAATTGCTAACAATTAAATTTATTTATACGTTATAAAATATTTTCGAAGAAAAATGTTCAAATGTAAAAGATAATTTTTATTACGCTTGATTTTCTTTCCTTTTTTTTTTTCCCCAGATTTATTCAACGACTTTTAAAAAGTTTGAAATATCTGGATGTTTAAACCCTGTAATATTTTGAAAATTGTTTATTTATTATTTGAATAATTTATTTGTTGAAATTAAATTTTCAATTCGTATAAATGTTAAAAATTAAAAATTCAATATATAGTGTTTGTGTGTATCTTAATACAAAACTGAAATCGATGTTAATTTTTTTTCCCTTTATCTCCAATATATATATATATATATATATATATATATATATATATATATATATATATACATATATATATATATTGTCAATTGTAATTTAAAATTTTATATGAAGAGTAACATACATATATATGTATATGCATCTTACTTTTAAAATTTATATACAGTTATTGTTTTCGAATATATACACTTAAGTGTGTATAAATAAACGTATATATATATATATATATATAGATATAGATATAGATAGATAGATAGATAGATAGATAGATAGATATAGATATATAAAATTCTCAATAGATACATAAAGGTATTATTAGGCCTTCTATCACAGTTATCTATACATGACATTTTATTTTCTCTGTGATAACTGAGTAGATAATTTAATAGCTCCTTTGTATACTTTTGCACTTCTAGATAATTAATAAGCACCATTAAATGTTTAAATTGAGCAAAATGAATTAATATAGATTCCAAAATTCAAAATATCATTGAAAGAGAAGTTAAAAATATTCCAGCTTAATTCAACGACAATAAACTTACGACTATTGTGTTCTAGATTTAGAATTACAACACTTAAATTTTTATTCTACTAAACATTAAGCTACCAATACTTCAGTTATAAATTTTGCAAATTCGCTTAACAAGCTTCTGGAAATGTGTAATTTTCTCTTACACAGATCATTTTCGTTTACAAGATTTGATTACCGCTGAATCGGTGCTGTTCGCTGACCATTCACGATCGTATAAAAGTAAATGCGTTCATTAATTCAGTTACTAAGAGAATTCGTAACTTGGATATCATTTTGATGGTACGAATTAAATTACTTGAATTTTACATGACAAAGTTTGCAGGTTTTAAGAGTGTAATTTTGTATTTGTGTTAATACGGTTCCTGTAATGCTTCTCTTTGGATGGAAAATTAGCTGCTCAATTATCTATTTCAGTGAATATTTAGATACAGTTTATATAAGTACCAACCGTATTTTCGAATATATTATCTGCATTTAAACTTTTAAAATAAAACTGCTGTGTATACACTTAATATATATGTAAAAATATTTCATATAACAATATATATTTGAATTGTGAAATAATTATAGCTAAAACTTTCGATGATAAGTATATTAATAAAGAATTTTAACTATTTTTGGTAGGTTGTATATTAATAGCATGCAAAAATTATAAGAATCTTACAGTTACAATAAGTGTCTTAGAAACATAAATATTGTAAGTAATAAATTACATAATAAATATAATTTATTTTTAAAATATTTAAAAGACATTTAATCATTAATTTAATTTGTCATACATTCACTTTGTATTAATAATACTTAAAATATTATAGAGTAAGAGTTTTTTTTTTTTTTTTTTTTTTTTTATGGCGTAGATATATCTCCTATAATTAATAGTAATAATAAGAAAAAGTGCTATTAGAATTTCTTTCTATACAAAGAATCTAATTAGAACAAAAAATAATTATCCAAAATGATTCTATAATATGACAGGCTTATAATTATTTACCAAAATTTTAATACAGTTGATTCAGTTCTATATTTTCACATTTTCGCAAGATATGTTTTATTTTAAAGAAAAAATATCATTGTTATTATATTTAATTTATAAAATATTTCAGAGATATCTAACAAGGGTATAAGCAAGATTGTTTTCAGGATAAATCATTTATTTAAATTCCTAATAGTGCAGTATTCTTAGAAATACACCAAATATTTTAAAAATAATAATTGCCATAATTGTAGATTAAGTGCTCGAGATTTTTATTTCGACTTTTATTATGAGGACACACACACACGTTTTGAATTTAAGTAATAATTTGAGGATATAATATAAATGATAATTATTTTACTGACATATAAAGAATTCTCAAATAATGGACATCTTATTTCAAAAATAATAATATAATATTACATATTTTATTTTAAAATTTAAATTAATTCAATTAAAGATAATTAATAGATTTTGAAAGCAAATTTTTTATTTTTATTTTTTTTTTTAAACACCTAAAGCACTTTTATTCTTTTTAGGTTAGAATTTAAGAGTAGTTACAATTTTAAAGCATTCAATAGGCTCTTAAAATGAAATGGCTATAATCGGGATTACATCATTTTGGTATAATTGATATTTATGATAATAACTACATCTTTATATTTTTTATTGCTTTTTTTAGGTATTTGAAGATATGATTTAACCCATATTTAAAATAGAAAATTTACGCTGCATTGTAGTAGAATAAAAAACTGAATAATTATATACATCGTGTTTGATTACAATTATTTTAAATATATTTAAATCAATTTTTAAAAGCATTGAAGAAAAAAGTTACAGTAATCTAAATAACAGAAGATAAACCCCCAAAATTCTATTAAGCATATTTTTTTTTTTTTTTTTCTGTTTAAACGTAAAATGCTGATGGCTTGAAATCACTAGACAAGTGGTTGATTGCTTTGTATATCCCTGTATGGAGAATAGAAAACATAGATGTCTTCTCAACAAAAAAATAGGTAGGAATATTTCACATTTTGTTCATCCACTAAAAATAATCATAATTTACAAACAACTTCCTACTGATTGGATAAAAAAATCTTCTTCTTCTTCCTAATTATTTTTTTTAAAAACCTTTTCGCTTTTTTTTTTTTTTTTTTTTTTTTTTTTTTTTTTTTTGATAAACGCTTATTTTTTATTTCTGAATATTTGCGAACGCAAGTAACAATTATTTAGGTAGGTGTGAATGTGCAATAAATGATTTAAATAAATTGCTAAGTTAATTCTTATCTGAATTCATTCAAGAAATTTTTTCTAGTTTATTAAAGCATTTTTCTTTCAAGTATTGTAAATGAGATATTACTCGAAACTTTGATCTGGAAGAATAATTTTTAAAATACTTAATAGAAGTAATATTTGCATATCAGTTTAAATATTTATTATATTTTACCTATTTCAATAATATATATCTATATATATACATCAAGCATAAAATTTGTGGTACACTTTTAACATATTAATTATAGAAGTAGAGGATTGAAAATGGTATGAGTCGAAAGGTGTCGTTAGGCAGATGTGGAGGTTACAAAAATTATTTACTTACGATGTCAAGAAGGTACTTAAAAATACTTTTATTTTTTATGCATTTTTCCCGATTTTTCCCTTTTATACACATGCTCTTTTACATTACAAAATACCTAAAATTAGAAAGTTGTTAAATCTGGCAATTTCTTAAAACTCAAATAAAAACAATAAACATAGTAATTTGTATAATGCAACATGAATATACTCTCGACTACAGATTTTTTCTTCTAAGAGAAAACAGCCATTAAAATGTCAGAAATTTTATTGCATTAATGGTAGATCAAAAGTTTATACTGTTAAAAAAGGATTTGGTTTATGATACATCTATTTTTTTTTCTTATTTTATTAAGATCTAGTTTCATTTTTATTTTCTTTATTTCTTAAATTAATTTATTACTATACGCAAAAAGAGGTGATGACGTCACTGACCGTCCGTGGGACCAAGCAAAGAATTTCCTATGTTAATCGTTAATTGGTTTAATTTTAAACATTAAAAAAAATCATATCTCGATTTTAATCCCCATATTTGGGTATAGTTTTATATAAGATACTGTCTGCGTGTGTTAGATTGTGTTAGATTTTTCTGTCAAATTTATAAAATTTTAATTTTAAACTTCAATACTCTAGAAAAATAAAATTGCAGACTTTCATTTTCGATTATAAACATAAACATTTCATTTCAAAAGAATTAGATTCATTTCAAAGGAACAGGTTTGATATTTGTCGTCCTTCGCGGAAAAAAATTATAAAAATAAAATAACTCTAAATTATCTGGCGAGCATATTTAATTCCTTTCAAAAAACATGGATATTTTAAAAACGCACATTAAGAGATCAATCATTAATATGAAACTATTTCGAACAATATATATGTATTATAAAACTGTACATCTCACATGCATAGTTTCGTATTACGTTTTTGATCGTCAAATATACAAAACGCCAAGGATGAACAGATATCAAATCTATGCCCATTTCGTTTCTATAGATTTCAAATTAAAATATCTTCAATTTGACAGCAAAATAACTTAATCTAACACATGTGCATGATAACTAATTTGTAACTGTACCCAAATATTGGAATTAAAATCAGGAAATAATTTTTCTCAATTTTAAATCGACGATTTACATAGGAAATCTTCTACTTGGCCCGAACAACGGTCAGTGACGTCACACTTCACTTGCGTATATAATATTTTGCATATATAAGAAGAAAGTATAAGATTTGGAAAATCTTTTGATTTCCGGTTTTCAATGAATTTACACATTTTGAGATTTCTTTTAATTTCAATTAACTGAAATCGACTACTAATTTTAAATCGTGGATTTATTACTAGTTTATATGTATATAAGAAGAAAGTAGAAGATACTGAAATAATTTTGATTTCCGGTTTACACTGAGTTTACATGTTTTGATCTTCCTTACGTTTCAACTAGTTGAAATTGACTACTTATTTAAAAAAAAAAAATGGATTTACTGCTAGCTTCTATCTATAAGAAGAAAGTATAAGATTCAGAAACATTTTAGATTTTCAGTTTTCGATGAAGTTTCACATTTTCAAATTTCCCGAACTCAATTCGACCATTTTTGCACAATAACTGTCATTTTGATTTTAAACACTGTACTTTATGAACCAAATGAATTAATTTAACCAAATTTGATATTTGGTTGGACTTTGGTTTTACATATTACCGATTAGCTTTTGGGCTGTATCACCCAACAAAGGGCGTTGTCACACTGGATTTCCACTCATTTCAGGAAAAGCTCAACATCTACAGCGAACAAAACTTAGAGAAATATATTAAGTAAAACTGTGCTAATTCAGTTAGAATGTATATCGACAAACAACTGCCGCAACTGTGATGCAATTTAATTCCGTTTAGAACAAGGCAATACCTTTGCTTTGCCTTGCTTTGCAAAAAAGTGGTCGAGTTTTGACCACTAGACGATACTAATATGTATAAATACAAGAAAAGTATCGATGAATGTACTTAAATATGCAGTTTTAATTTAAAATTTTGATTAAAAAAAACGATAGGACTATGAAATGGTGTCTTATTTTTTAATATATATATATCATAAATTATACCGCCATTTCTTCTGTTTAACCATCATGCAGATTTTTTCTCTTTTTCTCAGGTCGCTTCCAGAGAGGAGAAATTTCCGCTCCTATAACAGCACATCTTCTCCAAATGATATCCTCAGGATGCGATATGGATGAAAGGTATGTCTATGGAAATTCCCACAGATATCTTCGGGATGCATTGTGGACAAATTTGTTGTAAGGTACCACTATTGCTAGCAATACACTGAGATAAAGTACATACCGCCTTCACTTAAAATGAATAAGTAGTCATTTTCTGGATCCCTAAAATAGAAATATAGATTTCCCAGTTATGCGTATACGGTAAATAAATATCCTGGATAGACAAAATGATCAAGAATTCGTAGTCTACATTTTTCTAGAGGGTGAAACAATATTTTGAATGATATGAATATTATGAATCCTTTGTATTGCCAGAAATTTTAGCTTGATTTTCTAGAAGTGGGTCATAAACTAAGATTATAGTTACTTGTGTTCGCATTTATTTATAGAGATTTTTAAATAAGATTGACCACGATAACATAGAAAAACGATCTAGAATTCTAATAGAGGTTTTTAAAACTCGCTAAAAAAGGGAACTAGAATTCATAAGGATGACAGGGAAGTATATTTACTTGAGCCACAACTTAGTTTCTAGTTGTAAGCTAGATAAATTTTTCTCAGTGTATTTACATTCAGAAATTTTTCTCATAGTTTTATAGTAACGTGTCATTTTTAAATTCGATAGAACTTATTGCATAAAATTCGTGATAGCACAAAAGGAGGAAATTTTTCCTCAATGAAAGTTTCCAAACACACACACACACTCACACACACACAAATAAAAAAAAAAAAAAAAAAAAAAAAAAAAAAAAGGGCTGGAAACGACCCCTGCAGGATGATATAGTTGGTGATTTGTTTTATTATTATTTTTATTTATTTTACTTTATTTTGAATAAGCTCAATTAACATGGGATAGTAATGGATTTGGTTGTGTCTACTCTATTAGCAGTATTTGAGAACACCCTCAAATTAATTAAAACATCATGATCTACGTTAAATATTTTGAGTTGTAAATTATGTCATAAAAAAAAAAAAAAAACATATACATGTTATTCTTTAGTAAATTCCTAAATATCATAATATCCTAATATGAAATCATTCATAATACACAATTTAAAATTTTCATGTTTTTTGAGAGCGCTAGTGTTTATTAACAAAAATCAACATAAAAACAAAGCCAATAAAACATGCTTGAAAAAATGATGTTTTTATTGTATTATGCACCCAACGCATCTTTATAATTTTTTTTGACTTTGCTGTAACTAAATAAAAAATAAATGGTATTATTTTAATGTAAAAATTAAGTAAATAGATAATTTAAATAATGTTTTTACTTTAACATATGTAATGACTCGTAAAAATAATATATCCTCATGTTTTTAACAACAAACATAGATAAATTCTTAAGATTATGCATTATTTATTACATTTCATAAAAATTAAATTTTGTTTTTAAAACAAACTTTTCAACTTTGCCGTGTTCGAATGAAACTGTAAAAAAAAAAAAAAAAAAAAAAATGATGGATTTATATAAGAAAAATGTCGGCAAAACTGTTTAAAATAATGATTATTAATAGTTGAAATAAACCTTATAACTTAGAAGCAATTGAATAACAATGTTGAAAAAAAAGTGTTAGAAAACATGCCTATGCAATTAAAGGGATTTGATATGATGTGGTATTTTATTTCAGTTTTAAATAATATTTCATTCCCTTGTAAATTATAAAAGATGTTTAGATATTATTTCAAGTGTTATTTACTTGAAACGTGAATTCATTTTTTTTTTCATAAAAAGTATATTTAATACATTATATTAAATGAAATATATTTAATCTAAAATAGCGATGTTATGAAGGTGATTTCTTTCGATTACTAGTAAAGTCTGTATAATCACACCAGGTAATATAATACTCGCCATGATAAAGAAATGAAGTACATCATCATTAATCACTGAGAAAAAAAAATATTCCGCCTTCCTCTAGAATAAATAAGTGGCCATTTTCTAAATCCCTTAACTAGAAATATAGATTTCCGAGCTATAAGAATAAGACACGCCACCAAACTGAATAGACGAAATGATCGAGAATATCTAGGTACACATGTCTAGATTTAAAAACAATATTTTGAATTCTCTAAAAATTCCGAATCGTTTGTATTGCGAGAAATTCTTGCTTGATTTTCTAGAATTTGGTAATAAACCAAGATTATAGTTGCTGAAACCCGCCTCTTGTAGTTTCATTTATTTGCAGAGATTTTTAAATACCTTTGCCCTCGAGCAAACGCTCTAGAATTCTAATAGGGGCTTCTAGAACTCGCTTTCCAAGGGGACTAGAATTTATAATGATGACATGGAGATATTTTTTCTAGAGCCACAACTTAGATTCTAGATGTCAGTTACAGAACTTTTTCTCAGTGAATAAAACAGTACTTTATTTTAAAGAACATTCAATTATTATACAAACAAAGCATTTTTAAGCTGATATCAATGTTCTTAAAAAGTCTTATGTCCATACAGAGGGTGTTACTTAGGTGCAATCAAGTGAGAGAGAGAGCTTTAAATAATGCGTTTTTACTAGACCAGTGATTATGAGCTATACGTATGTGTTTTCAAATCTCGCAGTCATGATCCGACTGCCGAATAACGCCTTTTTTTTTTTTTTTTTTTTTTTTTTTTTTTTAATAGCGCCAAATTCATAGCCAAACATTTTCCTTTGTCTCCCGAATAAATGAATATAAATATTTTAAATCTAGATGGTCCGTATGCCAATCACTTATGCTAAATTTTATCGCCAGGAAAATCATCTGTGTCAGGGAGACACAAAGATTGAGAATTATTGCAACATCCTGTCACTTGAGAAATATAAATTACCATTTAATGATTTTTCCACAGAGATTATTGCTCAATTTTGTTATGATAATTAGACTTACGCAATTGAAAAGAATGAAATGTAATTTATGGATACACAACGGTTAATAGATGAAAGTAATATATTTTATATTTTATTTTATTAGATGGTTTAGCATTGGGAGATTAGAATTCCGAGCGACGGATATTTAATAAAAAGACCTTTTGATTAGTGAAAGTAAATTATTAATTTTAAAGCATATGTTTTTGTTCTCAATAGTTTTATTTAATAGATTAACAGATAAAATATTATTAGAATTAAGATATTTATTTATGGAGAGACAAGTGTGTTTAAATATGAAAGATAATTTAGAATTTCGTTATCTATTTTAATAGAAATTTTATTCATTGAAAATATAGTGTTTAATTGTTAAATTTATTTGAGAATGTAATTAAAACTAATATATGTGAAGATACTCATTTACAGATGTATGTTTTGAAGTATGTAAAATTAACTTTTAAGAGAACATCAAAATTGTTAATTTGAAGAAAAAAATCACGCAAACAGCGGACTTATTATTGATTCATTAATGCATTTTATTTAAAAGAAGTATTACAATATACATTTTTTCTAATTAATCGTTTGTTGGTTTTAATTGAATAAGCTCACACTGACATACAGCACTGCTTAAAACCGCCGTGTTTCACCATCAATTAGATTTAAGGTTCTTCAACATTTAAAAACATAAATCAAAATATAATTTAACCGTTTTAGTCACATAAACTTTAAAGAAAATCTTGAGTGATATTTTAGCTGAACTAATAACTTTCAATTTCAAAAAGCTTTGTATTTGAAAGATAAGTTGCATTGATATGAATAAATTCAGATATTTTACATGTTTCCTTTTCTTTTTTTTTTTAACTTTAAATACATGCAATAATACACTAGAAATATGTTTCGGAGAATGCTTGGTGTAGCTTTTTTTATATCTTAGAGTAAATTTTCTCATTTCAAATGATCGTCTTCATTCAGCGAAATGATAAGAACTGGTACATATCTTCATTTAAAAGGTATTCTACTTTTATAATGGAATTCTTTTCAACCCATTCGTTCCAGAATGGATAAAAACAGAAGTAATAAAAACCTTTGAAATAAGGTCGAATAAAGGAAATAGATGTAAAGATTTATTCAGATTCTTAGGTATTCAGTAGCTTCTTTAAGCAACACTTAAGTAATTGCTCAAGGCAATTTTGTACGCCTTCCAAGTGGTAATACTTGCATCTTTGCATTAAACTAAAGCAAACAGATTTTTTTTTGCCAATTTCGAAGAATACTTCATTCATGGGTTCGCAAAAAAACTTAAAAAGATATATATATATATATATATATATATATAAATATATATTTTTTTTAATAACTGGTTATGTTTTGTCAAGTGGTATGTTATAAGAATCTGCTTGCAAAGCTAGTTGAACAGGAAGGGGGATGTCCATTTATAGACAGAAATAGGTTGTTTCTTAAGAAATGGTTCACATTTTGTAATGAGAAAGGATAAATTCTACGAATTGAAGTGGAAAATGCAAGTTTTGTCAATTATCATTTTTTTTCCTTGTTATACAAAACAAAGAATTTATACATAAAAAAATTTCCTCTAAAACGCTGAATTGTATGTTTCAATAACTTCTCTTTTTAAATGATACAGATAAATTAAATTCAGACCTTAATGTATTTCATACTTAATTCTAATAGATATCCTTAACACTTTTTGGCTTAGCGTGCTTTTTATATGATGTACGCATTCATAGTTATGGCATTAAAAATTAAAATTAGAAAATGCTACTTAGTTATTATTTTTAAACATTCATTCTCGGAAACATTCTTTGAGATAAAATAAATTAGGGCTATTTTTAAAATAAGTGTTATTTTTTAAAAACTTTTTATGTCTATTTGATTAGTTTTTTTTTTTTTTTTTTTTTTTTTTTTAATGATGAAAGTTTTGTAAAACAGTTGTTGTTTTATCTATCATACTTTTTTTTTTCTTTTGAATAAAGATAATATAATTAATTAGTATCATTGTATAATGAAATTGTTTCAGATTTTATTATTATTATTATTATTATTATTATTATTTACTTTTTCTTAAGTAAGTGTTGGTTTTAGTCAAATTTTAGAAATTGAGTTTTTGTCATATTTACACATTTTGAGGTCCCCTGATTCCGAAAATCATGTTTTTAGCGGTTGTTCTTCGTGTGAGTCTGTGTGTTTGTCTGTATGTGGCCTGTTATCAGTATATATTAAGAACAAATAGTAACAGGAAGTTAAATCTTGGTTTTATAAATCTGTATCATGTAGAGATGTTACACTAAACGTTTGATTGAGATCAAGCGAATGATTTGTGTACAGGACCATCCAAGATAATTCAAATACATTACGTGTATGGGAGAAATGTCTGATAAGTACAGTGTATCATCAATAGGCTGCCCTAAATAAGTATAAGAAACATATATTTTTTATGTGTCTAGAAGCAGGTTTTGTGTAGATTGTGGAATAGGAAATTTGTTTATTTTATCCACGTTCCAAAAGTTTCTTTTATGAAAAACTCCTTATGAACTCACAAATCTTAGTAAATAAATAAAAACATGTTTTACACTTTTTCCATCTTTATTTTTTTTTCCATGATTTCATCATAAAGTCTAATTGTTGTTACTCGAGAGTTTAGTGGTTATCTTCTAAGATAAATATATACTAAAATATAAAGTTATGACTAAAATGTATACCGCGGAAATATACCGCGGAAATATACCTGCTCTTACCTGCGGAAATATACAGTAATTATATTACTCACTAGAAGATTTTGACCGCTTCGCTGGACTCTATATTTATAGGAATTGAAAAACAGGAACAACTCTTTTTTACATCGCTTTATAAACGAAAGAGAAAGAGAATTTCACAAAAGATAATTGCATTGAAATTGCTCGAAAGCTCGCTTCGGATCTCCGCTGCCTTCGCCAGCACGTTCCTCCACCTCTAGTTCTAGGGTACGTGTCTCTACTTCCTGCGACAATGCCTTACCCGTAGGTTTCAGTTTGATTGCTTATCGCATGACAGTTTCAAAACGGACAGTATCGAAAATATTGAAGTATTCCTTTTATATGTGCATACCAATTGGATATAAATAACTCTATACGTACTATACATAATATTTACTTTCACGTTATTTTCGATATTTTATTTGATATATTCGGTCGACCATAAAATGAGAGCAATTTCACGCCAAATATAACAATACAATATGCTATGAGCACTATGTCTACCGTATGGGACCACTAATTATTTTGTGGTTATATGTATATATTTATATATATATATATATATATTACATTTTAAATATTTTACGATTTGTTTATGGCCGTTAGTCGATGGAAAAATAAATAGATAAATATATAAATCTGATCACGGTTCAGCTTTATTATAGCACTCCTAGGCGACATTTAAAAAATTTTCGCCATTTTGGATGTTTCGATAAAATGGTAATTGTAAAATAAAAATAGATAATTTATGCAAATATTTTCTTTCGTTTTTCTTTCAATATTTTATAATTTATTTATATTTTTGATGCGCTACTGGTTTAAAATGACTCTTTCGAAAATAATCTTTGGCGAAAAATGTTTGGAATATTTCAGAATCAAAATTTTAAAAAATGCCCATATTACCTATAAGTAAATTATTATTATTTAATTTTTAATGTTATAACAAAGTCATTTTGTCATATGCAAAAGCAAAAGTAATTCTTGAATTTACTTTCTTTTTAATTATTATTCGCGAAAAATATATCTCTTTTTATGTTGTAAAAGCAATTAACTCGTAAATGTTTTCCCAACAATTAAATTTACAGATAATATTTAAATGACTAATTTTAAAGCTATTATAATGTTGTTATTTTCATGTTTTAATTAATAAAAAAAAAAAAAAAAAAAAAAAAAGAAATATTCAGGAATCGTGCTTCAAGGTACATCAGGAGAGGTTAAAACGAACATCCATACAAATTTTTATAACTCTTTTATAACTCTGCGATCAGTCGTTTGACTAAGTTATATATATATATATATATATATATATACACATACATAACTCGAATAAATTTGCAGCCACAAACCAAAAATCCAAGATAGAATCTAATTAACTTAATATTAATGGCTGAGAAAAATACATAAATAAATAAAAGATGACACAGAGGTGACGCAGAAATTTTTTTTAAAGACATCTTTTTGTCATACGCATAAGCAAATTTAATCTTTTCATTATTCACATGAAAATATATTTCATTTTATGTTGAAGAAAAGATCAACACTTTTTTTCTTTTTTTTTTTTTTTTTTGCAACAAGTAAAAATTTATATGAATAATTTTAAAGCTATTACCAGTTTATTATTTTCATATTTTAATTAATTTAAAAAAAATCTAATCAAAAATTAGAACATCGGGCTTCGAAGTGCATCAAAACAGGTCATAATGAGTCATTATTCGAAATTGTGTAGCTCTGCGGTTAGCCATTTACATTAAAAGCTCCGGATATACACACACACACAGAGACACACAAACACATCTGATTTTACTATATATATAAATAATAAACTTGATTTTCATGTCCAAATTCAATGAATGTATAACAAAATACCCAAATCGGATACTATAATCATCTAAATTTAATTTAATTATTCCAAAAATTAAAGTTAAACATATATATATATATATATATATATACATATGTTTTCAGTCATAATAGTTGTAAATAAGTAACAAAAATAACTAAAGAAAAACTTACGAGAAAATTATATATATATATACAACAGTTCCAATTTAATACTCTTAATGAATTTAATGATTTTAATAAATTTGAAACTCTTCAAAAGGGATAATTTATGTTTACAACAAAAAAGATAATTATACCTATTAGGGTATTATACAAGAATAGGGTTAAAAAACTTGTTCAGTAATGCCTGATGTATATCGCACTTATTTACTCGTGTTCACTTTAGTTTTATATTTACCTAAAATTTATTAGCATATGAAATTTCGTTCAAATTCGCATTTATAATAAAAATAATGTTATAAAATAATTGCAGAAGAAAATAAATAATTTACTTAAAATATAGTATTAAAAGTTGATTATTGAAAAAAGCAATGTGACAACTATTTATTTTAATGATTTATATGAAAGATTTGGAAAACCTTAAATGCTGGGAATGCGTTTTATATAATATTCGTTCCCTGTGATAGTCGTATCAGCATCGACAATTTAAATAATAAGAAACATTTATGCTGCAATAGTGTTATTCATTCATTTACATAGAAGAGGATTCGGACTTCTTTTATGAAATTTGGAATAGAAAAAAATATTTACGGTTATTTCAAAAAGCAAATTATGCAAATCATTTCACTAAGTTTAAAGTAAGGTATATATGTAGAGGGCTAATTTTCCAAATACTAAATTATACAAATTTGTGGTATAATAATGTATAGTATTAGATATTTGTTTTTGTAAATGATTTTACACTGATATATATATATACATATTTTATGTACTGCTGAAATGTTATATTAATTAGAGTATTTTGACGACATAAAGGGAATAGTTTTTGAACAACAAATCTTATAATTAGTTATTTTCAACAAACTAAAAATAAAATTTAGAATCTTGCATCATTATACTTAAACTTTTTTTTATATATAAAAAGACTACTGGCTTTATATATTTGATAATTTTGCTGCCACATTATACATTTGAATAACAGAATACATAATCTGTTAAAATATTATGGATTATTTTACAAATCAAAATAAAAATTGTTAATCAAAAATATTTATATTATAATATTGTATATGTATTGAATTTTAGCTTGTTTATTTACGATATCGATGAAAAATGAAGATTTAATGATTTAGAGAATAATTATGATATTTTATAAAATGAAGCAATACTATTTTATATATTCTGTGTTATATTATGTATACATTAACAAACAAAAGGAAAAAAATGTGTGATTGATGTATATTATACAATATATGTAAGAGTTACAATGAATTTGAATTGTAGTCCATATTTTGTAACTCATCATAAAGTAGAAAATTTAAACGTATCTTCTTACACTTAAAGGTTAAAATATTTTTAACAAATAACATAAAAAGCGAGAGGTATAGAGCGAAAAAAAATGATATATCTTAAAATAATTCTTATTGAAAAATATTTCTTTTAATTTGCATCCAAATGCCTTGTTATATAAATGTCACATTTATGTCTAAGGTATAATTTTAAACAATAATACATAGTTCAAATGATTTTAAATTTACATTTACATGTCTAAAAATTGTGACACTTTTAAAATTACTTTTTGTAGGAGATCAGATGAGAAACAGAAACGGATGGGAAAAAAAAAAAAAAAAAAAAAAAAAAAAAAAAAAAAAAAAAACTTTAAAATGGCAGAGATATTGACCGTTTTTATTAGAATAATTAATTCCATATTCAGGATGTAGTATTGAAATCCATCACCGACAAATGATTTGTTTGAATCAATTCATCTTGTTGTTCCTTTGAATGTTGTGCCGCTAAACAAAAATTTACAAGTCTTGAAAATTTAACACACTTTTATTATATTTGTTAAAAGGATTCACATCATTAATCAATACAGGTTCGTATTTAAAAAATATTGTTCAGGAATCAAACTCCAGAAAATTCCGAGGAACAAGGGAGAGAGAGAGGGCAGCGAAAAAAAACTACGTCTTTACTAAACCGTGAAAAAAGCAAAAACTGAGGGTCTGCTCTTTTCGATCGCACGGGAGAACCATCTGGAAGGGAAGTCATATGACTGCATTATCATTATTTTCGCCAAAATGAAAGCCAACTTCAGTTCTTTGTTTTAGATATTAAACTAATGTTAATTTTTGAATTTGTAATGACGGTTTATAATTGTATTAACCTTTTAATCGCCAATTTTTACGCCAAGCGACCGTTTGACTAGAGAAAATGACCGTTATGAACTGAAATCATTAATATTGGGTAATTTAAAATAAATTATATCCGGTGTTGCAATAATATAAATTCTGACAATGAGTTTTCTTTTTTTATGACTATTTGAGAACACTTTTTTTATAATTACGTTTAATGTCAGAATTTCCGTTAGATATTATTTCTTTTATTTTCTTTTTATCCCATAAAATAAAGTACTTTTCTATTCAAAAAGATAAACATTTATTTATGATTTAGATATAAAAGATATACAATTTAGATTTCTGAATGATGTGTGTTATTGTTTTATGTTAATAAATAGTGTAGGTCGTATGTATAATTAAAATTGTGTAATTTTTAACGACATTTAAAAATAATTCTTTTTTTAAATGCTTAAGAACAAATTACGTAAATATAATATCTCACTTAAAATTTAATTATTTTTTTTATTAGAATAATGCATTCATTTATCATTAGATTTTATTTTATTTAAAAATTCAATTAAAATTTAACCAAATATATGTGAACACCTTCACATATTTCTCCCGGCGACCCAGAAAAATAAAAAAAAATCTCTCTCACTCCCTAGTATGTCACATAATCACAATGAAAAACAAATAATACAAGAAACCTGCATAAGTCCAAAAAAAATGTATATCAATGCAATATTCAATTGTAAATATACGTATGCACATTATAAATTTGTTTCATCATGAAACATATTGGCATATGACGAATTTGCATCATTCTAAATATCATTGTGGGCACCACATTTGAAGAGTTCTGTTTTCTTTTAGAGTCTGGATCCAGATTTAATCGTCAAGAAAGCTTTTAAAATAATACTGTTCATTTTTATTTTTTTATAAAAAAATTTTCTTTTCAATGTTCTTATATGTGTATAGAAATATGATGTTATACTTTAAAGTTATTTTATATTACACTGTAAACAATACTGAATGCGCATATAATACTGCAACATATCAAATAACATCAATGTTAAACATAGAAAAAAAACAACACATGAGTACAAGTAAATTAAAAAATGAACATAAAATGAGAGGAAAAAAATATATAAATGTATATGCAAATAATAGAAAATATCACAAAAGTGAAAAATTTGTTCGTGCAATTCCACACAGGAGAGATTCAAAAACGACGCCCATTGGACAGTCAAAAAAAAAAATATCTCCCCCTAATCTTGTATGTAGAAACAAGTATATCGACTTTGGCTTATGGCCATTGTCCTAGCGGGATAGGGCGTGTATAAAGACCTGACCTGTTAGGGACAGGCCTCCGTCCCCCATCAAAGTCAAAGACTTCTGTAGGGACATCTCGCAAAACTGGGTATATATATATATCAATTGAATTGTATTAAACAATTTTCAAAAGAAGTGTGGGGGGGGGGTCTCATCACAATGAAATGCTACTCTCCCGGGTAAATTTTGAACGAGTTAGCATTATCATAGAGGGTAAAATTAAAAATTGAAAAAAAAATATATTTAATCAAAATTCTTAGTACTATCAAAATTTAGTGTGATGAGATAAAGACTACCAAAACAACTCACTAAACCCAATGAAGCAATTCAAAAAATAACATATCATAATAACAATAATAATAAGGTAATTGCCACATATTCGAATTTTGAGATTTTAATTTTAAGTCATTGCACTATTGAAAAGTTTTGTGTATAGTATGTCAATAAACAGTATTGTAATCATCTGTTAAACTTATGATATATTAATATCTATCAAAATGTAAATATTATTAAACAAGATTTTTTTTTTTTTTTTTTTTTTTTGAATTATAATAAATTTTGTTAAATTTTGATGTTAAGAAAACAGTAATAGTAAGAACTAGAAAAGAGAAAAATTATGTAATATTTCACATAGTTTTGTGTCATCCATTGTAATTAAAAAAATAAGAAAGAGAAAAAAAAATGCAGAGTATACATTGGTATAGCCAATTGCCTGCATACAATGAATGGCATAACAAAAAATAAATAAACATAAAAAGAAACCTATGCATCAGGATCCTTTCATATAATGCACAAGTTTTTGTAAAGCATTACATAATATGATATTAAAATTTAATTCTTGTTTCTTAAATTATAATTGTGGCTTTGTCTTGAATTATAATTAACATTTCTATTAGGACTTGCTTCATCAAGTAAGTGGCTGTATCTAGGTGGTGCAATAATAAGTCCGTCAATATGGACTCTAAATGACAATCTATCAGGCGCTTGTAGTCTTTTAATTGTAAATGAAACCGGTGAGTGTTTTTGTAGAACAATAAAAGGTCCTGTGTACTTTGGTTTAAACTTATCAACGGATTTTAAATAAACAATATCATGTACAGCAACAGGTCTTAATTTAGCATGTCTGTGAAAGTGTTGATATCTCTTATTTTGATTATCTTTTATGTTAGAGTAAGCTTTAAGGTAAATTTTATTTAAATCTTCTAATAATTTATGTGTATCAATATTCTTGTCGAGAAAAGGTTGATTCATCTGTTGCTCAAAAGTGTCAAAAATCAATGAAATTTCTCTTCCAAAATGTAATAAGTTAGGTGAGTACAAAGTAGATGAATGTTTAGAGCCATTATACAATGATTTATGTATAAACAAAGAGTTTTCAAATGTATGGCCTTCAGACATTAAAATGTTTACTGAATATTTAATGGATTTATTAATCCTTTCGGACAATACGTTTGATTGTGGATGTGCTACAGAAGAATGTGTAATTTTTATACCAAGAGTACTATTAAAAGAGTTGTAAACACTGGATGTAAATTGAGGACCAAGATCCGAGAGGATAACTGAAGGTCTACCAAAGGTGGTAATATAACTAAACAAACATTTAACTATTTTTTCTGCTGATGTATCCTTTAATGGATAAAGTTCCATATGGCGTGAGAAAATGTCCAACACTGTGAGTACTGAGTGACCATTATTAAATGGTCCTACTAAATCAACACTAATAGTATGTCCAGGATGTGTGGGTGTGTATGTAGGTTGTAATGGAGCTGGAAGAGTGTTATGATGTTTAGCCTGCAGGCATCGTGTGCATGAAGCGACAAAGTTTAATGTATCTGTGTAGATTCCTTTCCAAAAGTATTTGTTTGATAGGAAATTATATGTTTTATTTAATCCAAAATGAGATAAATGTGAAATTGTTAATGTCTTAGTTTTTAGCGAATTAGGAACAATAATAAGATATGAGAATGTTGAGCTATTGGGACATTGCTTTTTATACATCAGTACCTTTGTGTCTGGATGAATAAAATAGTTTGGGTATTTTCTTGAAAAACCTTTCTTCAGAATTTCTGTGTAAATTTTTGACAATACGGGATCCTTTATTTGTTCATTTACAAAAGTATTATTAGAGATTTCTAAAAGTGGGTCTTTATTATTTGAATCTCCAGAAATTAAGCAATTAGTGTATTGTTGTTTGATTTTGTTACAATTGTTATCATTAAAGTGATTAACAACATTACTATTATCACGTACTACAGGTAGAGGTTGTTTTTCAAAAATTAATTCAGGATTAGAGTTCAAATCTTGTTGATTGTTAGTGAAGTCACATCTCGAAAAATAATCTGCTAAAATATTTGATGAACCAGGAATGTGTTCAAAATCAAACGAATATTCTGAAATTTCCATTAACCATTTTATGGTAAGGTCTGTAGGATTAGTTGTTTTTTTTGTATCTTTTTAATGGAGCACTGTCAGATAAAATTGTGAATTTTCTGTTGTACAAATAGTATTTAAATGCAATTATTGATTTGTAGATAGCCATTAATTCCAGTTTTAGTGCAGGGTAGCGTTTTTCGGATGGCTTCAATGATTTAGAAAAGAAGGCTATTGGAAGTAATTTATTATCATGCTTCTGCATTAGTACCCCAGCAATGGAAATATTTGAAGCATCTGTATTAAGGTAGAAATCTCTATCCCAATCCGGTAGACTGACCACTGGTGATTCAAAGAAAATTTTTTGAATTTTGTGAAAAATCTGTTGATGTTCAGTAGTCCAATGAAATTTTGATTTTTGTTTAGTCAGATCAATTAAAGGTTGTATTAGTTTAGAAAAGTTGGGTACAAGGGATTTATAAAATGTTACAACACCAATAATTTTTTTTAATTGTCTTTAGTTGACGGTGTAGGAAAAGAATTAATTTTGACAATATTTGATTGTATTGGGGAAATACAATGATTTTGAATATGAAATCCAAGATAATTTACATCAGTTTTGTGAAAAGTGCACTTGTTAGGTGCAAGAGTTAAGTTGTACTTTATCAAAATTTGTAAGATTCTACTTAATTTAGTGCATGTTTCCCCAAAGCTATTCGAGCCAAAAATGAGGTCATCTTGATAGGCATGTATTCCCTCTAAATCAATTTCATCAATAATTGTGTCCATTAAAGCTTGATATTGAGAAGCAGCATTTTTTAATCCAAAGCATAGTCTTTTGTATTTAAAACTACCAAACATAAAAGTAAATGTTAATTTATCTTGTAAATCTTCAGGAAGTGCAATCTTGTGGTAAGCCTGTTGAAAATCTAAACATGTGAAGTACTTATAGGCTGATAAGTCAGCAATAATTGTTTGTATTTTGGGTAAAGGGTATGAAGATCCCTGAATTATTGAATTAAGCATTCTAAGGTCCATTGCAATTCTATATTTTTGTTTACCTTCTGCGTCAAGTTTTTTTTTTAACTAAAAGAATGGGGCAAGCCCATTCTGAACAATTTCTTTCAATAATTCCAGCTTCTACAAGTTGATTTATTTGACTTTTAGCTTCTTGTTGTAATGATTGTGGTATTGGAAAAGGTAATGTTTTAATTGGGAATTCAGTGATGAATTTTAAATTTGGTATAACTTTGTCTGTATGCCCTAAAGTTTTCATAGATTTAGAAAAGGCTGCAAAATTTGTTAACAAAATATTCTTTAATTTCTTTTCTTGGTCTCCTTGGAGATGTTTGACATCAAAATCCAAAGGAGAGCGTTCCTTTCTTCGTTAATTTAATATTTCATCAGAAGCTTGAATGTAATTCAAAATTTGTGTAGTTGAATCAGTATCAATTTTACTGTTTTTATCAATTTCTGCTTCCTGTGGAATAATTTCATCAATTTCTGTTAGGGTGCCCATTTTTGTACCTTTATTTATGTGAATACTTTCTTTAGTTAGATTTTTAACATAAATTTGAAATTGGCCTCTATTACAATTATTATCATTATCAAGCATTTTTGAAGTACTACTATTTATTACTGAATCTAGACACAATATATTTGCATTATTTTCTGTATTTTCAAACAAATAGTCCCTGTCAGACAAAAAAATTGTATTCATATCTATAAATGTTTCCTCTTCAGGTTCTAAAAATATTTTCTGAGAAGCCCTAACTGTCATTTGTTTACATTTTTGGAGAAGATTTAATTTTTTTTTTGAGTTTCAGTATTTTTCGCAACACTACAATTGTTTAAGTTTTCATCTTCTACAAGTGTATTTGCAATGGGAATAATTATATCTTTAAGTTTGATATTGTTTTTATACAAGTCTATTATTACATTATTTTGTTGAATAAAGTCCCATCCAAGTATGGCCTGAAACGTTGATTCATTAGGGATGTCATCGATGAAAAATTTTTGTGAGAAAAATGTGTTATTTATTTTGAAAGAAGTTTGAATACATGAGGAGAATTGTACGTTTGAATTTACAGTCTTAATCGTTACTGGTGAAGACAAGTGTTTATAAGTTAATTTCTCCTTTAAAGATTTAAAAGTACTTTCAGAAAGCAATGATATCGAACTCCCTGTATCGATTAAACCGGTGATAGCATTTTTAGCTAAGTTAATTTCAATTAAGGGTAGTGTAGGTGAAATTTTATTTACATTAAAAATACATTCATTTTGAATTTCTGTAGTTTGTGTGTATTTGTTATCAGCAATATTTATTTTATTCACAGTTTGTGAGGCAATTGAATTTACTTTTCTTGTACTAGATAGTTTCATAGTGTCACTTAGATTTGACAAATCAAAATTAGGATTAGGTGCTGATGTTGTCTGGTGTAGTTGAGATGCAAGGCCATCAGCTACTCTACATCTCGAGTCAAGTTTAAATGCCTATTGTTGTCATTTCTCCTGAAAAATCTTCCTCTCGAAAAATTGTTGTTTTGGGTTTGGCTTCTTTGCCATTTATAACATTTATTAGCTACATGGCCTTTACGGTTGCAAAGTTGACAAACAATACTATGAAAACCCTGTTGTTGTGATCCCCTAGCCTTATGTGTTTTAAAATTTTTTTTATAATCATTGTGTCGACTTCGTCCAACATGAGCATTTTGTGAATCTGATAAACTGTTTACTTCCTCTTTTTTTTCTTTTTGTCCGAAGGACAAAGCATCTACTTTTTCCGTTAGTTCAATTAATTTTTCCGATAAAGTGTTGACAAATACACTATCATTTTGTTTGAGGAGAATACTTTCATTCATGTTAATCTCTTGTAATTTTTGAGCGCGATTTACAGCTAATTTATAATCCGAAATTCCCTCTTCCATGATTTTTATACGTATGTTAGATGGAATGGAGGAAATAAACCTTGTAAATTTAATATTATCTAGTGCGTTATCATCCGTAATTTTATTGTAAATGATGTTTGCTAGCATACTTAACCTATGAGAAAAAATTTTTATGGATTCCTGAGGGAGCAAATTCAGATTATTAAATTCAATTAGAGCTTGAGTAGAACTCATAGGAGTAAAGAATGCTTTAAATTCCTCCTTAAGAAAGTCTAAATCGTTTGATTTATATAACTGGGGGGATTGTGTTAAATATTTTAATGCCACCCCAGACAATTTTCCTTTCATGACTGCCACTGCTTCTTCATCTGACAGCCTATTTATCCTAGCATATGTGGACACTTGGTCGAAAAAGAATTCAACTAAAGATGGTTCCCCATCAAAATTCATTAGCTGAATGTTGACTGTTTTGGCTTTCGCCATAATTAAAAATTTTGCCTAACCAAATTAAAATATTGTAAATAAACTATCTAATAAATATTTTATGTGACACAAAACAAAAATTGTTAATACCAAGCATTCTTTTTTTTTATTTATTTATTTATTTATTTATTTATTAATTATTTTGGCATATAATTTTATTGTATTGTATGCCACTTTCATAAACAAGAATACTTAGTTTTATATGCTCATATATTATTATCCAAAAAGAAAAATAGATGAACATACAAATGATAAATATTGTGAAAAAATATAAAAATATTGTGAAATCAAATAAAATGTATTGAAAATGAAGAATTATGAATGAAATAAACCAATATTATGAATGAAAAATGTTAGAATTTGTACCAAGCATTTCTGCTGCTCTGATTTATTTATTTATTTGTTTTAATTAAACTTTAAGTTGATGTTTAAAGCAATAAAAATATTGCATGACAAATTTCAGCAAAAATACTTAGTCTCTCTCTCTATATATGCAAAAATAAAATAAATATTTGTGTTCATGCCATGAATTATAAAATAAATATTTGTGTAAAAATGTAGTGATAATTATGCACTATAAATGAGAAAAATTGTATTTATGAAAAATAAACATATGAATAAATAAAGTTTCAAACATAGCAAGCAGTTTTGCTCAATTTATTTCAATTTACAATTAATATCATAATTATTGTTATTATTTTTAATCGATAGACTCAAACTATTACTTAAAATAATCGGCAAAACTACTTAGCTAAATGTATATTTAAATATATATATATAAAGTATTATGCAGTTAAAAATATGAAATATTAAAATTGAAATTACCTCATAAACAGTCATTTATTGAATAACTAATATATCATATCCTCCAAATTATGAAACTTTCAAATAAAAATTTTACTTACTTTTTCTCTTTTTTTTTTTAATATTTATTATCACCTCACTTTTCAAAGAAATTTTATTAAAAATTTACCCGAGTAGCAATGTTTATATCGTTTATCAATAGTTCGAAGACTACGATT
The DNA here is from genome assembly GCA_963930645.1 of Salticus scenicus. Lineage (NCBI taxonomy): Eukaryota > Metazoa > Arthropoda > Arachnida > Araneae > Salticidae > Salticus > Salticus scenicus. The sequence continues at coordinate 27,997,472 of OZ005654.1, read as the reverse complement.
TTATCTCAAAAAAAATTGCTTACGTGCATGGCTTTTTGTTGTATGAAAAAAAAAAAAAAAAACCACTTCATAAAGAATCCACACACGCACGGCTTTTCTCCTGTATGAGTGCGTATATCTGTCACGCGCTGTGCACAAAATCTTGAAAAGACACTATCACTTTTTAAAAAATTTTTACATATGTATGTATTTTCTCTTGTATAAGTTTTTCACACAAAAAAAATTTCGAAGATTTGAACTAAATGCACATTTATATGGCTTTTCTCCTGTACGAGTGCGCGTAAATTTATTCACTGTGCACAAAATTTTTCCTTAATTTTATCATTATGAACCACAAGTATCACAAGATGAAATGCATTATCAGTAAGAACTCCGCAGCCGAGGACGATTATAGTCATGCAGGTATGAGATATCCGGAATTTTTATAAACATAAAACCTATTTATATGTTCCGGAAAAGTACGCTCGAAGATTTGTCTCCTTGTCATGTTATGGAATGAGATCTCTTCAGGGACGGGGAGATGAAGCATTCCTGGCCAGTGAGTGATCCGCTGATTACACACAGAAGGGTTCCGCCTTGGGAGCAGGGACCTTGTAACACCGATACGATCTCAATGAGCATTCTATATCAGCACTCCATCCAGCATCGACGAGATCAGGAGAGGCGAATCCGTGCTTTGCAAAAAAAAAAAAAAAAACGAACCTCCCATGATTCTAACAAAAGTTCGCTTTAGTTGTTATCCGAAAACCATGTTGCGCCGTTCCATGACTGCACAATCCAATCAGCCTCTTTCTAAAAAGTTCTGTTTATAAGCAGAAGAGCTGAGTATATATTTTTTTTTAATGCTGTCTTGCGGAAATTAAAAAAATGTTTGTCCATTATCATATAGCAGGAGAGGTGTATTACAAGAAGTTCTACAGTTCTGAGAAAATCAATTCAGTCTGCCTCTCTCTACAAAAATTCGAGAGTTCCGATAAAACAAACATGATTCAGTGCACCCCTCTCTCTCTCCATCGATGCATTCTCGGAAACCGGCCTTGAGCACCAAGATCTGTAGTATTGAAATCCATCACCGACAAATGATTTGTTTGAATCAATTCATCTTGTTGTTCCTTGGAATGTTGTGCCGCTAAACAAAAATTTACAAGTCTTGAAAATTTAACACACTTTTATTATATTTGTTAAAAGGATTCACATCATTAATCAATACAGGTTCGTATTTAAAAAATATTGTTCAGGAATCAAACTCCAGAAAATTCCGAGGAACAAGGGAGAGAGAGAGGGCAGCGAAAAAAAACTACGTCTTTACTAAACCGTGAAAAAAGCAAAAACTGAGGGTCTGCTCTTTTCGATCGCACGGGAGAACCATCTGGAAGGGAAGTCATATGACTGCATTATCATTATTTTCGCCAAAATGAAAGCCAACTTCAGTTCTTTGTTTTAGATATTAAACTAATGTTAATTTTTGAATTTGTAATGACGGTTTATAATTGTATTAACCTTTTAATCGCCAATTTTTACGCCAAGCGACCGTTTGACTAGAGAAAATGACCGTTATGAACTGAAATCATTAATATTGGGTAATTTAAAATAAATTATATCCGGTGTTGCAATAATATAAATTCTGACAATGATTTTTCTTTTTTTATGACTATTTGAGAACATTTTTTTTATAATTACGTTTAATGTCAGAATTTCAGTTAGATATTATTTCTTTTATTTTCTTTTTATCCCATAAAATAAAGTACTTTTCTATTCAAAAAGATAAACATTTATTTATGATTTAGATATAAAAGATATACAATTTAGATTTCTGAATGATGTGTGTTATTGTTTTATGTTAATAAATAGTGTAGGTCGTATGTATAATTAAAATTGTGTAATTTTTAACGACATTTAAAAATAATTCTTTTTTTAAATGCTTAATAACAAATTACGTAAATATAATATCTCACTTAAAATTTAATTTTTTTTTTTTTTTATTAGAATAATGCATTCATTTATCATTAGATTTTATTTTATTTAAAAATTCAATTAAAATTTAACCAAATATATGTGAACACCTTCACACAGGAGTATGAAATTCTGCTTAAATATCGAAATGTGAAATTAAATGTTTATATATTAACAGCTCATAAAAATGATACTCATTTGTGAATACTTTTACACTATTACATTTTTCTGAAGTAATATTTAGGTTAAATTTAACGAAAAAAAAATAATAATAATTTTTGGAAACTCAAGTTATTCATTCAATATTAAAAGTTTTTTTGTTACCATACCTTTGAATTTAGAATAATTCAGAAGTTTGAAAATGCTTAAAATATAATTAAAATGAAATACAGATGTATATATTTTATTTTATTTTATTTTTTAATAATGAGATATTCATAAACAGATTTATACCGTTTACACTTTTAATTATTGTTTTATTTAAAATATGTCTCTTCTTCTATCTCTGCGAATTCAAATCATAGTTCATTTTAAAATATCAATATTTAAATCAGTGCCTAATCCTGTCTTAAGATTTCAACGTACGTGACTTTGAAAAAGCAGCATTTTGTTCTTTATTCGCCAATAGAATATTTTCATTCATGTCTAAAACGCTAAAAAAAAAAAAAAAAAAAAAAAAAAAAAAAAAAAAAACACATAATCTGAATCTGTTTGCAGAATTTTGTAAATAGATTACTAAAATAGAGGTTTTTGCTTAAGAAATTGGTATTACTAAAAAAAAAAAAAAATGAATAGACAAATAAATAAATAATAGAATGAAGTAGAATACAATACATGGCATTTGTACTTATTAACCCCCGATAAATTTCTAGGTAAAACAATTACTGAATTACACGTTACCGAGGCGTTTTCTCTAAAGAATTGACAGCTGATGGATTATCAGAAATTATAACATATAAATGCAACGAAATTGTCTAATGAATATATATATATATATATATATATATATATATATATATATATATATATAATACTTTTTTAGTTAGTTAAAAAAAGTCACAATGACATAAAGAATCAACAGCTATAATAATAATAATAATAATAATAATAATAATAATAATAATAAACGCGGAAAGAAGTATTTTAAACCATCATATTTTTTTTAAAGTAATATTTTTATAAATTACATAATAATGTCTTCCAGTTTAAACAATTTTAAATTTCATTATAAATTACAGTACTTTACCTAAACTTTATACTTTTTGTAATGTAATTAGCAAGCATTTTAAGTATTAATTTAAATGTAAATTACTTGTATGTCCTTTTACAATATATATATATAAGAAACTTTTTTAAAACGAATATGTGTATGATATAAAATGATATATAATTAAGGATAATTATTATAAAACGTAAAACAAAGAAAGCTAAAGCTAAAAGCTGCTTAGCTAAACAATGTTTTTTTTAAATAAGAAACTTTTAAAACAAATATTTATGTAAATAAAATTAAAATAAAGGTTTAAAGATTAGAAAAAACAACAGGAGATTTACAAACCAATGCTCAAAATTGCTGCATCAAAAATGTAAAACTTGAACATAGGAATAATTTAACAAATGAAATGATATAAAACCCCAAAAATTTAATTTCATTAAATTATTCTTATATATATATATAGATATAAATAGATAGATAGGGTAACTCGGGAGAAGACGCAAGATCACCCCTAGTATTTTTACATGTCAACAGATGGTAATACTAACCAGAATGTGTGTCCCAGTGAGCACGTGGATTGTGAAATTAAAAACCTTTATTGCCTTTAACCGACGTTATTTTGGATCTCATGAGCATTTAACCTTGTGAGTAAAGACATTATATTACTCAGTTGCTCATATTTAAATTTCATAAACGAATGATTTATATTAAATAAGATATTAGCAATAGAAATGAGTTCCTTATTCTATTACACACATAAAACAAGCAGAAGCTGCCTTAACCTTGCAGCAATACGAAAAAAAAAGTGTGTAGCATCTTCAACCCATACTTGGAGAAGACGACGCATGTTTCAGCAATAAATTTAAAAGTAACCAATGTATCTCATAACTGGTGACTTTCAAATTTTCTGTTTTATTTCATATATTGTATATTGCAGTGTAAAATATAAATGGAATTAATATTAATATTTATAATATTATAATATTTACCATTTTTATAATAATATTTTAATAAAGTTTCAAGACTTGTGTTTGGATCTCCTTAAATAATGGTTAGAGCAAGTAATCCACAATAGGAAAGGAAAATTCTGTGTTTTCAACTACTGGAATTATTGCCCACAAGCAATCCCAGATCATGCAATTGTTATGTCGGATGGTTCTAGCAATGACACAGCTGCTTCTTCTACAGACGACGTACGTGAAATAGGCCTAAAACAGCAATTGCTTCCACCAGCAGATCATGTAGGCCTACACTATTAGTTGCTTCCACCACCACAGCTAGATACAGTCGGCTGTCACCAGCAGTTGCTTCCACGCCTGAGATGTCTAGAAGCAAACAACCCTATTCTTTGGGTAAGAAAACCTAAACCATCCGAAGGTAAGGCACAAATTGCAGTGGTCTTAAACCATGAGGGAAAATGACAGAAAAAAAGGAAAAGAGGTCGGAAAAGACAAAATAAATAAAAAGTAACCAATGTTCGAATGTCTGTATCATTTTTCATATAATCTGGTACTTGTATCGTATCTCATAACTGGTGGGATCATCCCTGTATATATGGGGGAAGATGCCAAAGCTACACGAGTTTATTTAAAATTGAATTTGTCAATCGTGTACATATTGGGAAAGGAATTAATAAGCATTTATAATTAATTAAACATCGAAGAACATGGTGTATTTTTTCATTGACATATCTCTTTATTTTTGGCTGTACTATTTAAAACATTCTTATATATGACGTATTCCCTCCGATTTACCTTATTTATGTATATATAAACAAAATTAAAAATTATTATTATTATTATTATTATTAGTTAGTTATTTATTTTATTTATTTATTTATTTATTTTTTGTAAACACATTTATAACAATTATACCAAATTAATATTATCACAAATAGTAAAATATTTTTTTATTAATACAATTTATGCCCTTTTTTTATTTGTAGTATAATTTAATGATGCCACTGTTACAACCTGTAAGTAGAAAAAAATGCATTTAAGTGAATTGTAATACTTTCTTTTATATATAAATAATAAGTTTTGTTTCGTCTAAAGGCTGAAAAAAGCAATCCTTCATCCCGCTAATTTTTTGCTATTTCTTCCGAATAGTTCTTGATTATTTTTTATCGTTAAGAAAAACCTGTTTGGTCGTCAGCTACTTCATTTTTTTATTCATAAAAAGGATTAGCTTTTCATAAAAAAATTGACTTGGTTATCTTTCATTTTTCTATGGAGAAGTTTATTGCTAGAAAATAATAATAATAATATATGGTAGTTCATTTCACTTTTTTTCAGTAATAGAAACGAAAGGAATATTTCACACACACACACACACACACACACAGACACACACACACACACACACACACACACATATATATATATATATATTTATATTTATTTATTTTACTAAAAATACATATATTTAAAAATGATGTATTCTAAATGAATAGAAATTTTAACAAAATATTTTAGAAGAATTACTGTTTACTTAAAAACATATTATAACAAGAAAATCGACAGTCAATGAATTTTATCCGTTTGAAGGGAGTCTAATTCTTAAACTTTTTTACAAAAAATGCATGAAAAGTTCAAATTAAGAGATACTTGCAAAGTTGCACATAAAGTGCGAAAATACACAGAATTAACCTCTGTATGGTTAATGTGGATTGTTTTATAAGAAACAACCAACAAATCCATGTGAAATATAAGAAATTATAAAATATTAATACAAAAATAATACAAAAGTTTGTATTATATATATATATATATATATATACTTATTTATTTATTTAAACGTGCTACATAAGAGTTACAATTTTATTCAATAGATGCAATTATTTCTCAGAAGCACCCCTATTAAAAAAAAAAAAAAAGATATTATTATGAATTAGTTAAAACGTGTAATTGCACTTAAAAGGATTTTTACAAAAAAATAAAAATAAAGTATAAGAACAAATATATATATATATAAAGAAATGTCAAAAAATCATTAATTTCTTGAGCAGGTATGTGAAAAAAAAATCCCTTTTTCCTCTACCACATTCATTTGATTAATACTAACAGCTGAATGTAACATAGGACATTACATCCATTTGAAAAAAACATTTAAAAAAAAAGATAATAATAATAATAAGGATGAAATAAATCGATGCAAAAATGCAAATATCAGAAATTGATAGAGATACACTGTTAAAAATTTTGTCCTTGGTTCAACCAAAACATGGTACTACAGTAATTGCAACCATAAGATGTTGAAATCTTTTACCGTGATTTGGTACTTGGTTCTACAAAAGCCTGGAACTACAATTGTTGTTAGCTTAATATGAATTTTTTACCTTGATTCGGTGATTTTTTTCAACAGGAAATACACTCCTTCTCATATTTATAAGGACACTTTATATTTTGAAATAACTAATGTAAAAATAATGTGAACAAGATTATACTAAGTGCACTTAATATATCTAGTATTCTAAAAACCAAAACTGCTATATTTTTTTTTTTTTATGAAACAAAATTAATAAAAAATAATGCAAAATCTTTTTTTCTCCATGTTTTTAGATGTTCATAATTATAGGGACAATCCAGATTTTTTCGTTTTATTTAACTTACTAGCGGATAAATTACAGTTGATATGCGAATATGTTAACTACTGGGCTAGATTAATTGATATATAAGCCTTCAATTTTTCTTGGACGGACATTACTGATAATTCCTCGAAAAAAAGAACATTCAAGTAGTGAAGTATGATAAATGTGTTTTTTAAGTGGAAGGATAATTTCAATCCACCGAATTTCTAATGAAATTCGAAGGTCTAAAATTGCTGAAGGAAATGTGATCAAGCGTTGAACTGCTGGTTCGATAGAAGAGAGATCTGAGGCAAAATCAGAGTTGTTTTACAGGGATCGAAGACTCATAATTCCTCTTACTGTTCTACTCATAATGACTGCTGCTGAATTTGCTCGTAATTTTTAACGAAAATTTAGGGTCCACATTTATGCATGTTTAAAATAATTAATAATATGTTGAAATGAATAAAAAACCTGTAATAATCAATCAGCATTTAATGGGGGAAAGAGCGTCTGTGTTAAAGTTGAATAAAGAGAATATTAAATGGTAAAATGTTGCATTTTCTGATGAAAAACATTTTATTCTTGATTAACCAAATAGTTTTAACAGTTACTGGCACGATCTGAAGATAGCGAAAGACAGAGCAGATTTTTTAAAGGCAGATATGAATTGGGCATTTTAAAGGTGGATCTATGGTGCTCTGGGGAGCTGCTTCTACTGAAGGCAGAATGAATTTAGTAATTTTTTTCTATTATTATAAACATTTAGAGAATATCCGCAAATTTTAAACGTGGAATTATCAGATTTTTGTTAGATTTTTGGGGGTAATAATATTTTTTTCAACATGACTTACATTTTTGCTCCACTTCTAGAGCAATAGGAAATAGTTTGAAGAAAAAAACTTCTGTATTATTGCCTTTCCCGTGGCCTAAAAGTTGAAAAAAACCTAACTTATCATATTTGAAAAATGCATGCAAGTGAAAAGCAATTTTAAATAGTTAAAATGTATTCAGAATATCATCTATGCTGTATGAAATGGTATTGAAACTAAATATTAAAAGAAAATGTGTATATATATATACCAGAGAGAATGTCTGACTGTTTAACCCTAAACCGAGACCCCATAAAATATTAATTTAAAGAATAACTGAAAAAAATTACTAAAATTCGAGCTGTCCTTATAATTGTGAACACCTGAAAAATCATCTTTTTACCATATTTAAAGTTTTTTAAGATAGAAAAACGATAAAACTTTTTAAATATAGTCTATTAATGAAATTCAAATTAATTAAAAATATATTTGTTTAAATAATAGTGTTCAGTGTTTGGTTAATATAGAAAAACGGGTGTCCTTATAATTATGAGAAGGAGTGTACTAAATCATGGTAGAAGACTTGACCATCTCACGGTTCTAGATGCTGTATTAAAAAGTTTTGGTTCAGTTTAGAATATTGTAGCTTCTGTTGTGCAAATTTTGGTTCAACCTTGAACCTAAATTTTTAACAGTATAATTATGTGAAAAAAAAAAAAAACTTATTACAAGTACAGGGTAATTATAATTAAAGTTACAATTTCAAAACGCTATAATTTTAAAACTACCTAGCAGAGCAATTTGGTACTTTACCAGAGCAATCGTGAGGCAAGGAAATTTTGTTTGGCAAAAGGTAAAAAAAAAAAAAAAAAAAAGTTCATAAATGTGCCATCAAATATCCGTAAAGTATTTGTTTCATGAATCTCCTTATTTTCTCTTTTCACTATGACTGTTTTCACTGTAAAAACGTATTCTTGTCTTTTTACTAAAAAAATTGTAGTAATCCCTTGAAGTCTATTCTAAGATTCTAAGACGGAAGGAGGCCGCTCACAACTACGCAGCGTTTTTGGGCGTTTTTAACCTTTAGAGAGGGGCTCCAAAGCCACTGTGGAGATGCTTGAAGTTAACAGCATTCCTGTGTTTAATGAGTCCATTTAGGCGTTTTCCCTGACATTACCCTGACAGCGCCATCTATAGGAACATGTTGGAACTACTTCTTTTCTCCCCAAAACAAACTTTCATTGCCTCACGATTGCTCTGAATATCAAATCATGCTGATGGGTAGTTTTAAAATTATAGCGTTTTGAAATCGTAGCTTTAATTATAATCACCCTGCACAACATACCATTGAAATATATCAACACTTGAATGTGAGATATACACTACATTAACTTGATAAACATATACATATACACACAATAACATGTATTATTAACGTAACACTCTGATTTCACTGCAGAATTCACACTCAGCAATCTTTTTTTTTTTTTTTTTTTTTTTTCAATTCTGCGACACTATCAATAGATTAGCTTTGTTTCTTTAGCATGTTGTTGTGCTAACTGGAACAACTAAATCTTTCTATGATTCTGAGATTCTAAGACGGAAGGAGGCCGCTCACCACTATGCAGCGGTTTTGAGCGTTTTTAACCTTTAGAGAGGGGCTCCAAAGCCACTGCGAAGATTCAAAAGAGCCCGTCTAAAAGGTTAAGCCTCCCACGTTGTTTATTGCATAAGCAAAAACCAAAAAAAATCGCCAGAGCAGAGCTCTCTCGCGACAAAAGGCGACAAAGTTGCATGAAAGTGAAGTGGACCGGAGCCGAGTTGTAGTCTATTTACGAAGTTCATACAGGTAATGTATAAATTTCACACAGTCTTTATACAATGTTCTCGCAGTCTTTATATCAAGCAAAAACACCCTATGAACAATGTTGGTTAATAGCAACATCATGCGCAGGATGATTGATTCACGAGAGCACTTCCGTGGAATACTGCAGCATCAGACATGACCAGTATTCGCCATGTAGGAGAGGAGGAAATAATTAAGGAAAGAAATAGAAGGAATTTAGTTTGTTGAATTTGATAAATCTTGAAGGAAGACACCTAAAGCTTTGTCAGTCTTAAAAGGAACAACACTTCAATCACTTAAATTGTCTGAAATTTCATCAGTTTTGATCACTTGGTTTTTAAATTAGATAGCCATTATTCATGCCAACGAGTATATATAAAAAATAAGTAAATAAATGGAAATAAGAGATGTAGAGTTGGGGTCAAGTTCTGGTTTTCAGTTGAAAAACAAGTTTTAAAATCTCCTATAGTATAAATAAAATATTACGCAGAAAGAAAAGTCGTTTCTGAAAACTTAGATTTATTATTATTATTATTATTATCATGTACTCAAAATAACTCCGAAATAAGAATACTCAAATTTAAAAATCCTATACACTCATTATTATGTATACTGACTTGTTTTAAAATAGCTGCGTTCATCATGAATCATAATATCCCAAACAAAATGAATTTTTTTTTTACATTGGTGTACTGCTTCGCACGCCGTACACTGCAAAATAATTACACCGCAGAAAGGTTTTCCGAAATATAGAGTTAATTATGGATATTCTGTTTCTGTTAAATAAAAAAAAAAAAAAGTTAACACACGTTTCAGTGAGAAATATTCATTCGACAGATTTGAACCAGATCGAAAGATTGTTTGCAATTGTTTATTTTACCGGAAATTCTACACACGTGCTGCATATGCTCGGTCTGGAAACACCATTTTACATCGAATACTTGTTAGTGCTGCGAAAAGCAAATGTACAACTGAAATACATGCTGTGTGCTTTTTATTTTGATTACACACAGTAAGTATTTGTATTTACAAAAATGGTCTTCAATGGTCTGATGATACTTTTTTTTTTTTTTGTATAATTATGCACAAGATTTTGTATCACTTCAAAGGGATTATTAGTGTTTGGCCACCGTAATGGAATATTAACTGCAATAAATATACACTGAGGAAAAAATATACCGCCTTCATGTAGAGCGAATAAGTGGTCATTTTCTAAATTGCTAAACTAGAAATATAGATTTCCGAGCTATATTCGAATTGCCCGGAAGTGTATATTTCTTTCACGGGAAAAGGCGGTATAGACGAAATGGTCGAGAATTTATAGTCTATACATTTCTAGTTGGTGAAAAAATATTCTGAATATTCTGAATCCTTTGTATTGTAAGAAATTCTCGCTTAATTTTCTAGAATTGGACCATACGTCAAGATCATATTTGCTAAAACAAGCCTCTTGTATTCACAAATTTTTTGCTGAGATTTTTAAATAAATTAGACCTCTCCAACATAGACAAACGCTGTAGAATTCTAATAGGGGTTTCTAGAACTCGCTTTCAAAGGGGACTAGAATTTATAAGGATGATATGGAACTATTTTTACTAAAGTCACAATCTAGATTCAAGATGTCAGTTACAGAATTTTTTCTCAGTGTAACCTTAAATCTAAGTTTATTTCCGAGACCGAAGTTTATGTTCGAAATGTGTGTGTTTATGTGTATATATATATATATATAAATTTTATCTCTTGTTGTATTATAAATATTGCCTTTTGGCAGTTTTTAAGAAAGTAGAAATAATTTGACCTATAATATGCTTTTAGACTTTTTTCTTTGAAATTTTTTGTGCGTACAGATTTCAAATCAGAATCCCTTCTTCCTGAAAAAAATTAGTATTATTTGGCACTTCCCATCGATCAAAATAATGAAAAACCAATTGAAAAAAAACAAGCTTTTAATTTATAATAAACCGAACGTTCTGAACGTAATGTGTATTAGCATTCATTATTCGATGAAATTAGGGAGTTCTAAAAAGTAAACTGAGCAAAGGAAGACTTAGAATATTCTAAATTTATGTTTAATTTAAAATCAACTAAACTGCCTTACAGAGAACAATTTAAAACTAACGCTTAAACTTTGAATCCATTGCACAATAGAAATGTTCGTAAAATAGTGAGTTTAATTATGTTCCATATAAATAAAATAAAACTGAAAATGAATTAGTGTGTCTGCAAGAAAACCGGCTCCAACACTATTTCTCCATTTTTTTTTATGCAAAATGGCCTCCTAAATCCGAATACGACGCTGACTTCGGCTTCTCTATATAGTCATCATCCATATATATGAAATTATCGCAGGATTTTGACACTGGAAGAAATAAGACGACATTTTTTACAATGATCATTAATGTAGAATAGGAAGATTCGGGCTTGTTTAAATCTACGGCATGTGATATGAAAATAAATAAATATATAAAAATAATAAATATATAAAAAAATAAATATATAAATATATAAAAATAATAAATATATAAAAAAATAAATATATAAATATATAAATATATAAAATAAATAAATAAATAAACATATAAAAATTCAACTTTACATTACAGCTATACATAAAGAATTATGAATCAACATGTAAAATAAATTATCATGGTTATTATTTAGAAATCTTCTAAACTTAAGATATCACATCCTATGAAACAATTAAAGAGGTTTTGACAATTAGTTCAATTTATTAAAAACAAAAACTATTTTTTTACGAGACAAAACTAAAGTTAAAATACATTTAAAAGCAAAATATACATGTAAAAATAATTAAAATCTAGACGTTCCGAAACTCGTCCGGGTTTCCTCATCAGTATCAATTACAACATAATATGCAAGCATTACATGGATACTTAAGGAATTTATAGAAGTACAGAATATTGAGGAGCCAGTGTGCATGCTTTATTGATAGTGTGGAGATGTCTGGCAGTGTAAAAGCTGTCAAGGAAAATACGTGATTTATAATTATCAAAACCAGAATTTAGAACTTTTATATTATCGAAGTCAGGAATATGATTTGTGCCTATTGAATGGATTACAATTTTACAATTTTGGTTGCAATTTTTAAAAGATCGTCTGTGCTCCTGTAGTCTAATCTTTGCTGTATGGCCAGTTTCACCTATATAAACATATTTTAAATAAAATCTTTTTGTAAAAAAATAGAACCGACTCCAAAAAGGAACTGCTATTCAAACAACTAAAAATGAAAGAAAATTGGCAGAAAATGGAACTGTAGATTGTGCCTAAAAGTATAAAATAATTTCCTTTACCAAACAGCCTATAACACTACAATTAATCATAACTTTTGAAGTCGGCGCAAAATTAAATAAAATTTAATTAGTTTTTAAAGGTTTGTCTTTAGATCGGTAGCAACAAATGCTGTTGTCTCGAATGATCCATTTTCATGTTTCCTTTATTATTTTATCACTGTATACAATCGGTCCATTAGTAGCATCTACATAGAACAGTGAACATTCTTCACAATGCGGTATTTATGTTTCTACGATGTTAGATCATCCTTGATGGCTTTTGAATTTGGCGATAGAAACGTAAGGCAAAAGTATACACGCAAGATGTATATTTTCATAATATCTATTGTACGATGTGTTGTTTCATATTCTTGATATACCTTATTAAAATAATCATGATATCCCAAAGAAATTAAATATGTTTGCCAGATAATTTTACGATTTTTCGTTCACCAAGGACGTCAGATACCAGCATCTTCGCCAACTTTTGCTGCTTACGAAGAATTATTTGTTTTCTTGAATCAAAGTAGTTTTCGGCTGCGTTTTGCAGGTAACAATGTGAGACGTGTATTTTGAATAGGATTTCATTTTTGTATTGAATGAAGGTATAAATTTTTATTTAATTTTGCGCCGACTTCAAAAGTTATGATTATTTGTAGTGTTATAGGTTGTTTGGTAAAGGAAATTATTTTATACTTTTAGGCACAATCTACAGTTCCATTTTCTGCCAATTTTCTTTCATTTTTAGTTGTTTGAATAGCAGTTCCTTTTTGGAGTCGGTTCTATTTTTTTACAAAAAGATTTTATTTTTCTCTTTTCAGTGAAAACTTATTTATATAGCAGAGCATCAGAAGACGTTCGACGGAAGTTTCACAAATCACAACTTCCAAGGAAAGTGACATTACTCAAAAAATGGTTTATGTCACTGAAAAATACATTAAATGCACCCAATGTGAACAAAAAAATTACATCTCCATCTAGAAAGTTATGCACTCGAGAGACAGTTGTGCCAGTTTTATTCTAGTCAAGTTATTTTTAAGTTGATTTTTCTCAAATGCTGCATTTTTAAATTGTGTCACTTTTCTTGCCTTTATCGGATATGACTAAAAAACTATCTATTGAACGAACATACGTTAAATTAAAAAGTCTTTAGAAATGTAAAGAAAGGATACGCTGTATTCGTAACCGAAAATTCTGTTAGGCATATATATTAAACTTTACAGTAAATACGTGTCACCCGCTGCGCTGGAAATTGCGCAGCGTAAAGTTCAAGCAACGAGCAAAATATGCATTGCAGCTGATAGACAGAAGTTTCAACATCGATACTTACACACTGCTTTTACCAGTGTAGCTGCTTGTGTTCAGCAGTTAGAGTGAGAACAGACTTTTGTGAGTATCCTGTAATTTGTTTATATCTTAATGAAATCTTAATGAAACTTATTTCAGGCCAAGATCATTACGACAACAAAAAAAGTATTAAAATTAAATCATCTCTTACGAAGTTATAAGCTAACAAATTTCAACAACAACAACGAGAAACATGGTTTGTTTTGCGAACCTCTTCCTTTATGAAGTCGGCTTAAAACGCCTATGCGTTAATCGATGTGACCGCTTACAATAACCATACTTTGAATTTTACATAGCATAAATGTCACCCGCTACGCTACAATATATGCAATGTTTTTCAAGTGTGCACAAAATAGGAAATTGTGACTAAACAAATGCACGTTTTAAGCGTTCTGTTTTTAGCATTAATGTCTAAACTATCTTTGCGTACTATATCGATGATGCTCTGCAATTTTATAATTCACTTTTTACCCTGTCTTGAAACTTTTCCGAGATAGGATCGCTAACTCCACTCTTTTCTACAAGGTGGCGCTTTAGGCGGTTGAATCGCGTAGCACATGTTCACTTTACTTTTCCATACATACCACTTTTATGACTATAGCTGCAGCTGTTCAGCAAATAAAAGAGTCGGGACTGACTTTTTTGGGGACCCTGTATTTTCTTTTGATCGTAAAGATCTTACAATGGGACCTATTTCAGACCAAGACCTTTACAATAAAACAAAAAGTATGAAAATCGGATCATCCATTCAGAAGTTATGAGCTAACAAACAAAAACAAAAACAAAAAAACATACGCTTTGAAATGAGATCCTCCTCCTTTTTGAAGTCGGTTAATTAGAGCATTTCTTAAGAAGTTATAAGCTTACAAACACCAACAACAACACATAGCAAGAATTAAGAATACCCTCCTTTCTGAAGTTGGTTGAAAAGGACTTTGCGCTAATCGATGTGTTCGCTTACAGTAACAGTACTTTGAACCACAGAATATACGTGTTATCCGCTACGCTGTAAAGCGTGCAACGTAGTTCAAGTGTGCACAGTGTAGGACATTGCGAACAAACAATTGCACGTTTTAAGCGTTCTATTTTTAGCAATAATATCTAAAAACTGTCTTTTCGTAGTAAATCGATGATACTCTACAACTTCTTAATTAACTTTTCTCCCATCTTGAACCGTTTTTGAGATAGGAGCGCTAATGCAGCTGTTTTTCACCAGATGGCGCTTTATTTTCTTTAGATTGTAAAGATGTTATAATGGGACCTACTTCAGACCAAGATCTCTACAACAAAGCAAAAAGTATCAAGTAACCGTATTTTGAACTATATAGCGTATGTCTCACCAGCTACGCTACTACGTGAGCAATGTAGCTCAAGTGTGTATAGTGTAAGAAATTGCGAACAAAAAGAGGCGCGTTTTTAGCCTTGTACTTTTAGCATCAATGTCAAAACTATCTTTTCGTACTAAATCGATGAAGCTCTGCAATTTTATAATTCACTTTTTTCCCCTGTCTTGAATTGTTTCCGAGATAGAAACGCTAGCATGAATGTCTAAACTATCTTTTTGCACTAAATCGATGATAATCTTCAACTTTCTAATTCACTTTTTTTCTCTAGAACCGTTTTAGAGATAGGAACACTAACTCAACTATTTTCCACCAGGTGGCGCAGCAAGCGGTTTAACCTTGTACTGCAGGGCCACTTTACTATACTTACATACCATTTTTATCTCTATAGCTGCAGCCGTTTAGCAGTTAAAAGAGTTGGGACTGATTTTTTGGACACCCTGTATTTTCTTTAGATCGTAAAGATATTACAATGGGACCTATTGCAGACCAAGACCTTTTCAGCAAAATAAAAAGTATCAAAATCGGAGCATCCGTTCAGAAGTTATGAGCTAACAAACATAAAAAAAACATACGGTTTGAATTGAGAACCTTCCTTCTTTTTTTGAAGTCGGTTAAAAATAGTTTTTGTTTTTAATTAATATATATAACTAGCAGGCTTTGTCCGCTTCGCTGGTCACCATATTTAAAGGAAACTCATTTCTATATAGTTTTATGAAAAAAAGAGAAAATAATAATACTGAAATCGCTCAAAAGTTCGCTTTGGGTTCCCGCTACCTTCGGCAGCGCCTTGTTCGTCCTCCCATCCTGCGATACCTGTCCCTATTGCCTGCGACAATGACTTACCCGTGGGCTTCCATTTAGGTGCTTATCATATATGACAATTTCGATACGGACAGTATCGAAAATTTTGAAGTAGCCCTTTATATTTGAATCCTAGTTATATATGAGCAACATTATACGTGATGTACATAATATTTGCTTTCAAGTTATTCTCGATATTTATTTGATTTAATCGATCAACCATAGAATGACAGCAATTTCAAGCCAAATATAATATTACAATATGCTATGATCGGCTACTTCTATCGCATGAGACAATTATTATTATTTTGTTGTTATATATATTTCATGCTTAGTTAATAGTAGTTGGTATATAGAAAAATAAATAAATTAATATGTAAACTTGATCATGGTACAGCCTTAATGCCCTTGGCGACTTTTAAATTTTTGTTGCCGTGTTAGACCAAAATATAATTTATGCGATTATTGTTCCTACGCAAGCGAAGTGTGACGTCACTGACCGTCCGTGGATGCAAGAAATGATTTCCTATGTTAATCGCCCATTGGATGTTTTGTAAAAAATGATTAAAAATCGAAGAAAATTATTTCCCGAGTTTAATTCCCATATTTGGGTACATATATGTTTTAGTTATCATGTGCATGTGTTAGATTGAGTTATTTTGCTGTCAAATTGACAAAATTTTAATTTTAAATTTCAAAACTCTGTCGTTCTTGGCGCTTATTGTATTTGGTGATCAAAAACGTAATACGAAAATATACATGCAAGATGTATATTTTCGTAATATGCATTGTACGAAATATTGTTTCATATTATTCATGGAACAACTATAGTATTTCCCCTCAGCTAGATTTGGCGATTTTTCGTCGGCGATTATGGCTAAATCATAAATCTAAAAATCATAAATCATATAGCATAAATGATAAAATCGTAAGCTAAATTATAAATCATAAATCATAAAATCATAAATCCAAAATAAATAGCATGCAGGCTGCCATATTATATCGCAAACAATCCAGAACGACATCGTTATCGTTCAAATCGGCGCCAAAGAAAAATCGCCAAATTCAGCTGAGGGGAAATACAAAAGTTGTACCTTATTCATTACTGTCTTAAAATAAGTTGTTAAAATAACAATGATTTTTGAAAGGAATTAAATTATGTTCGCCAAATAATTTGGCGATATTTTATTTTTCTACCAAGGATGACCGATATCAAATCTATTCCGCTACAACATATTAGTATCTTATATTAGATACTTTATTTAGACATTTGAAAACAAATTTGACTTCAAATTATGATAGAATATTTATCATCTCCCTTTCAATCAGTATATTAGTAGGATATTGTGTAAATATCATCCTTTGAAATGAAATGTTTGTGTTTTCAATCGAATATGGAAGTTTGGCATTTTTTTTTTTCTAGAGTTTTGAAATTAAAAATTCAAATTTTGTCAATTTTACTACAAAAATAACTTAATCTAATGCATGGACATGATAACTAATACATATCTATACCTAAATACGGGGAATAAAATCAGGAACTATTTTTCCTTGATTTTTAATAATTTTTTACAAAAAATCCAATGGGCGTTTAACATAGGAAATATTTTTCTTGCATCCACGAACGGCCAGTGACGTCATCACTTCGCTTGCGTATTTCTTTCTATCTTTTCCTTGGCGAAAAATGTCCGATCTACTTCAGCATCAAAATTATAAAAAATTGTCAAGAATTATCAATAAGAAAATACCGTTAATATATTGCTGAATTAGCGTTTATGCCAAGCGTGTTTCATTCGCCATACTACAAAAAAAAAAAAAAAAAAAAAAAAAAAAAAAATATACAGACACGACATCATTTCATTATTTAAAACATGAAAATCTGACATTGACAGATTTTAATTTAGTGCCAGAGGCCTACTGCTAAACTTGTTAATATCGACAAATTCTTCTTTAGTTAATTCGTGACGATCTAAATTCCATGATAAAGTTTTCATTAAATCAAACCAATGTGTTTCAGCTGCAGATATTGTAACAAATAACGTTGGAAGTCCAAACTGTCTTATACCCGCAAAACAACGTTTTTTGTCTTTTTCCCAATGAGGGGGAGGTGTGCCTTGGGGGGGACTCATGTCAAAGGTGTGCCTTGGGGGGGGACTCATGTCAAAGTTGTACCTTGGAGGGGACTCATGTCAAAGTTGGGCCTTGGGGGGACTCATGTCAAAGTTGGGCCTGGGGGGGGACTCATGTCAAAGTTGTGCCTTGTGGGGTGACTCATGTGAAAGTTGTACCTAGGGGGGGACTCATGTCAAAGTTGGGCCTTGGGGGGACTCATGTCAAAGTTGGGCCTGGGGGGGACTCATGTCAAAGTTGTACCTTGGGGGGACTCATGTCAAAGTTGGGCCTTGAGGGGACTCATGTCAAAGTTGGGCCTGGGGGGGGACTCATGTCAAAGTTGGGCCTTGGGGGGACTCATGTCAAAGTTGTACCTTGGGGGGGACTTATGTCAAAGTTGGGCCTGGGGGGAGAATCATGTCAAAGTTGTGCCTTGGGGGGGACTTCATTCAATAAACCGACTGAAATAGGCCCTTAGCACTAATAAGAGTGTATTATAAAAATTCGACAACACTGTACCGACTGAAATAGGGGTACCTTGGGGGGGACTCATGTCAAAGTTGTGCCTTGGGGGGACTTCATTCAATAAATCTCCATTCAATAAACCGACTGAAATAGGCCCTTAGCACTATTAAGAGTGACGTATAAAAATTCGACAACGCTGGGCCTGGGGGGGGGACTCATGTCAAAGTTGTACCTTGGGGGGACTTCATTCAATAAATCCCCATTCAATAAACCGACTGAAATAGGCCCATAGCACTATTAAGAGTGACGTATAAAAATTCGACAACGCTGGGCCTGGGGGGGGACTCATGTCAAAGTTGGGCCTGGGGGGGGGACTCATGTCAAAGTTGGGCCTTGGGGGGACTTCATTCAATAAATCCCCATTCAATAAACCGACTGAAATAGGCCCTTAGCACTATTAAGAGTGACGTATAAAAATTCGACAACGCTGGGCCTTGGGGGGACTCATGTGAAAGTTGTACCTTGGGGGGACTCATGTCAAAGTTGGGCCTGGGGGGGGGACTCATGTCAAAGTTGTGCCTTGGGGGGACTTCATTCAATAAATCCCCATTCAATAAACCGACTGAAATAGGCCCTTAGCACTATTAAGAGTGACGTATAAAAATTCGACAACGCTGGGCCTGGGGGGAGGGACTCATGTCAAAGTTGTACCTTGGGGGGGACTCATGTCAAAGTTGGGCCTGGGGGGGGGACTCATGTCAAAGTTGTGCCTTGAGGGGGACTTCATTCAATAAATCCCCATTCAATAAACCGACTGAAATAGGCCTCTAGCACTAATTAAGAGTGTATTATAAAAATTCGACAACTGTACCGACTGAAATAGGCCTCTAGCACCAAAAAAAAAAAAAAAATCTGAAGTTGAGGTATATAAAAAAATGCTGCGAAATAAAATTCAGAAGAAATATGTTAGATTTGTAATATTACTATTTTATTTTCAAATTATAAAGTGTCATTTTCTCATCGACCAATTTAACATTTAGTAATTTCTTATTTTTCGCGTGAAAGCATATTTCATTTTATGCTGAAAACAATAAATAAATACATCTCGTAAACTTTTTTTGGCAACAATTAAAAATTTAAATGGCTTATATTAAGTCAATATAAGTCAATAAGTTTATTATTTTCATATTTTAATTAATTTTAAAGATTTTTTAAATTTTTTTTTCCTAAACCATCCCTGACCTATAAGGAAAAAAACAATAAAAGAATGATCGAAATCGGTCAAGCCGTTTACGATTTTATAAATAACATACAGACAAACATTCATTTTTATATATATAGATTGAGACGGTTTGATGATTGTGTACGTTAAAAATAGTTCAATCTATGTTTTCTTAAAATTAAACAAATCAAAATCAATACCATTAATTACAACATTTTGCACAAAAATATAATTTAATATGCGAAATAAATTTTATCAGGTCATCTCATTACTTTTTAGTAATAAACCAACGGGGGCATCGCA
Organism: Salticus scenicus; assembly: GCA_963930645.1. Taxonomy (NCBI): domain Eukaryota; kingdom Metazoa; phylum Arthropoda; class Arachnida; order Araneae; family Salticidae; genus Salticus; species Salticus scenicus. The sequence goes on along the minus strand of OZ005654.1, from coordinate 27,977,194 downwards.
CGTGGGAAGCGTAAATTTACACTACCAGCTCGTATATGCGTGCGTCCTTATCAGTTCTTCTGATAATTTGATATCGATAATTTAGCACTTTAATTTTATATTAGTTGTTCGCTGAAATAATATATCTTACAGTTTTTAGGCGACCATTTTTTATTTATAAATTTTTCTTGTTTTAATAGATTTACAAACTTTTCCCCTTTTCTTCCCGGCAGATAGATGTACTAATCCGAAGTTTAACAAATGATGTGTCAGAGCAAGGCATATGCTGAAGTCAATTTAAATTACTTAGCAGGCGCATGTGCACGTTGCTGTTTAGATGGTGTACTCGTTTTCACCTGAATAAGGACCGCACTGAAATTGTTAGCTGAAATAATTGTTGTGTGTTTTAAATTTACATTGTTTACTTTCAAAGTTACTTAAATTAAACATTATTTGGTTTTAAGAAGGTTGATCTAAAGATGTTTGAAACTAAAAATTTCTTGAAAATTAAAAATGCTATTTGTTCTTTTTACACATTTATGATTAGCTATTTGCCCCTAATAGTCGTTTTAACACTTTCCAACAAGGTTGAAAAGTGTTTATGACTTCGGTTTGTCTGTCTGTCTGTCTGTCTGTCCGTCTGTCTGTCTGTCTGTCCGTCCGTCTGTCTGTCTGTCTGTCCGCGCTCTAACTCCCGTAAATATTTAAGGAATTTCTTGAAACTGATATATGTTACTCAAGTTCACAATCGGACGGTCCCTATTGAAAATGGAGTCTATACCTCTACTGGTTTGTGTACAGGGACACCCGAAAGTATTCCAAAGCATTGTGTTCTATGAGAGGTATTTCTATAAATCATATTTTCATACCTTTACTCTAGACATATCTTAATGAAATTGAAATATGTTATTCAAGTTCACTATCGGACGTTCCCTATTGAAAATGGAGTCTATACCTCTACTGGTTTGTGTACAGGGACACCCGAAAGTATTCCAAAGCATTGCGTTCTATGAGAGGTATTTCTATAAACCATATTTTCATACCTTTACTGTAGACATATCTTAATGAAATTAAAATATGTTATTCAAGTTCACTATTGGATGTTTCCTCTATCAAATGGAGGTAATACCACCATCGGTTCATGTACAGAGGCACTCAAAAGTATTCCAAAGCATTGCGTTCTAGGAGAGATATTTCTATAAATCAAACTTTAATAACTTTACTATCCACGAAGTTTTAAGAAATTGAAATATGTTATTTACACGCACAAAAGAATTCTTTGCATAGAATGTAGCATGATTAGCATTAGATTTACAGGGTGGCACAAAAATATCCAGTTATATTAAGAGGTATTAATAAAAAATTGCTAGAATTGTACTGTCGTTTACGTTAAGCGTTTTTAACATTTTCTAGCATTTTTGAAGTATGAATATGATTTCAGTTTTGTGTATCTGCCTGTCCGTCCGTCCGTCCGTTTGCCTGTCTGTCTGTCCGATCTCTAACTCCCGTAAATATTTATGGAATTTCTTAAAACTGATATATGTTATTCAAGTTCACTATCGGATGTTCCCTATTGAAAATGGAATTTATACCTCTACTGGTTTGTATACAGGAACACCCGAAAGTATTTCAAAGCATTGTGTTCTATGAGAGGTATTTCTATAAACCATATTTTCATACCTTTACTGTAGACATATCTTAATGAAATTGAAATATATTATTCCAATTCCCTACTGGATGTTTCCTGTATAAAATGGAGGAAATATCACCACCGATTTATATACAGGGACACTCAAAAGTATTCCAAAGCATTGCGTTCTATGAGAGATATTTCTATAATCAAATTTTAATTACTTTCCACGAAGCTTTAGGAAATTGAATTATGTGATTTATCTGCACAAAAAATGCTTTGCATAGAATATAGCATAATTAGCATTAGATTTACAGGGTGACAGAATAATATCCATTTATATTAAGAGCTATTAATAAAAAATTGCTAAAATATTACTTTCGTATACATTGAATGTTTTTAACACTTTCTAACATTTTTAAGTGTGAATATGATTTCAGTTTGTGTATCTGTCCATCTGTCTGTCTGTCTGTAAGCCCGCGCTCCAACTCCATTAATTATTTATGGAATTTCTCGAAACTGATATATTTTATTGAAGTTCACTATCGGATGTTCCATATTGAAAATGGAGTGAATATCTCTTCTGGTTTGTGTACAGGGACACCCAAAAGCATTCAAAAGCATCGTGTTCTATGAGTGTTGTTTTTATAAACATTATCCCTATAGAATTTTCTCCATTTAGAATGACATTAATAGGTCCTGTACAACTAGTTTGTTTACAGGGACAAAAAAAAAAAAAAAAAAAAAAAAATATGCCAATGCATTACGTTTTAGGACAGAATTTTTTGAAAATTATATTTAAAAGTCTTTCTACTGTAAAAATCATAAAAATATTAACATTTATTGTTAATACTCTAAAATAATCTTTTGTATAGAATATGATATGATTAACTTTCTGATTTACAGGGCTACACTAAAATATTCAGAGAGATCAAAAGCTGTAATTATAATCTAATGGCTGCATTTTTTTTTTTTTGCGTTAAGCCTTTTTAACCCTTTCCAAAATGCCTAAGAGCAATTTTAAAATCAATTAGTCTATCTCTATATTTTTCAGTCCTTCTGTCTGTTGTGTGATAACGTAGGCAAAGAATAATAAAAGTTATTCGATACAACAATTACGTACAGTTGGAAAGTGTTACTAATCAATGCGTACTGCATGATTTTTCTTTCTTGTTTAAATTATTTTCGCAAATTTCAAAAGGAATGGCACAGAAACATTAAAGGGTTAAGGGAGTATGGTAATTAATGTGGGCACGCAATATTATATATATATATATACATACATATATATATACACATACGATATATGTTTATTTTCGTACAAACTAAAATTTTATTTAACAATATCTCTAAAAAGGTGTTAATTAAACACGTGTCATTTGTCATTTTTATTAAAAAACACCTTAAAAACACGTAAAATTAATTTTTATTTACAAAATTTAAAAAAAATATTATATTTTATTAAAAACACTTTAAAAACTTTTTAAAATTTTTAAATAAAAATTAATTTTACGTGTTTTTAATAAAAATAAAATTTGTCTTTTTTTTTTTTTTTTTTTTTTTTAAGTCAAATACTTATGATTTCATATGCTGTGAAATTAAGATAGTAAAAGTAGTGCATTGAGAAAGATATTCAGAAAACATATCCTTTAAGACGAACTTTCATTAAAAAAGTATACGAAAAATCAATAGATGGCAGTTCATGTTTTCTATTGGTCATTGTTCGAATGGTGTAAACAAAGTATTCCTTTTGTTGTATTATTACAGAACAAGAAACATACTATTTATCGGAAAAGAATACTTCATTCGAGCTGGACGTTTCCGACCGTAACAGTTGTTTTCCAATACTCGAATGTTCTTTTTCTTTAGAAATTCCCTGGCGTTCATTGTTTGTATTCTAAGAAATAGAAAAACGCAAACATTGTGCACTGATCTTCAATATCTTTTAGATTTTACGTCTCATAAAAAGGGATTGATAAAGAAATTGAGTTTTACGATTAAAAATAGAAGAATTTTAGATTAAAATCACTAGATAGTACAGCCTAATAATGTGAATATCTATATCTATCTATCTATCTATCTATCTATCTATCTATATATATATATATATATAGAAATACATTAATATAATCAGTGCAAAAATGTTTTTATGAAATTTAAAGATGACTCAACTTCAGTATCAAAACAATTCCACGGATCACAAGCTGAGACTACCCAAATCAAATCAAAGAATAATTAAAGAAAAATCTAAATAAATATTGGAAATTGGAATGAGAAAAAAAAGCATTATTTGCATTCTAACGTTGTCAAGGGCCTGGTAGAATGCAAATATGCTAAAATATGGATGTTTTTCTGTAACAAAGAAAGCAAAAGCTTAGAATTTCTTTGTTCGCAGGCCCGAAACACCCATAGAGAAACCATTAAAGAAGAAGATAAAAATAAAACTATAACCTAATATGACAAACCAAAACCATAAAATTAAGATTAAAAAAAAATAAAAAAATTCAACTTACTGAATAAAATATTTGATATGAACACAACTCAAAAAAGAAATAGACATAGTGAATACAGAAAAACGAAGATCATAATAAAACGATAATCATAATAAAACCTTTACATAAATATGAAAAACCATAACCATTTAAATGTAAGATTTAAATAAAACCCATAAAATTGTATAAGAATAAGATTACTTTAACCTTTCTAAATGAAACTGAAGCAATAAACGTCGCACATGTAAAAATGTAACAATCAGTTAGCAGTTAGATCCACAGTTAATTAGTTCAAAATAGCATTGACCATAGAGTAATTTTTAGGATTCACAGTGGAATTCATGTAGGGTAAGGATTCAAATAATCAGATGATGAATCCTAATATTGAATCATAAATAGTGCTGCCATCTGGAGTAATGAGATGAAAATAATGGAAAAATACAATCAAATAAATTTATAATCAATGTATTTGATTGAATATATATATATATATGTACATTTATTTATTTATTTAAAATTGAAATTGGTTTTATATAAGGCTCAAAGACCTTATTGAGTCTAGGTTTAGAACTTAAAAAAAGTAATTGTTAATTTATTAATCTATGTATACATAATCTCAAGAATAAACTGCGATAAATTTTTTATATGATTTATTGTATTTTCTATAATATTATTATATTTCGATGTTCTACTTTCAAAATTTCTGATTACTCTGGGGTAACAAATGCTAAACAGGTGGAGCTGTCAACCCATTTTTTTTCCATAATTTTTAATATAGTTGTATCGAAAAAAATATCATGTAAATCTGTATAATGAGAACTATTTTTAAAATTTTGTACTGCGAAATAATAAAAAAATAGTTTTTAACAATAACAGTCAAAGTGATTTTTTATTTTGTATATGGAAGAATATGTTTCCCCAAACCAGGGGATTTGAAGTACATACCTCACGGGATGTGAAAATTTTTCTTATTGATATCTTTTAAAGAACTCGACAATGGCTTTAAAACGAATCGTTAAGAAACAGACCTGTGATATTATAAAACATTTTTTTTAACTATATATATACATATCTACACGAGACACACGCACACACACACACATATATATAAGTAATAAATAAAAGCATTAAAAAGGGAAAAATAAACGAAAATTATAATAAAGAAAATTAAGAAGCAAATATTTATAAAATCAAATCGAATGACAAAAATTATAAAACAAAAATATAAACATAAACATCAAATGTATATAATGAAATTTTCTTTACTATTTTTTGCAGAAAATTTCTGTTTACTTAAAGTACAGAAAACTAGTTTAAAATCATATCATAATATTAAAAAAAAAAAAAAAAACTGTAACCTGATAAAATTTGTAACCATTGATACACATTAATTCTTTAATTGTTTTTTTTTCTTTGCATATGAAGAGATTGCAGGATTTAGATGTGCTAAGCAGCAGCATTAAATCTCATTAAGTGGCTAATAGGTAACATCGGAGCCTATTGTGCGATGAATGCTAGTTTGAATTGTAGCTAGGCTAAACGGATAATGTTATTTAATAAGAGTTTTTCTTTTTCTTTTTTATCTTTGTTTTCTTTTATTTTATTTTTTACAGTGCGTACTACGGAAAAATTCCATTGTGGAGAATATTTTCTGTATTGTACTATTAAGAAAAACTACTCTCAACATATTTTTTCAATGTCATCCAGATATTTTCTAACAATTGTGCTACCAGAATTTTGCTGTAATTTAGAAGGATTTTTTGTTATAGGTTACAAACTCTTAGTTAAATGTTCTTTTAGAAATTTAAGCAATAAAACAGCCAGTAACTTACTAAATGTTTCATTTTCGGATATTCACTCTACTACTGTATATCATAATTAAAAGCAGGATATTTTCATAAATTAATTTTTAAACATAAGAATTCCTTTTACGAATTTACCATACATACCGGGGGGTCATAAAATCCCAGAAAAAATATAAAAAAATGTATTATTCAAAAAATTTTAACCATAACATCATGCGGTTTTCACTGAAGTGCAGAGAAAAACATGGGATTTTATTTTATTTATTTATTTATTTATTCTTTAAGTAACAAAAGATTAGTTGCCAAATTAATTTATTTTCTCTCCATCAGGTGACGGTTTAGTTGTAAAATTACTTTTTAAAAGTGGCACATTACATTAAACTACGGAATTGTGACTATACATAATAAAAAAGCACCACATAGCTGTCGTTTTAAAGTAATAAGTACAAAACTTTGAATAAGCACCATAAAATGCAATAAACTCGCAACAGTTTTTTCGGATCGAAAAAACACATGATTTCGTCAGGGGAACAAAATAGGTACGAGTGCTGCAATCAAAGCGGCAACGCATTTTGATTGCATGGAATCAAAGCTTTACCGCTTTGATTGCATGATTGCAGAGCTCGTATCTAATTTGTTTGTCAAACGAAGGGTTGTGTGTTTTTTCTATCCGAAGCCATTATTACCAGTTTTTTCCATTTTATGGTGCTTATTCATTCAAAAGTTTGCAATTATTACGAATATTCAGGCTCAATGTAAAGGACGTCATTCAAGAAAATGGCTGTCAGACGTTGCATACTGGGATTTCTCATAACGAAGCTAAACTATAATTTGCTTTATCTCTTAACAATACCATGGCTTCGTTTTCTGCACATTTCAGCGTAAACCGCATAGTGCTATGGTCAATATTTTTTGAATAATATATATATATATATATATATATATATATATATATATATATATATATATATATATATATGTACATATATATATATATATATATTCACCCGTATATATAGGTTAATTATAAATTGAAATGCTCACATTCTCAGAATTTCACGAAATTTTCTTCATTTTTGACGAAAGTGTTTCATGGGATATGCTCCAAGCGAACATTTCGTCAAATTGAGAAAATTACTTTCGTCACTTGTTTGAACATACGAATTTCCTCAAAAATAAAGATACATTTTTTCATCCTAGTTTTGTGATACAGAATGAAATACAAATTATAGAATTATAAAATTACCTGCAAGTTCGTTGCTTTATACAGTAAATCCTAATTATTTTTAATGAAAATATAAATGAAACAGAGCAAACAAATGAAAGTCATTTAGACAGTTATTTGACAGCTTTGAGATCTATAGTTACAATGACTTATGTCTCAATTGATCCATATTTTTACAAAAGTTCACAGAAACAACCGCACACAATATTTTGTAGACATAGAGCATCACAAACATCCATGCTCGCACCTGGATTCGAAACCGAGACCTGGGAATCCAGAAGGCAGCGTCCTACCGACCGAACCACCTAGTCAGCAAATAAATGTCCTTGTAACGTAAAGTCCAAACAACACAGACAAAAAAACAATATGGCGGTAATGAAAACTAGCACATGCTATTGTAAGTAAACAGTTTCGTCAAATATTTGAGAATTCACTTTTCCTCAAAAATCTCGTGATCGCTTGACGAAATGGTTTACAAAAGCAACGAAATTCAGCCCGAGGATATCTGAATCGTCAGAATTGAGTATATTATTTCTGAGAGTTTAGCTTTTTGAAATATATATATGGTACTTATAAAGTATAAGACATAAAAAGTATCTGGATGTTTTTCAAAAATTTAACTGTAATTACAAGTTCGCTGCTTATCTCAGACAGATTGAAACATACTATAACACTTTAGCTTACAAATACTACTAGTTTGAATATTGCACATTTATCTGATATGTGTATAACTTAAAAAAAAAAAAAAAATTGTTTTACATAAATATACTTAAATATGTTTGTACATACAAGTCAAAAACAAACATGTCTTTTTTTTTTTTTTTTTTTTAACTGTTAAGAAACAATTTTAATGTTTGACCGACATGTTGTTCGAATTCGAAAATACCAAGAAAAATGTTAAATATAATTTTAAAGAAAGGAAATAGAAAACACTTGAATAAATATTCGAAATGCATATGCGAGTATTGAAACATATTACTCACAAAATGTTTTTTTTAAAACACTTTGAAAGTATCTTCGAATTTACAATCATTCGTTTGAAGCCATTCTTGTGAAAATCATTAAAAAGAGTTTTAATTTATGAAAATTTATAACGTCTCTTTTTATAGGAAATTCTATGCATGTATTTCTTTACATTCGTTTGTACTTTTATCTGTTAGCTTTCATGAAAGCAAAATGTGACAAATTAATGAATAGAACTCAAATAAGTTCACATGAAAAGAAATCGTATTTCTTATTACATTAAAACTTTGTCTTCAAAGTATTAGAAAACTCGCTTTAAATAAATGAAATTAACAAAAAGAAGTTCTGTTGTACAATAAGATTAAAATAGAAGCTTGTACCAAACAAAAAAGGAAAATGAATCGCAACAGTATATTATTTTACATTGGAAACAAAAACAAAAAAATTACAAATGAATGTACACGCGAAAATTGTGGAACAAGGAGATTTCTGTGTCTTATTGGAAAAATATTCATCAGGTTTTGTTTTTGCTGTTGTTGCTATTTGAAAGTAAAGACAATAATTCTATCTATGTATAAGACAGTGAGATGAAAATTTACAAAGTAAATAGATAAAGGATTATATACATATATATATATATATATATATATATAGTTCCGCTTAATGAATGATTCTTTTATAATAATGGTAAATTTTAAATGTAAAATATGTACAAAAGCGCTATAAGTAAATTTCTAAATTTAAGATTCATTCAATCGAAAAAAAAGAAAAAGAGCGAAACTATTTATGTCATGATGAAAGCGTGTTTTGAAGATATAGAAATATTAGAGAAAAATTTAAAACATGAAATTCAGTAAATCATTAATTTATCAATTTATATACATGAGTAATGAAAGAAGTAAAGAAGTGAATTTTTAATAAATTTTTACTTATATAAATATTTATTAGTATACATTTGTAAAAGCTTAGGCATAAATATGTGCACATGTGAACATTATTTTCATATTTTGATTTGTGTCTTTTATTATATTTAAACTAGTTTTTTGTAGGGCGACTGAGGCGCCCGTTGAAAAATAATCGTTTTATTTGATTTATTTCGCACTCTCACGTTAAGTAATTCGTTTGCTAGCAAGCCCGTACGAAATTTGATCACTTGTTTTGTTTATCTCTTCAATTGTTTATATCTTAGTTACCTTTAAAATTATTATTTTATAGACGTCATTTTTTTCATATGCATGAGCAAATTTATTTTTATTTTTAATTTATTTTTATTTTTTACAGGAAAGCATATTTCATTTTATGCTAGGGAAAAAAAAAAAAAAAAAAAAAACAGGCAACAATTAAATTTTGGAATGTATTTTAAAGCTTTAATTTTCATATTTTTATTATTTTTAAAAAATGTACTTATATATTCGTTACAAATAAGGTACCAAATGAAAGGCGAAATTCTTCTGCATACATCTGTTTAAACAGCTTATCGATCGGACAATTACTTTTTTCTTTTTTAATTGACAAAATTATGAAAATTAGGAGACAGAGTCCAAGGAAATCTCTTAAGCCTACACTTAAACCTAAAGTGTGACAGAATAAGCCACGGATGTGGGTAACTATATATGCTGATGCCTTTATTTTTAATCAAAAAACAAATTTCAAGAAATTCAAAGAACACGTGATCAAAACAACTGGTTAGACAAAGAAATATACATTTATCGTGAGAACTTTGGGATGAAGAAAAATGCTTTAAGATTTTGACACATTAAAAAATATCTTAAAATAATAAAGAGGATTTTCTCGCCACGCTTAAACTTTAAAACACTTTCCTGAGGTTAAGGTTTACTATTTAAACCCGTTAACGCCCGAATTAATTTTGCAAAATATATTTTGGTGAATATTTCCATTGTAAAATAATATACACAACTGACAGTAAAATATATTAAATTTAAACATTTCTTCTGATAATTTTAAATTTAAAGCCTATACTCTTTGGAAGACGTTTGGTGTTCTAGAGAAAAAACTTCGAGATAACAGATTAATTTCCTATTATTTGCTGACAAAGAACTCTAAATTAAAGTGTTATAATATATATTATTATTCAATTTGACTTAAGTTGGTACATCTGCGCATAAAACACATTTATATGCGTTGAATGAAAAATCATGAAATAACTGTCCAAATTTATGTAATTATAATTAATAGCAGGCATATAAAATTTTGATGGATCATTTACAGGGATACTATAAACTCCCATTAGAAAGCAGAAATTGTTTCATGACACCACAAAAATATACATGCTATTTTATTAGCTGTCCTCAAATGAGGACTCTGAGCATTAATGGGCTTTAATTTCCAATAAAGTATCATGATGTATGTTCGTACATCATTAAATCTCCGTATTCTGAAAAAAAAGTACAACCATTGACGTTTTTCAATTTATTGTGAGCTTTCTGCGTTTTTAGCTTATACCGTAAAAACTGTTTCACACAAAAAACATGGAATTTTTAAGTGTTGTACAAAAAATGTGTGATAAACATGATGAAAGGAATCGTTTTTCCTTTCCGGAAAGAGTGTTTCCGCAAACAAGAAACCAATAAATCGGCTATTTCTAAACATTGCTGGGAGGAAAATCATGATTTTAAATTTAGTTCAGCTAAAATAATTTGCAGACCTAAATCCATTCATGAACTCGGTTTCTTTGAAGCTTTTCATATTTATAAAAATTTTGAAAACCTTGTAAATTGTGATTTCGCTGTTCCCTATTTGTCTGATTGTTAGAAATTTTACATTCAATCCACATTTTCTTAATTTTTCTACTGTTTACACAGCTACACATTCCTTAATTCCTATTGGCCACACTCCCCACCTCTTCCGTAATCCTATTGGTTGAACTTAATCCCGTCCCTCTCCTATATATACAAGCACTTCTCCAGATTCAGAATTTTTTTTGCACTGAAGACGGCACGCTTTAGGCTACCGAAACAGCTGTATGCACCTCAATATTTTTTCTTTGGCGTTTCTGACGTAGTAGTTTATTCCTGTTTTAACAGTCCCAACAAACTTTCATCTGAAGAAAGTCTTCACTGTTGACAACTTTTAGGTACGAAATAAAAAAATCTTTTAAATAAATCAACTAAAAATATCTACATTTTACCAATATACCCCATGTACTAAAGTGCCCCGGTCTCCCCTTTGTCTAGACCAGATAAAATTCATTGTAAAATTATTGAAAGATGTAAACACTTTTCTGCATAATTTTATCCCTCAATACAAGCTTCGTAGTATGCTGGAAAAATCTTTAGTACATAACTACTTATTTAAATTAAAGACATATAAATTGCATAATATGAATTATCACAAAAAGTAATAACATTCATAAAAAAGACTTTAATTTCTACACTTTAAAAAAAAATATTTGACATTAAAGTGCACATGAATGTATTAAAATTAAACAGATTGCCCAACACAATCTAATAATAATAATTATAATATAGGTATATATAATTATAATTATATATATATATATATATATATATATATATATATATATATATATTAATTTGCTGTAATAATTAAAGTAAACTCACCAATATTATTTGAAATTGAAATGTAAACTTAAAAAGTTTATTTTTGTACGAATGCGACATATTTTTTCAAATAAAATTAATTTATTTTTATTTTTTAATATTTTCGCTGTTGCATCATAAAAATAGGTCGCAATAGTTTTTCTTCTCCTTAACTAATGCAGTGTACTTTTTTTTATCATGCAAATATGCAAAAAAAAAAAAAAAAAAAAGAAAAAAAAAAAAGAAAAGAAAAAAGAAAAAGAAAGGCAAATGAGCTGCTGTCTGATAAAATATTAAATTACAGACACCTCATAGGGGAACCCAGAATGCTGTAAGTAAACGAAAAAAAAAAAAAAAATGTGCAAGCAAAATATGATTATTTATTGATATTTTTTTCGACTACTGCAAATAATGTTAAACCTTAAATTAAAAGAAAAAGTTACTGCAACGGCAAATTGTAAGGATCGACTATTTTAATCTATACAGTCATTAGTTTAATCAATTTATCCTGGGGTACATTAGAAAAAAAATCCTTTAGATGTATGGAATTGTAACCAACCAAGTATGAAAAAGGCTTAGGGATTAAAAAAACATGAATATGCATCTTTTCCTTTTCTACTGACTGGTATAGAATCAAATCACTTTTTTTTCCGAGTTGGCTTTAGGGTGAATTGGGATTTTTTGCAATGATCTTGATATATCGGATTATAATTTGATGCAATTTAGTGTAAAAAACATATAATTGGGAGTTTTTAATTTTAATTAGGCATTTGAATAATATGTTGCCACATGCAATATATATATATTAATATATATATTTAAGTATTCCTGTCATCATTTTTCTTCTTATTAGTTATTGATAATAATGATGATCACGGATACAATAATTTTAATAAGTTTGATCTTTATTTTTGTTTTACTGGCAAAAATATTTTTAATAATAATAATAATAATAATAATAATAATAATTAAACTTTATTGAATATTTGGAGTTAAACATTTTTCACTATTGGTTATTCAAGCTATTTTTTTTTTATTATTATTATTATAGAACTCCATTATTTACATATATTTATCTTTTGATTTGATTAATTTAGGAAAGATATACTTGTGATAAAAAACAATAAATAGAAATATATATATCTATATATATTGTTGCAGTATAAGATATATGTTGCAGTATAAGATATATGTTGCAGTGAATATTGAAATTTAATTCTAAAATTTTTTCTTGTTTATAATGTACAACTGTGTAACAATGCTTATTTAATAAGAAAAAAAGTTTAATTTTTTTATTCATATACGTTATATACAAATATTATAGTTTTGAATTTTTAATACTTTTGAAAAGTTCTTAAATAAATCATATTTATTAACATACTAAATATTAATATTAAAAAGAGATATTCGGCATAAATTTAAGTTTATCATACACATAAATGTTCAAAAAGTGCATTAAATTGTGGGATTTTTAATTTGAAAAATATAAAAAAAATATTTATTTAAATAAATTTATAGACGGATTTTTCAATTTTAAATGTGCCTATTATATAGTTTGTAAGGTATATCTGATTACTTTTTAAATAATTGAAAAATAACATATTAAGTTTGGTTTGTGAAAAAAAAAGTTTTCACTTTTTACTTTCTTCTACATTCAATAGAAGAAAGTATTGGATTCGTAAAAATTTTCAACCTCGAGTTTTTGATGGATTTACACGTTTTGAGAGTGCAGAACACGATTTGACCATTTTTAGAAAATGTCTGTCTGTCTGTCTGTCTGTCTGTGTGTGTGTGACAAAATTTTGTGGCAACTGTATCTCAGGAACTACTGCACAGAATTTCATACAAATTGGTATGTAGTTGCACCTTGACATAAATTAGTGCCTATCAACTTTTGGTAAAAATTGTCTTACATGTTGCGTTGCCATTCCGCTTTTTCTAAATTTTTAACATGGTGATATAGGACAAAATTTTGCATAAATGTGCATAAAGAGAATTTTTTTTAGTAATCATTATGAAATTTACAAGAATTATTTATAATAGAGGTAGTCAACTGGGAAAATTTTTGTATGTGTAGGAGCCTCGCCACCCCCCCCCTCCTGGGGGGAAGTCCCCCTTCGAGGGGAGTAAATTTTCAAGATGGGTATCTTTCGAAAGGTCTCGTCAATACCTTTAAAATGAATGGTTGAACTATAAATCTGTGATAATTTAAAACAAAGTTATCGATTTTTTTTACTTTTAACGAAAAAAAAACTTGATAAAAACTTTCATAATTTCTTTTTTTTTTTTTTTCGAAATTTAAACAAACTTGGTATTTAGTTGGCCCCTGACATAAACTGATGCCGATTAGATTTGGGGATTAATCGCTCAACAGGTGGCGCTGTAATCGTATTTTTTCTAAATTTTTAACATGGCAGTATAGGACAAAATTTCGTATAAATGTACATAATGAGAGTTATTCTTAGTATGTGATTGTAAAATTAATATGAATTATTGATAATAGTAGTAGTTAATTAGGGAAAAAAATTATGCATGTGGGGACATCGCTACCCCCCTGCGGGGAAGTACCCCCAGAGGGGGGGGTAAATTTTCAAGATGGTATCGTTCGAAAGGTTTCGTCAATACCTTTAAAACGAATGGTTGAACTATAAATATGTGATAATTTAAAACAAAGTTATCGATTTTTTTTACTTTTAACGAAAAAAGTCTTTGAAAAAATGTCGCTTTACATATATATATATATATACATATATATATATATTGTTATTGAGGGAATTTGTATAGGAAAATATAGAAGAAAGTCTTGTGGTGGCCACAACATACTAGTTTTCTATTATTATCATTTTAATAATTATGTTTGAACATAGATAGTTACAATATAACCTTTTAATGTATAATGAATACGTATAAACCTTTATTTTTAACATGTTTAAAATATTCAATATGTATTAATTCAGAATATTATTTACTTCTGTACTTCTGCATTTTAAGATAGATTCCAATTTTATTTATTACTTTTAAATTCAGAACATTTATTTATGCAGGTGATTTCCCAATAAGTGCATATTTACATTTTGTGATTAGATGAAAATAAAATTAAAATGTTATACTCTTTTTTTTTTTTTTTTTTTTTTTTTTGATAAAGGAAATAAGATAACATATTATACAATATTCTGGTACATACTTGAAAAATTATATTAAAAATTATTTCATAAAATTAATTGTAAATCAATATTTCTTTTGTTTCTAAAATATTTGCTGAAAACATCACAAGTTATGTAGTACACAGTTAATATTCTAACTTTTTTATTTATTTTTATTAAAAGAGAAAAATAAAATGTCAGTATATACCATTTATAGTGTAGTGTGCTTCATAATTATTTTAATTCTCAAAGGAGATGAAATTTTATGCATATATCACTTTATCTATTAACTATACAACAAACATGTACAATATTCAACATTTAGTTATATCTTTTATACGTTGGGCGACAGTTATATGTCTACTATATTTGTTTACCTTGTCAAATCATTACTCTGACCTTCTCAATCATCCTGTTGTTTTTAGGTTTTGTCAATCTTCGATTTTATGTTCGATGTTATAGTGAACAATCTTGTGTACAGCAGGAAGTTCGCAAACATCATTGAACTATATCACCCTCAGGTTTGTACCATGAACCAAGAATCACTCAGTGAAATTGTAATTCGGGGTTTAAATCTTAAAATTTTATTTTAAATACTTCAATTTATCTTGAGAGTATTTTTATTATTTATTATTTTTCTTTTCCTTTGGACTTTTTTCGTTTATAAATTATTTACTGAAATATTTTAAGAAGGTCATAAAACTGTGCACTCGATTCTCTCTCTGTATACATGTATATATATATATATATATATACAGCGACAGAAATTGAGAAAATTAACTGACTATTTCGTAGGACAAGTAATTTTATGATTTTATTCGTCCGTATATATTTAACTGTTTTACACATCCATTTTATTTTACTTTCACACATAATATTATACTTTAAAAATATGCAAGAAATTTTAAATTAATATAAATTTACAAGGCGAATATGATAAAACAAATTTTGTAAATAATTGTAATATCTATGTAAATAATATGATATTTCTGTAAATAATTAAAAAATACAAATAAAGTCTTAATTTAAATATTATATTTTTATAAACGAGCTAAATGTTGCATATTTGTGGCGTTTGCGTTCCTGCAAACTCCATCTTAACTTAAATACTTAGATTACTAAGAAAACCAGAGACTTTAATTGAACAACAATTAAGAGATTATTTAAACCAGATTAATGGGAGGACGGCCTGGAAAATAGATCTTAGCTCAGTCAGCGTATTACTAAATCAAAAATATATAAATCAACAATTTAATTATCTCAAATATCTCACCACAGCAGATAGTCGAAGGTGTAGAGACGGTCGCACTCGTACTCCAATATTACGGCTTCACTATGGGACAGAGGATTCCCTTCTGATCCAGCTTGAACTTTCCGAAAACTAGTAAACACTCACCAACACTCAACACTACTTAACTTCATGTCACTAAATCTCTACTACTCTATTTTTCAATATCTGTCAAACTAAGATTCATCACAACCACTATAATATCCTCCAACATCCACACCATCTACTAAAACCATCTCTAATTTTATACTTCTTCCTACACCCTCCTTTCACTACATTTCAATCCGTACTTTTAAAAATCACTTCTAATTTAACTAATATTCAAAATCTAAGTCTTTTAATGCAGCACCCTGCCGACACAAAACTAGCTCGCCCTCAACCGTCACCGAGTCACTGGCGACGGAGCGATTTTAACCGTCCCCACTTCCTACTTTGCTGGATCCAGCTTAATTAAAACAACTGTGGTGACGTTCTGACGTCTCAACCTCACATATTTACCATACAAAAATTATTTTAAGTATTAAAAAAAAAAGTTAGTAATATGAAAATATATAGAAAATTACAGATAATGGGTGTTATTGACAATTACAATAAAGTATACTTACTACAGTTGTAACATATTTACAGGGAATTTCAGAGACAATTAACCACTTCACCGACCATCCCGAAATAAATCAGGGTAAATGCCAACACACTACAGTGGCCTGTGATTTAGTACAAAAAAAAAAAAAAAAAAAAAAAAAGAAAGAAAAGAAAAGAAAAGAAAAGAAAAGAGAAAAGCTTTACTGGTCATGAGGACAAGTAGAATTTATATTTTGCTGGTCCGTTAAATATTTTTGTGGTTCCAGACCAACGGATAACTGTTAATTCCGAGTTCGATATACAGTTCCCGCCGCTTATTAAAATCACATTCGTTCTGAGCCAAAGTGATTTTATTAAGGGGCTGATTTTTATATCCAGCGAATGTTCCTGTCCTTAAGGAAAAGGCTTTACTTCCCTGAATTTCGAAAGGAACTTCAAAGGATAACGAATAATATAATTAGTAAACAATATTAATTAATTTTTGGTAGATAATTAACTAATTATTTCTTCGATATAAGTAAATGCATTCTAAGTTCCCGTGCACTTTCGTTAGAGGAAAATTATCATTACTTTACCAAAAGTTCACGCTTTTCTTATAAATTTAAAATCTTTCCGTTTAAACCTCATGAATGACAGTAATTTCAAAATAAGATCTAGAAATTGTCTTCTAATAATTAGGAAAAAAAATATTTCAAATCAAATTTCTATTTTACTACTGTGCTTTGAAGAATACGTTCCTTGAAATTGTTACGGAGATAAGTGATGGGGCGTGTTTAATTTGTAACTGTGCTGCAAGTGTAAAATCTTCAACAATGAGCGATAACGAAGGATTTGTTGTGCTTTAATTTATTTTTCTATTTTGAAAAAAAAAAAATTGTAAATATATATATATATACACTACCGCTCAAAAGTATTTGCCCACCATCCAAATAATGCTGTAAGACGATTTAATAATAATTTATTGTGACAATTCATAATAATTTATATTTTATTCAAAAATACAGATGTAAGTAAACTGAAAGATAAACAAAATAAATATTTAAATCATATTTTTGATTCATCAATATGGTTTCCTTTATTTCTTATTAATGCAGCACATATTCTTGGCATTCTCTTGATTAGTTTTTCCAAGCATTCCTTGCCGATTTTCTTCCATTCTGTTTGCAAAAGGCTCCACAAATGGGTAATTGATGTCGGGCATGATTTTCTGACTTTTCTGTCTAATTCATCCCACATCAATTCGATCGGATTTAGATCGGGAGACTGTGGAGGCCACTGCATTACTTTTAAGACATTCTTTCGTTCTTGTGTTTCCAAATACGCTTTGCATAGCTTTGAAGAATGTTTTGGGTCATTGTCATGCATAAAAATGAATTCCTTTCCAATTAATTTTTTCCCTGATGGAATAGCATTCTTTTGAAGAATTCTCTTGTACCCCTCTTTCTTCAATATTCCATCTATTTTAACCAGATCTCCAACAGAACCACCTCCAAAACATCCCCATACCATTACGGAACCACCGCCGAACTTTACTGAAGGTACTACGCATTGATCTAATATTTTTTCTCCAGCTGATCTGCGAACAAATATTCTTCTCTTAGATCCGAAAATCTCGAATTTAGATTCATCACTCCATAATACTTTTTCCCATTCTTTGGTTGTCCAGTCTTTATGTATTTTGGCCCATTGGAGTCTCTTTTTCTTATTTACAGCTCGTAACAAAGGTTTCCTTACAGCAATACGACCATGAAGACCAGCAGCTTGAAGTCTTCGTTAAACTGTAGAAACGCTAATGGGTACATCTCTATTTAAATTTACGTGGGCAGTGATTTCAGGTGCCGTGAGTCTACGGTTACGTTTAGATGTTGTAACTAAATATCTATCATCAGTAGAAGTTGTATTGCGGGGCCTTCCACTGCGTTTTTTATTAGCAAAACTATTTGATACTTGAAATTTTTTTACATTATAATCTACAGTTCGGCGTGGAATTCGTAAATCTTTCGCAATTTGGCGATTAGATTTACCACTCTGATGTAGACCAATAATCATAGCTCGTTTCTGAGTAGAAAGTTCCTTTCTTTTTGGCATAATTTCAATTTCTACTTGTATTAATTGAACACTGTCAATTTACTCAATTATTAATGGATTAAAGCACAAATATGGCGATAACCTATAAAACAAAATATATATGTCAGACACATAGTATATTATTATCATTATTAAATAATAAAATAGTTAATTAAGATCTCCAAATTAAAAATATAAGCCAAAAACAACGTCTATGAAATTTTCATTTTCATTGGTGTTTTTAATAAAATCAATTTACTTCTTGAAAAATAATTATATCTTAATTAATTTATAATATTTAGTAATGATTAGATGTGTATTTTATTAATTAATAAAAATTATATGTCTAAAAAATAATATGGTAAAAATATTAAAAAAAAAACAAGGTGGGCAAATACTTTTGAGCGGTAGTGTATATTGTATGTATAAATGATATTTTTGGCTGCTGAGGAGATATTTTTGAGTTTATTAACTGGCGATGCTGATTTTATTATGCGGCAGCTTTAAAAGTTGTTTGTATTGATTTGATTCCGGTCCTGGCGATCTGATCAGATTAAGCGGCTGATTTTATTAACCAGTGATTTTATTAAGCGGCGGTTACTGTATATATAAATCGTCTGTTTGACTTCAGATCCTTCTTTTTGTATATTTTAAAGGTCGATTTATAATTTTATAACCATTTTTCTCTATTTAAAGATATAATTCTTTTTCTTTTCTTTTTTCTTTTTTTTTTTTTTTTTTTTTTCTGAAATTTTTCATGAACTCTAATACTTAACTCTAATAATTAAAAAAAAAAAAAATAAATAAATAAATAAATAAATATAAATAAATAAATAAATATATAAAATAAATAAAATAAAACTTCATATTACTAAAATACTCACTGTCTTTCAATTTACTGATAATAAGTAATGAAATTTATAAAATAATAAATTCTGCACACTCAGGATGTTTCGATATGACAATTGGATGTTTTTCCTCGAATATCGAAAATCCCGATTAACGCAAGTCTTATAACGAAAAGGATAAAGTATTTGGAATTCAAAATTGCATTTTCGAACCTTTATCGATTTAACCGTGCTTCTGTGTTTCTTTTTTAAATTCTCTTTAAAATTAGCTTTCACTTTTCATTTACCACAATTATTTTTAATTGTTTCTTATTACATATTTCCCTAATTAAACCTTTCGAGAGTTTACTTTTCGCTTTACTTTTTTTAGATTATTTTTTCGAATATTTCTCAATAGGGATAATTGTGTTTCTACTGTAGTTTTTACTTTCAATTCAATTAGTTTATTTCTTAAATCAAATTATTAATATTTGAGCTTCTAATGTCAGTGTAACTTCATAAACTATTTGCAATACAAATTATTTCAGTTTACCATTTAACATATATATTATCACGTCTTAACTAATTTTAGTACTTCAGCTATTGTTTGCATATTTTTTACTATTTAGTGGACGATTAGTTAAAAATCATGTGTCCATACATTGCAATTCTTGAAAATTTTATATTATAAGGAAATTATATATAACTAGCAGGCAACGCCCGCTTTGCTGCTCACTTTATTTAAATGAATTTTCAAAAGAATTGAATCACCATTTATTTTTTATATCACATTATAAATAAAAATTTAAAAAAAAAAAAAAAAAAAACAACCTACATTGAAATCTCTCTAAACCTTACTTCGAGTACCTGTTTCCTAATTCCCCGCTCTTTATATTATATTAAATAAAATGTTTTTCCGTTTTGCTCCCGCGGAGGATCAAAATTGTGATGGCATGTCCCCTCTTTCACTGGTTCGGTGAATTCTAGACCGTTGCCAACTGCCTGTTGCGCACCACTGGTGCGAGGTAAAACTTAACCAACACACTATGCACTCTTTTTTCGACAATTCTCTATGGTCTTATGTGAATGATTCACAAGAATGAATCAGCAATTGTTTACAAATTTAATAGATTATGAATGGGAAATAAGTACGCTGTAATTTAAAAATTACTGCTCTTAGAACTTCAAAACTGATAATTTTTAAATGGTTATTCATTATTCTTTAATTTATACCGTTTTTACTTTCTTCTATATTCAATAGCAGAAAGTATTGGATTCGTAAAAATGTTCGACCTCGGGTTTTTGATAGATTTACACGTTTTGAGAGCTGTAGAACACGATTTGACCATTTTTAGAAAATGTCTGTCTGTCTGTCTATCTGCCTGTGTGTTTGTGACAAAATTTTGTCAACTGTATCTCAGGAACTACGGCACAGAATTTCATACAAATTGGTATGTAGTTGCACCTTGACATAAATTAGTGCCTATTAACTTTTGGTAAAAGTTGTCTTAAAGGTTGTGTTGCCATCCCGCTTTTTCTAAATTTTTAACATGGTGATATAGGACAAAATTTTGTATAAATGTGCACAAAGAGAATTATTTTTTAGTAATCATTATGAAATTTATAAGAATTATTTATAATAGAGAGAGTCAACTGTGGAAATTTTTTTGTATGTGTAGGAACCTCGCCACCCCCCCCCCCCTGGGGGTGACGTCCCCCTCGAGGGGTGTAAATTTTCAAGATGTGTATCTTTCGAAGGGTCTCGTCAATACCTTTAAAACGAATGGTTGAACTATAAATCTGTGATAATTTGAAACAAAGTTATCGATTTTTTTTTACTTTTAATGAAAATGAACTCGTAATTTTTTTTTTAACGAAATTAAACCAAACTAGCTATTTAGTTGGACCCTGAGATAAACTGGTGCTGATTAGATTTGGGGATCAATCGCTCAACAGGTGGCGCTGTGATCGTATTTTTTTACATTTTTAACATGACTCAGTATAGGACAAAATTTCGTATAAATGTACATAATGAGAGTTATTCTTAACCTGTGATTGTAAAATTAATATGAATTATTGATAATAGTAGTAGTTAATTAGGAAAAAAAAATTTTGCATGTGGGGGAGTCGCTTCCCCCCCTGGGGGGAAGTACCCCCGGGGGAGTAAATTTTCAATATGGGTAACTTTCGAAAGGTCTCGTCAATATCTTTGAAACGAATGGTCGAACTATAAATATGTGATAATTAAAAACAAAGTTATCGATTTTTTTTTTTTTTTTACTTTTAACAACAACAACAACAAAAAAAAATAAAATAAAAAAAAATAAATCGAAGAAAAAATCGTATTTTTATTTATTTATTTATTTATATTGTTATTGGGTGAATTTGTATAGGAAAATATAGATGAAAATCTTGTGGTGGCCACAACATACTGGTTTTGTTTAATATTAGATTCTTATTTTAAGATAAAAGCAGTTGAATGATATCGCGTTGTCAAATTTTGCAACGTAATATCTTTAAGTGTAATAAATTGATGTATATAGTTTCCTCACAAAAAAACAGAGCTCTTTTAAAAAAGTATAATATCTATGTAGTATCTTTTAAAAAAAATTCATCAGTTTTTACTTAAAAAAATGGCCGACTTTCATCACCAAACTAGTTAAATCTAAACCAATGAAAAATAGGAGTGATCCATCCGGATGTGTTTCACCGACAAATTCGTTGCTTTATATATATAGATTAATTTGTTAGCAAATTTTCTCTATATATCTATTTATTTCTGATATGATTAAAAATTATTTTACTACAGGTGTTTTTTTCAACTGAGACTTCTTACCAGAATGTTACTATAAATGTTTTCAATTTGTTTAATTTTATTTATTAATTCAAAATATGCGTGTCAGTTTCCTTTTTAAAAATACTGGTGTAATAATCTGATTTAAAAGTTAGCTATGTTGTCAGCTATGCATTTCACATCAACTAGTTTTATTTTATATGCAAATACACTTTGTGAATTATTAAGAAATATTAATCTAATAATTACATATGTATATAAAATTATGATGAATATTATATATTTCTTCATTTTTCCAGATTTTCAAAATATAGCAAGTTTTCTTTATAATTTTTTAAAATATTTTTCGCAAAAATCTGTACTTTGATGTTGTTTTCACAGTAGTACATAAACTACGAAATGATATATAATTAGCGTACATTTAAATGTTATTAGAAGCAAATTAAAAATCAATGTTCAATACTAATTATTTTCTAAATTAAAATTTATTAGCAAATATTTGAAAAATACTTCCAAAACTATAATAATTTTTTTTGCAAAACAAAATCAGAAAAATATAAAAATGAAGCAATGATCTGGAAAATAAAAATAAACTGTATTAAACAAATGCACTTATTAAAGCACATAACTGTTATTATGTGTATGTCACTATAAAACACTGTTTAAAATATATATCTTCCGAAATTAAGTTCATGCACAAAAGGTGTAACTGAGCTTTGAAGTAAAATAATAATAAGAAGAAGAAATACGGCACCAGATTTCTTCCCTGATGCAAAAATTATCTATCTATCAATATATATGATTATTACATGAGACAGTTTTTTTTTTTTTTTTTTTTTCTTAAGAACTGAGTTTTGTTTATTTAATAGATTATTATTAAATGCAAATTTTACTATACTAATAAAATTACACATTGCACAATA
Organism: Salticus scenicus; assembly: GCA_963930645.1. NCBI lineage: Eukaryota > Metazoa > Arthropoda > Arachnida > Araneae > Salticidae > Salticus > Salticus scenicus. The sequence continues at coordinate 27,953,916 of OZ005654.1, read as the reverse complement.
TTGCAGCTAAACAACTCATAAATTTAAAATTTATATTCAAATTTTTAAATATTGTATATATTTTTTTTCAATTTAACAGAAGACATATTTTCTTCTTCTTTTACAGGCTTATTTTCCTAAATTAGTTTCTTTTTATTTATTTATTTATTTTAGGAGGAACGTAAAATTGAGCAGTTAAGACTGCAAGTTTTATTTCTTGACGAAAATGAACTGCCTCCATTCAGAAAGGACTTTCTGATGCTTTTCGTTCACATATTCTAAAGTGCAATTTAAAATATTTACAAACCTATTTCATCCTATTGAAGAGAGAATGCATATTTTCTCAAAGAAAATTTTCTTTCTTAAGATTATGTTTAAAATAAAAAAGCTCTTTTCAGATTTTCAAGTTACTAAAATGTTCACCGATTTTCATTTTGGCGATAAAATATAATCAACGTTACAAAAGATTGAAATCTACAAAAATATTTTCAATTTGTTTCTGAAATTGTTCATACAACTATATTTAATAAGTTAAACTTGTAATGAATTTATAGCATTTTAATATTTACTATAGAAAATAACAAATATATTTTCATAATATCGAAGCGATTTAATGTCCAAATAATTTACAAGATCACAGCTTTCCGAAAATATTATGCACATTTTATTATATTGTCACCGTTATTTAGAAAATGTTCCATTCATCTTTAATATTCGATAGTTTCTGTTTAATATCACACAGGTTATTTTAAGATAAAAACAGCTGATCTATTTCAGGCTGTAAAAAAATAAATATAACTGTCTGGTATATTACTAAAAATAAATACACGCTTTATACAGTGTTCTTAAAAAAAAAAAAAAAAAAAAAAAACAGTTCTGAACAGTGTTGCCAGGCTTTGAGATATTTTTAATGAATATTCACCAATAATTTAAGAAGCGATATTTGATACACATAATCGACGATTAATCTTCGAAGTGATTAGGCGATCATTAAAGTTAAATTTTAGTGATGGATATTGAATAACAAAAGTCTCTAAATCTACCAACAATGGTTCTGAGAGATACTTGCAAAATTTGTACAATAGTTTAAAAATAAAAAATATTAGTTTTAATTAAGAACAGCCGATTACATCGCTGGAATCGTTTCATTTTGTTTACCGACAAACACTTAGCTTTATGTAGAATTGTAGCAATTTCCATTTTATTTTTATTTATTTATTTATTTAATTTTGTTCAGAATTTAAACTAAACAAGTACTGTTTAAGATTTATATATATATATATAGATATATATATATATATATGAATAGATAATCAATGAATAAAATAAATATAGGAATAGATTATCAAAGAATAAGATAAATTATCAATGAATAAAATGAAGTAAATCCCCAATAAACACTGAAGTTTTCATCAGGGAGGCCCCTCAGTGTAGGGGTGAAAGAGAAGTTTCTGAAAGGTTAGTAGCAATTAGATAATAACTGTCCTTAGCCCCCAACTTCTCACCAAACAGAGAACCACTATTAACTGAGAAGAAATCTGACATACATATAATTTAAAAATTAAAAAAAAAAAAAAAAAATTACAAAAGTAGTACGCTTACAACAAATTAATATATATAAAATATACAATAATATAAGAAATTACAAATTCTCAGTTAATAGTGATTCTCTGTTCGGTGAGAAGTTGGGGGCTAAGGACAGTTATTAGCTAATTGCTACTGTCCTTTCAGAAACTTCTCTTTCACCTGAGGGGCCTCCCTGATGAAGACTTCAGTGTTTTTTGTGGTTTTATTTCATTTCATTCAATGATAATGTATTTTATTCATTGATAATATATATTCCTATATTTATTTTATCATTGATAATCTATTCCAATACTTAAATTTTGCATTTCTTTTTGCAGCAATTCTGCGCATTGGTTTGCAATTCTCCTTTTTTTCTTTTTCTTATCTTTAAACTCATAAATTCGTTACAATAGTTACCTATATATATATATATATATATCATTAATTTCACTAACTTTTTGTATCATTCTGACTCATTTCTGATATAAAATCTTTTTTTTTTTTTTTTTTAATAGCTATAAAATATGACGTAGATTTACTTTTTAACTAAAGTATAATTTTCGTTGCAACAGTCTCTGTTTATTGACTACTTTTAAATTTAAGCTTATGATTTGTAAATAAAAGAATAAAATCGAAATTTAATTTATTATTATAATAATAATTATTATTTCTATTAAACGTCATTATAACACAATTTTTGAAACAAATACAAACATTTATTCAAAATTTATGATGCATATTATATATTGCGATATTTCTAGTGAAATGTTAAATTATTTGAACTGAGTAAATTTTAGACCATAACCACAATTTACATAATTTTTAATTATAATTAAATTACTGATAAATATTTTAACATGTAAGAAACACACTTCATTATGAACTAAATTATGAATACATGCCAAACTAAATTATGAATACATGAACTAAATTTTTACAGTAGAAAATCAAAAGTAACTTTTTTCAAATATCCATAGATTTCTCTAACCATTGCAGCAATAACTCATCATGTAAATACATATTTATCTACAAAGCTTCATGAATATATCTTTAATATAATTTTAGATAGGTAAAATATAAATTTTAAAAATTTGCGTGAATCAAAATGCTCCAGGTGAAGAGGTGTTTCAACATAAATTCACATTACTCTTCTAAACTAATCGTATCATATATCAATACAAATATATATGTATATATATATAACTTGTTAAAAATCTGTGGCGCATCTACTTTAAGGCTATAAGAATTTGAAATATGGGTCATAAAAATAATGATATAAAATTTTGAGTGATGCTTTTCTATTAATTCAAATATATATAGAATTTTATATTGATCATTTGTTTTTTTCTTCTATTTATATTTACTGTGTAAACATGTTTTCAACTTCAACATAAACAAATACATGAAATTTATTTACTGAGGCTTTTTCATTCGCATCTCAAATTAAAAGTAAGTGTTTTAAAAGGAATAATATCAAAACTCCAGTGACGTCTACACTGTTAAAAATTTCAACAGAAAACTCTGTGTAATGTATTATCTTAAGTCTTACGTAAAATTATATAGAAAAATAAACGGAGATGTTAAAAAACTTATTTTATACATTCACTCTATAAACTAACATTAATTTAATTAATTATTGGTGAGAATATATTTCGAACTTAGAAAGCTTATTGTAAAGTAGAAACAGTCATTTTTAATTTTAATTTTAAAAAAAATAATAATAATAAAATTAGGTAAAAGCACAGAATAAAGATCGAGAATCTCGATTATTCACTTTTAACTAAGAGTTACTGTAAATTTACAGAGATTTTGTATAAATATTTACATTAAATGTACAGAAATTTTTAACAGTAGGTGTTACTTTAAAAGATTTTTATTTAGACTCCATAGCAATTACTTTTGTCTAATAAAGTATATTTACACATTGACACAATGTGTAAAACATTGCTTTTAACAAAACACATCGCTTTTAACTTTTAAATATCCTGTCAAATAATCACACTTTCACTGTGTTTACATTATAATTCGAAATTATTTATTTCAATAAAATTGATTTGTCTTTTGCGTTACGCTATCCAAAACTGTCAGTAAAATTTATGTAAATGTTACACTGTATGTAACATAAACAATTTAAAATATGAATGAAGGATACAATGTTATTTATATCCCGCATAACATTGTGTATTATGATTTTACTAAAAATGAAGAGTAGTCTAGATTTTAATTAATCTCAAAATCCACTGTTACCTTAAATTGTTATCGAATGCTTAAAAAAAAAATAAAAAATAAATCACTGTTTCATATCTATTCTTGAAAAAGAAATAATAATACTTAAAAGGTAATTTTTAAATGTTTTGATACAACTTAACACATTATTCGTAACATATTATTATTAACATATTATTTGTAATATAATCTTAACATTTTATTATTGAAACATTTGAAATTCAAATAAAAATTTATTCCATTATTTTATTAAGAAAATTAGAAAAAAAAAAGACAAGAAATCATATATTTCATTCAAAAGTGCCAAGTATTACTTTAAAAGTTAATACAGTCAAAAGTTGCACTAAATGACGGAATTTTCGATTTATTATTAAACTTTTCAGATATATATATATATTCGTCTGAATCAATTATACGATATCATATTTAATAATTTCTGTGAAAATCGATGCATGCTTTTAAAATAACGAATTAGAAGTTTAAAAACCAGTATCCGGTTAGAAACGAATAAGTATCCAGAAAGATATTTCGGATCCATCATATAAAATAATCATTCAAAAAAAAAAATTCTTTTTAATACGTTTTTATTAGCTTCACCTGTATGTATGTTTGTATGTATGTTTGTAACCGCTCTGCGAGCAAACAAAAAAATCTATATTGTAAAAAATGACTTTCCCCACGTGAACGCTGTCGGCGTGATGTAAAGCTTCGGGCTACGAACCTAAAGGTCTAACGTTCGAGCCCAGTCAGGGAAGATTTTTTAAAAATGGTTTTTGTTTAATTCTGAATTATTTAATTAAATATTTAAGTGTATGCAAATATTATGGTGTTTCACTCACACGATTTTTCTCTTACCCTGCACTTTAATGCAAATATAGATATTTTGTGCTTTTTAGTTCGTATTTCTATAAAAGCGTGTTCTTTAATTTTTTAAAAGTATCATTTTATTTCATTTAACTTCTATAAGTTATAAAGCCTTTAAACAATAAATTAAACCCTGATATATTACTTTAGAAGTAACTTCTTGCAATGATTGAATTCGCAAAACACATTCCATATAAGATGAAGTTGTTTTCCGTCATTTCTAAATACTTGTAAATGCTTTCCAGAATAGATGATCTATCAACAATGCAATGTAAACGAGAATTCAACTCCAATACATTTTGCGCATTCTGTTTTAAACTGCCTCCTCCTTTCTGAGCGATTTGTATTTCACCTACCAGTTGACAACTGATACATCATACTGTCAAGATTGATATGAGATCTCATATTGCGTTCCGTTTCAAATTGGATGTGGGGTATTGTTAATGACCGACCCCACATACGAAGTAATTCTAGATAAATAGTTATATTAGATGTAATTCTAAACGTATTATTATGGAAGCTGGTACACTGAAAATGAGTTTATAGTCATAAAATAAATAAATATATTTTTTTTTTTGGTTCCCAAAAGAAAGAAAAGATTTGAAACAGAGAAACAATTATCTTTCAAAGAAAATAATTTTTTTATAGCTTTAAATATTTCTATTATTATTCTTCAAAATATTTAACGTCAAATTTTAAATTTTATTGCATGTATCATATGATTATGTGTCTGTATTTTTTTAGCAATAAATAAATTAAAATTTTTGTTATAAAAAGCAATGCTTAAACATTCTCAGAAATAATTTACTCAATTTTGATGAATCAGGCATCCTCGGGTTTAATTTCGTTGTTTTTGACAATCATTTCGTCAAGTGATCACGTGATTTTTGAGGAAACGTGAACTCTCAGATATTTGACGAAACTATTTACTCACAATAGCACGCGCTAGCTTTCCTTACCGTCATATTGATTTTTTTCCTGTGTTGTTTCGACGTTATGTTACAATGACTTTTATTTGTTTGCTCTGTTTTATTTATATTTTCATCAAATATAAATGGGATTTAATCGTACAAAGCAACGAACTTGCAAGTAATTTCATAATTCTATAATTTGTATTTTATTTTGTATAACGAAAACTAGGATGAAAAAAATGTTTCTTTACTTTTGACGAAATTCGTGTGTTGAAACAAGTGACGAAAGTAATTTTCTCAATTTGACGAAATATTCGCTCGGAGTATTTCCCTGGAAATGGTTTCGTCAAAATTAAGGAAAATCTCGTTAAATTTGAATATTCATTTCTGAGAGTGAATAATAATGTCCAGGTTCAGCTTAAATATTCATTTTAATAGTAAACCGATACACTGCTTTTAAATTTATCTAAAGTTTAAAAAATCAGCATTCAATTAAAAATAAATCTGAAATAGATCATATATGTGTACGTATAAATCAGTGAACAGTAAATTTTTTCATGTAACGATTATTAGCTACAAAGCTTTTTTCAGATTCAATTAAAGATTGATATATTCTAGAATCTCCACGCAGTGATTGAATACATTCTACAGAGTCTGTTCGCACATTTTTTAAACAATTTTCATTGTATTCACAGAAATATTTTACCTAAAAATTGTTGTTTTAAATCTTCCTTTTGACAATATTTATAGTTTTTTCAATCTTCTACACCGTAATTTCCATGACAATAAATCTTTTTGTATTAATTTAAGGTATATATTTTATCCAATTCCTACTGAACAGTTTTCTAAAGTACAACGAGGGTTGCACAGGATGGGCGGAGAGTAACTCCTTATTTTGAATTTGGAATAGCTATTGATGTTATGTGTAGATTGCAATGAAAGTTACCTTATTTTGCAGACTGTAGAGTGGCATTATTTGTAATATGTTTTACCTTTTTCATATGTCTAATATATGGCAATAATTTGATGAGTGATTCACTAGACGCTGGATAGATCGCCGAGGCTCCATAGAATGGCCTGCGCGAAGTGCAGACCTCACTCAATATGATTACTTTTACGGGGGTAAGCTGAGGAAGAAGTGTATCGCAGCAAACCTCAAATTCTTTTTGATATTAAGAACAAAATACGCGAGGTCATAAGTGATGTTCCTGATGTGTTCTTGCTGAAGACCGTAGCAAACGTACCTGTTCGTTTAAGACAGTGTATAGAAAATACTGGGGAAAACATTGAATTGTAACTTTGTAATTATCATGCCACACAATAAACTAAATGTGTAAAGAAAATTACATTCATACCTACATTCATTTACGAGAGAAAAAAAAGTATTTCCGGTAGGGAGTTACTTTACACCAACCCTGTATATAAAAGTTTGGAAAATTCGCTATTAAAATTTTCAAAATCGCAAAAATCTATAAGTGATAAACTAGGAGATTTAGCAGGGATATCTGTAAAGTGTATATTATGATTCCCGTTACGTATTCCATGTTTCTTTTTTTTTTTTTTTTTCAGAAAATAATCGGAGAATTTTGACGCTTGGCTACTTATTTTGTCTTGATACATTTCTGCTGATTGATGGCACTGTAAGTAGAAACAAAGTATTTCATATTTAAAAAAGAAGAAGTATTACAAGACAGATTCACCTACCACCAAGACGGCGTCGCTGATGGAGGGAGGCCCCCTTCACCAGAGCGCATACGCATTGTCCAAACTAAATCTTTAAAGCATTTTTTTTTTTTTTTAGTTTAAATAAGTTTAATTAAAACTGACTGTAAGTAAAGTACAATTAAAGTCTTTCATCCAACACTTCTTTAAAAGCGCCATTTTCATGAAAACAAAACAATCAAGTAGCAGACGATATTCATACTATCAAAAATAAAGTGGAAGTAAAATAATAAAATGATACTTTTAAAAAATTAAAAAACACGCTTTTATAGAAATGCAAACTAAAAAGCACAAAATATCTATCTTAGCATTAAAGTGCAGGGTAAGAGAAAATCGTGTGAGTGACACACCATAATATTTGCATACACTTAAATATTTAATTAAATAATTTAAAATTAAAGAAAAACCATTTTTAAAAAATCTCCCCTGACTGGGCTCGAACGTTAGACCTTTAGGTTCGTAGACCGGAGCTTTACACCACGCCGACCGCGTTCACGTGGGGAAAGTCTTTTTTTAAATATAGATTTTTTGTTTTCTCCCAGAGCGGTTATAAACATACATACAAACATACATACAGGTGAAGCTAATGAAAACGTATTAAAAAAGTTTAAAGCAGATGATTTTTTTTTCTTTTTTTAAATAGCAAAGAAAAACCATGTCTAAAAATGGTGCGAACAGACTCTGTATAAAACAAGAAGTTGTTTTCCTTCGCATCTGAATATTTATAAATGCTTTCCAGCTCACAATGCAATGTAAGCCAAAATCCAACTCTGGTATACTGCCTATTCTGTTTTAAACCATTTCTTCACTTTTAGAGCGATTTCTATTTTCTAACAGTAGACAACTGATATATAGTATCAGGAATCGTGCATGATCTCATATTAGTTCCGTTTTAAATTGGATGTGGCTTATTGTTAATACATCCCTCCCCATATTAAATAATTCTATAAAAATATTTTTTTTGAATCTAACTCAAGACGTATTGTTATGTAAGTTGATACACTGTAAAGAAATATAAATTTATAAAATAAAAATACGATTTATTTTCTTTTACTTTCTGAAAAGGAGATAATTTAAAGCAACGAATAACATTTATTGTTGATTTATTTGGAATATTATAGTTGATTTATTATTTAATTTAGAAGCAAATGAAAATACATACTTTAAATTATTATGTGGTTTAAAAAATATATATCTTAAATTATCAAATGTATTACTTTTTTCATATTATTTTTTTTTACATGAACAATAGTGGCAATATTATTATATTAAACCATTAAAGAATTATTTTTTTTTCTGTTTAAAATTTTGACAACCAGCCAAAATTGTTATCAACCAAGTTAAAAAGTTGAATTTATATATGTACATATATATATATATTTCAGATGCCAATTTTTGGAAAAATAACTAACTACTGCAATTTGCATAGCAATAATAAAAAAAAATACTCATGAGGACGGGGAAAAAAACCAAGAAAATCAACTAATACCAATACAAAAATGCACGAAAAATACTTAAAGTAAAGACATTGAAGAGTGAAATGATAGAGCTCACGGCTCTGAAATGGTTGATAGGACTATTTCCCGAGTACTTTCAAAATATGACATGTTAGTCACATTTTTTCGCTACTTTTGATGCGTAAATTCCTTTTAGTTTTTACTATCATTTCCAAAGTTTCCATAAATGGTAGATTAGTAACGCTGTTTAATATTGATATTTTAATATTTATCAAGTTTTAATGAATAAAACCTTTAGTAATTTTAGAAGATTTGCTTACGAGAAAAAACAAATGCAAACTATTGCATGCAGTGATCATAAGGTAACGCTAGGGCTTAATGGGATAATTGTATTAAAAGCCTCAAAATTACAATTATTTTTAATTTAATGTATAGTTATTCACTGAAAACATATTTCAATGCGAGCAATCAAATACGATATTCAGAATTTTTCGAAATTTCTAGTTAATAAACTATTTCGGTGAAATAAAGACGTAAAATTTTAAACAAGTATGAACGTTATCATATTTCAAGGACAGAATATATTAATTCGATTTTTAGAAATTAAAAGAATCTTATCTGCATCGCATTCATCTATTTTTAATTTATCAGGTAATGAATAGCGGAAAGGTAATCTAATACATTCATTGAAATTTTAATTTGAAAACTTTATTGTAAATTAGATTTTAATTAAAACGCCCATTTTAAAGATCCTTTCCTATTTATTATCTAGTAATATTTAATTTCTAAACTAATTTTCATTTTGAAATACTAAAATAATGAGGATTAGTAATAAATATATCATTTGACTGTAAATAACAAATTTCAATTAACAATTCGCATCTAGGAAATTTAAATTCTATATATGATTGAAAGAAAAGGCAAAATTTGATATTTTGAACATACCTATTGGTGTTTCTATTTAGAGGCGCATGTAAATTCGCAAAAACGTGTATATTTGTGTGCGCGTTGAATACGAATTATGCGTATTATGCGTCTCTCAACAAAGCGTCTTTTTATTTATAAGTGCATTTAAGTACATTAGAATGTATCGTAAATTAAATTACATATAGTTCTTTATATTTTTGCCTAAAATTAACTTATAAGTTGTTTTTAGAAATAAACAAAATCAAATCAAATCAAATTTAAATATATATATATAGTACAATGGCGTTGCAAAACGATTAGTGTCCAGTAATTGTTTAGCAAATATGTGCTTGAATACATATGAAAATATATGTAAATGTGAGCAAGGAATAATTATATATAGATATATTAATGACCTGATTCCATTTACTTCTAATAATATTGACACTGATATAAAAAGTGATTTTTATTCATCTTAATAAAAAAATTTTAGTAGTAATTTTAATCTTTAAAAAAAAAAAAAAAATTCTTCAACGTAGACGTAATAATTATTGAAAATTAAACGGTATTGAAAATTAAACGGTAATATATATATATAAAAGATTTTAATTTTAATGTGATTAAATTATACACTGAAATACTAATATTAGTAAACTGATGTACAGAAATATCATTTTAAACTATTATAAGATAAATAAAAGATTAATTACTGATAACCAAGATAAAATTACAAATATTCAGAGATTTTATAATATTGCTATTGATAAGTATTTTACTATGAATTTTTAATAGCCACTTTAGAGAAAAATATTTAACACATGAAATATAAATGATTTTTTTTTTTTTTTTACTACACATACTCCCATTGTTTAATTACAAATGCTAATTAAATCTTGTTAAAATTACTACATGAATTATGTTAGTTTCCTTAATATTATGTATATGGTGCTAGAATATTCCATTATCATAGATTGAATTTTGTTTGTATTTAAAAATTAATTGAAATAGTCTCAATCGTGGCTATAGAAATTACCTGGATATAGTATTTGTATTTTGAAATAAATTGACACTATCAGTAGTTGCTGTAGGATTTAACTGGATATATTTCTTGTGATTTAATTAATGAATTTTGTGTTAAAATATGCATAATTTGATAATTGTTTGCTTATTTCATTTTGTTAAATTCATCTTGATATAAGCCTTGCAGAAAATATGTATAAATTTTTTCTGCAAGGGAGACGGGGTTGAGCATGGTGGAACCCCACTCATAAGTTATACAAAGTATTTGTGACTGTTTAATTACTGATTTCTTAAGTTTTAGATTATGTTTTAATTAAGTTTTAGACAAAAGTTTGCTTACATTTATGTTTGGTAAACATGTTTTCTGTGTTGCTTAATACTTTTTAATGTAACGTAGTACATATTATATATGTATATCATATCATATAATGAATTAACTTGCCAAAATATAGTACAAACTCGTGTTATGTCGTTTAAAACAGATAGGAATGTCACAAAAGTAATATGAGAGGTATCATTAAGAAAGAAATTATTTTTGAAATAGATGTTATTAATTCAGAATTACAAAGATTAGCAGCATGCGTAATTGTAAAATTTTCACTCTCTGTCTTTATATATATAATTAATATTATTATTAAACTTTAGTAAAACTGAAGAAGAATGAAAAAATAATTAAAGCGATAAACATAATTTGAAACAAATTAGAAATAATTTACGATAAAACTGACAAAATATAAACACAACAGTCTAACTTCCAAGTAAAAAATATATATAGGAAACTGTATATTTGTAAGGATTAAGAAAAATTAAGTATTTGTTTTATCCATTCCGTTTGATTCTACATTAGGTTAATTATTTTTTAAATGTTAATGTAAAACCAAATAAATAAAGCTTTACTCATATTTTCCTATAAAGCTTCTATGTTTAAGCATTTTTAACATTTTCCATTAAAGTTGAAAAGTGTTTTTGACTTCGGTTTTTTATATCTGCCTTTCCGTACTTTAACTCCCGAAAATATTAATGGAACTAATTGAAACTGATATATGCTATTCAAGTTCACTATCGAATGCTCCCTATTGAAAATGGAGCAAATACCTTAACTTGTTTGTGTACAGGGCTACCCAAAACAATGCCACAATACTGCGTTGTAAGAGAGGTACTTCTATAAACTATATTTTAATAATTTACTTTACACTAATCTTACTGAAATTGGAATATGTTACTGAAGTTCACATCAAGTTCAACATATGTTCACTATCGGAAATGGAGTAAATACCACCATTGGTTTGTGTACAGGGACACATGAAAGTATTCCAAAGTATTCCGTTGTAATAGATGTGTTTCTGTGAAACATATTTTAATAAATTTAATTTGCAGAAATATTAAGGAAATTGAAATAGGTTATTCGCAAAAAAAAGAATGATTTCTATAAAATATCGCATAATTAGCATTAAAATTTACAGAGCCACACAGAAATAATCACTTATATTAAGACCTATTGTTGGAAATTTGCTGGAATTGCATTATTATTTACATCAAGTGTTTTTAACACTTTGTAACAAATTTTAAAAGTGAAGATCATTTGAATTAGTGTATCTGTCTATCTATCCGATTGTCTAACTCCAACGTCTGTAAATATTTTCAGAATTAATATACACACACACACACACATATATATATATTAGAGGTGAGTTCGGGCTCTATTTTGGCAATCCGAGCCCGCCCGGGCCCGAAACATTTTTGAACTGAGCCCGCCCGAGCCCGAAAAATTTTGTGTGATCAGAGCCCGAGCCCGATATTGAAAGTGGTACGCTATGCAACGCATACACAATAGTAAAATTAAATACCGTTTTCATTTTCAAATAAATTTTCTTATTATCAATCCTCAATTTAAATAACTATAAATGTTATTATAACAATTTGTAATGTCTGTGTCTCTGTATACATGCATATATTTATATAATAGATATTTATAGTGCAGCCCATTGTTTATAACGCGCCTATCGGGGGAAAAAAAATTATCCGAATGAGTGATATAATGAGGCCCGATATAACGAAGGAGGAAGGATTACTGTATAACACTATGACATAATATGCATCCCGTTGAAAAAAGAGTTCTATTTAGAAAAAGGAAAGTCAAAGCTACTAAGGTTTGCGAGATTATTTTGTGATTTATAACCTATCATGACTATTATGACATTACTAAAGGTGCTCTCAAAATGAATAAAATTTCTTTTTTTTTTTTTTTTTTTTTTTTTTTTTTTTACATTTTCCAGTTAGTGAAGAATGAAATAAACGGAACTTTTAGCTTGAATCCGAGCCCGCCCGGAGCCCGAAGACTTGCGTAAGATTTGAGCCCGATCGGGCTCGGGCCCGGGCTCGGGCTCGGGCTTACGGGCTCGGGCTGAGCCCGTCTCATCTCTAATATATATATATATATATCTTATTTAAGTTCTTTATGAAATGTTTCAGATTGAAAATGAAATTAATAGGCTCTGTACAACTGACTTTTATACAGAGACATAAAAAAAAAAAAAAAAAAAAAAGACAATGCATTCCGTTTTATGAGAGACATTTTTAATATTCACATTGAAATAACTTTAAATTGCGAAAAGTACAATAACATTGGCATTTATTATTAATATGCTAAAATAATATTTTGTACATGATATATGATGTGCTTAGCCTTCATATTTGCAGGACAACACTAAAAGTTTCAGGTACATCATGGGCTGCAATGTGAAATTTCTAGAATTGAATTTCCGTTTGTTTTAAGCTTTTTTAACACTTTTCAAAAATGTTTGAAGGGATTATAAACTGAACTAGTCTATCTCTTTTTCGTCATTCTGTCCGTCCGCTGTGTGATAAGTAGGCAAAGAACATTGACGGTTAAACGATATAAACAGTTTTAATAATCAATACATACGCATAATTTTTCGCTTTTGCTTTAATATATGGATGCAATTTAATATCATTTGGTACAGAATAAATTAAAAGGTAATTTAAAAATTACGAGCATAAATTTAGAAATTAGAAGTACTTTCAATTCTTTCCTGTTTCTTTGCAAAAAAAATTAATTATATTATAGTAAGTGCTTAAAAAATACACGTGTTTTTTTTTTTTTTTTTCCTCAAAATTTAAACTTATAGTTAAATGAATTACTAATTGCAAAATAAAAATATGTATTTTTTTTTCTTTATTCATTGAGAAACATTTTGATTTTTTCCACTTCAGTAAGAATATTTTAAGCCTCATTTTAATCGTTTCGTACGTTGTCAGCGGTTTAAATTATAATACAGTGTTTATAGAAAAAAAAATTTATTTATTTATGAATAAATTTCTTTTCAATGTATTAAGATCGGTTTATAATTATTTTTAAATACCTGTTGTGTATGTGCTGAACCAAGTTTAATTTTTGTCTGTGTGTTTTACGAATAAGATAATATATTATCTACAAAATCTATAACTGTTATTCCCAGAAATTATGTATCGCATTAAACTGTTATTATCATTATCATTATTTAAATATTGATACAAAATTAATACATTGGAATTTCTTTTTACATGAAACCTTGATTTGCAAATGTGAAACAAATTTATAATTTATGAGTATAATGAAAATCTGTATTGTTCCAATTTTTATAATAAATCAAAAAACAAAAAATATTTTCTTGCACACAGATGTAGTTTCTTTTATTTATTCATTTATTTATTTATTTTTCTTGTAAATGTAATATTTACATTTTTCTTTACATGTAAATAAAAATTAACGATATCCTCCTATTTATCCTTAGCTGATTTTTTTTTTTTTTTTTTTTTTTTTTTTTCAATTCCAAATCTTTTGAATTAACAAAAGATTTAACATAAAAATTGACCTGACATTTTACAACAAAATGGTGAAATCTCTCAAAAAATTTAAATTTTTCATATTTATTAGTCTTATGTGCTACTAGCACCTTAAATTTTAAACAAGAAATAAATATTCTAGCATTTATGACAAAATATTATAAGTAAATAAGTTTTTAAAATATTAATATTTTAATAACACTAACATCTTTACCATACCTTTATATCTTTATACACAAATTATTATTATAATCATAAATATAAATTGATTGTTTTTTTCTGCATGCGTCTAGAGGATTCTCGAAATAAAATTAATGGTCAGTAAAACAATTTAGCACGTTGTTTTTCTTTATATTTAACACTTCTCAAGTGATTTTTTTTTTCTATTTAAATTTAACTCTATTTTAAACATTACTCTTTTTCCCACTTTTTTCTTTCTCTCCAAATGATAAAAACTGCATACCTAAGTAAGCCCATGTTGTTATTCATGTAAAATATATTTTCCAAATCAAAATTTTCTGTTAATGTGTATTTTTTATTTAAACGCGATCTAATTTTTTTTTTCCAAATTTCTAAAGCGCTTTCATTTTTTACCTTTCTTGCACTTATACACAACCAATTATGATATGATTCCTCTACTATTCTCCATACAAGTTACTCAACCATTGCGGTATTTGAAAGTTGTCTCCATGTTTCCTTTGGGGATCTAAATTAATGCGAATTCCCTTTGCTGCAGAATATGGGCTGCTCCGTGGGGACATAGTAAAGTCTCAACTAGATTTGAATCCAAGAAAGACTCAACCGTCTCACAACAAGTGCCAACATGGTAAGCAATCGAAGCTCGACTAAATTCAGTTTTTCAGACTGTTTCATCTATGGTTCATCTGTTTCTACTGTTTCATCTGTTTTAACTGTTTCATCTATAATAAATGTGACTGTACTATGAATATTTTTTGTATATATAGTTCAAATGTTGCTGTACTCGTAACAAAAGAATGGCTTTGTTGTGATGATGCCCTGATGGTCAGGACGAAAGGCCTTGACAAGTTGCAATTTTAATTAATAATTTTAATTAAATGTTGCCATTTTATACGTGTTGTAAAGTGAATTTTTTTTTATATAAAGTTTGCGGTTTTTCTACAATGACACGTGTGTTTATGATATCTCTATGTGAGATAAGATTTTATATAATTATGATAAGTTTCGTGATTTCCGACTAAAGGAAATAATCTTGAATTACATCAGTGATCTATTCTTCCGGTATACTTCACTGAAGATCTTATGATGACGTGCAGTAAAAGAAAACTTAGAAAAATGTCTGGATTTCTATCACTGAATCTAAAACGACGAAACTAAAATTTAAATTTTTGTCTTTTTTTGCTTCCTTTTTAAAGCTTGTCTTTTTCAACCCTTTCAGAATTTTCTAATGCATTTATTATTTTTTGATCATTTTATAAATTTAATTTTTATAAAATCTTATAACTTGAAAAGTGTATAAATATATGTTCTAGGGGAAAAAATAAATAAATAAAAGAAGCTGAAAACAACAAGCTTTAGAAAGAATGCACAAAAACAGAAATTAAAAATTTTGATTTTGATTGAACAATATTAAAATAATGTCAGACATCTAATTCAGATTTCTGCAGACCTTCAGTTAGAATTATTCTGTTATTAAAAAAAAATCCTTTTTTTTTTTTTTTTTTTTTTTTTTTATCAGTACATCAACTTAAACAAAGCAATTAGAAATATTATATTTTTTATAGGAAATTAAAATCATGTTTTCAAGTGAAGTTTTCACTAAATTATTTTATTAAATTGATTTTATTGGTTTTCCAAAAACAATTTAATATTTTTAATAATTAGTATTTTATTCCACAAAATGTGTACATATAAATTAAAAAGGATGTTCATGAAATATTTATTAATCAAATAAATTGCTATTTAGAATATTTTATATATATTATACTTATATGTATTGTAAACAATATATTATTATTATTATTATTATTATTATTATTTGAATTAAACATTAATTAATTCACTTAGAAAAGTGAAATTTAAATAACAATTTTTATTTTATCGAATTTCTTATTTATAAATTGAAGATTACACACACACACACACACACCCACACACACACATATATATATATATATATATATATATATATATATATATATATATTATGAATTAAAATGAATTAAAATTCAACTTTAATTTTTTTTTAATACGGTGCTTTTACAAAAATGTAAAAGTAAACTATAACTACTTATTTTCCATTCCTTAATTAAGACAGAAAAATTAGTTTTTCAATCTATGAGATACGTAAGTTTCCGCGTACAGAAAATATATTAGTCAAATAATAAATAATTAAATAAATAAATAAATAATAATAATAATTAAGAAATATTAAATTTAAAAAGTCGCATGCTTAAATAATTTTTGATTTGAAATTTTAGAATTTATTTTACAAAAAACTGCTTCTGTATTTTTTTTAATATAATAAATCTAAGTATTACGTTAAAATACAAACATATTTAGATTAAATGTGTACTTAAGGCGTTTGTATATTTCAAGTGTTTATATTTTATAAAGTGTTAAATTTATCAAATATCTTAGTTTTTTTAAAGGAAAAATGAAATTTAAATGTAAGTAATGATGAACAGTTTGTTTACCATTTATTCATATCTTTTAAAATAATGTCAGAAAAATCTGACCATCTAAAAATTAATAAAGGAACATGTAAGTTTTTGAAAGCTTAGAAAAGTACTTTAAATACGTTCAATTTGATTTATTAAGTTTCAAAATACTGTGGTTTTTCAAAAAAATTTAAATTTACGTTTAGAAAGAATATGGTGTTAGAAAGGTTTATTTAAATTATTCTCTATTTTAGGAGAAAATCCTGTTTGAAAAATGTAATATGGTTACACATGAATTATCCATCTTCAAATAAAACCTTAATGTTTGGATGATGTATTGCATGTAGTTAGATAGAAATATTTACTAAAGAAATTTTCTTACTTTTAAGTGAGTCTATAATAAATCAAATTTTAAAATGTAATAGGATATTTATATCCCTCTGCTCTGATAAAATTTAAACAAAAAAGTGATTTTAAAGAAAAACGTAATATAAAATATTAATGAAATAAACAATATATAGTTAAAATATTTCTAAAATTACGGGAAATTAAAGAATGATATTAAAGAATCATGTAGTAGGGTAAAATTTTGAAGAATGATTTAGTACGATAATATAAATTATATAGATTTAATTTTTAAAAAATTGTGGTATTTGATATATATTTTCCAGAAATGCATAAATTTGCCAGTTTTAATATTATTACTAGCTATTTTTAAATGAAATAAATCAAATTTTTATTAATTCCTTTTGAAATGTATAAATTAATGGAATGTGGTCGCTACTATTATCTGGAAATGAATCTCTATACTGTTATAACCATATTGGTTCAATAATATATTAGCATTAATAACTGTTACAATTACCCAATCACGGAGACACAGTTAACGCTAAATAAATGGGGACTAAAGCAGTTATGATTATGATAAATACATTCATTGCTACAGTTTTTCGATACTCAGAAAAACGATCTCAAAATATTTACTGTCTTCGAATTTCGAGGACATACGGTCACCCTACTCTGTATTTATTTTTCGTTAGATTATAAGGATACTGATTTCGTATTTTTGATAATAATATTCGATAATATGTTGATTTATTTGGAAAACAGAAGAAGAGATTTATAAATAAAACTGACGAAGATGATATAAATGTTTTATTTTAGAGAAAATATTCATTAAAATAAATTATAACATATATAAAAAATTACATACCGTATGTATTAAAAGAAAATATTATTTTATTAAGAACAAAATGGGAGCATATGAACATGCTCAAAAATGTTTAAGCTAATCCAAAATGATCACTTAATAGGATATTGCCATATTCCATCTAAGTCTGGGGTTGAGGTGATTTAATCTCACACTCGTGCTACGCAGAGAACAATTAGAGACTGTGTGAAATTCATCCCTAACTGTGGTGCTTAAAAGCAAAGGAGACAACTCAATTTGATGTACTAAAAGTGACCTGCCGGATAGACAGACAAAGCCAGTCTTTTTGCATTTTATAGAAATGTATTTGTAATATATTAATTTGTAAAAAAAAAAAAAAAAAATCTAGTTGCGAATAATTATCATATCCATTCATGAAGAAGATAAATATTAAAAAAAAAAAAACACTTCTGATTGACACACATTTATATTGACATTTAAAAGTCAGCATTAAGCATTTAGAGATTATTACACTTTATAGCTTAATATTCGTATGGCACCGAATTCTACTTCACAAACATGTATTTAATCTCTAAGTACGCGCATTCAATAATGCAAAGTACTATTATATACTTCTTTTCTGTACACGCAAAGTATTATTATACACACATTTAAAGTAAAATATGCCTTTAAGAGATGTACAAAACTGCATATGCACCTTAATAGAGGTAAATTGCAATGCAATTTCTTAGTCAAAATTTGAGAACAGGAAATACTGGCCGTCAGAAAAAGATGAAAATTGAAAATAACTTCTCATTTTAATTCATAAAATTTACTTGAAGCACGAGTTCTTCAATTTTAATAAAATGCATTTCTTGGAAATATAAATAAGTAAAAAAATAAATAACTCTGTGATTGATTTGGGAAAAATTACTAGCTGCAATCAATTGAAAATTCACAGTAATGCTCGATGAGACAAGGTATACAATAGTTTATAAAGAAGTTATCCGTTTAAGATAGTTTGGATCGTAATTCTTTCGTATAGGTGAATAGCATATATTTTCCTAATTTATGTTTCACTTATAAAATACTCGAAGTTAGTTTAACCCATAAGTGTCATAAAAAACATCATTCACAAAAAGAAGAGTCCAGTTGTGCACAAATCCTTTTTAAATGTTGCTCCATAAAAAAAGGGAAAATCTAACGGAAATCTTTCTCAAGATCACATTCTCAGGTGTTGTAAGCAGGAGAGATAAAAATAGAATGAGGAAGTTCTAGCCAAATGCAAAAACAGAATTACGTGTTGTTGTCATGCAATTTATTCACTGAAATAACACGTAAATTGGGTGATTATAATGAGCGTTGTACTTTAATCTAGTTAATAATTTTGAATACGCTGAGTGGAACTGTCAAACATATCAACCCCTGAATGTCGCCAAACTCAGTTTATGAAAATTGAGAAACGACATAAGACATATGGAATGAAAAAAGAAATACTTTTAATACAGCAAAAAGAAATTTTAAATGAAAAAGTATATTATAGCAAAGTAATTATACTTTAAGTTAGGGAAACCGAGCACATCTAGATCTCCCTTCTGTTATGAAGACCGAATGCTTGCTTGATCATGCAACATCTTATCATGACTCTAAAAATTCAGGTGGAGGTAAGCGGTGATTTCGATCGCTGCAGGTACTCCTAAAGTTCCTGTGATGATGATGAGTTAGAAAGAACATCCATGTGGTATTTTATAGAAAAGAAATTGATGCGATTTCGCTTGCAAATATTTTTTTTTTTTTACTTTTATATTTTTTTTTCTTGTAGATGGAGAAAGAATCTAGTTATTATTAAAGGTAATTTTTGAATGCACGAGTAAATTATTCCATAAAAGGTTAAAATATGTTTAATTAAAAGTTTTCTTGTTGATCAGCTGAACAAAATGACCAAATGAAACAGGTCTTTAAATATACAGAAACATGCCGAAAGGACTCGTAATCGCACGAAGATATTTTTATAAACGTTAGTTAAAAATTAAAAGTTCTCGTATGAAACCGAAATTATACTATTCAATAATACGTAGATCATTTTACATAAAAAGAAATACATATTTTTACATAAAGAAAATCACACATTTTAAGAAAAAGGGCCTAAACAAAATTTAGCATCTTAAGGACAAAACCTGTAGTCGGACATCTAAGTCAAAGACGTGAAGAAAAGGAAATATTACTATAAATAAAATATATAACATTTCATGAAGTGATTAAATAAAAAATACATTAATGCTTCTTTTCAACCTATTAAAATGGCTTTCAAATAATTAAAATTCAAAGAAACAGAGCCATTTTTTAAATAAGATCCAAGAGTAGTGGAAAAAAAACGAAGATGATTGTCTAAAAATATGTATACTCTCATGTAATGTTCAAGAAAGAGCTATAGTGAAAAATATATGAGATCATACAGAAACTAACATGCCGCAGTTAATATGTCCTTTTATATTATTTATAGATAATTATTTTTGTATTGCGCTGAAAATATGAAAAATGTTGTCTAAGATATTTCAGATTTTTTTTTGCTAACAATATATATATTAATATAACTGCAACATAATTTATAAATAGCATTATAGTTCGAGTACACTCTCATTACTCACAGAAAATTGCATCAAAGAATTTGATTTATTTTAGATGACAATTTTATGGATTTAAGTGGAAATTAAATTATATTTTATGCTTAAAAAAAAAAAAATTAAAAGTATTGTTTGCATAACTTTATTTGTACTAAAGTTAAAAAATTGATTTATAGTATTTTTGAGTGTCTGTTCTTAATTAGGGAATAAAAAAGAAATCGCATTTGAGTAGTTATATAGCTAACCCTACTTCAATTAAAATGTAAAAACATGCGTTAAACCAACCAAAATTACTGGTTAATAAAAATCAAAAGAAAAAAAAAAAAGTAAAGTTGAAATGGAGAATTCATTGCATCTCGTAATCATAATGACACAGATCATCTGTCATTGAAGAAATAATTATAGGAAGATTTCTCAAAAATGAACTGACCGAATAATTTGTACATTTTGTTTTTGAATTTTTTGAATTTTTTTTCTTATTTTAATCAGATGTAATATGTATATCTATGCCATGCTTTAAAAATAATTTTTTTTTAACATTGGTTTCTTTTCTTTTCTTTTTTTTAATATCTGCTTTTAAACTTTCATGATATTATATATGATATTATTATATAATTGAATTTTTAAAACATAATTTATTCTTTATTATAATTTCAATGGAAATAAAAATTTTCTGTTCAGAATTATTATATTTTTATGGTTATAAATCTTGTTTTTGATATTGAAAATATCCACAAACATAAAATAAAAATAACTGTAAAAAACACAAATGCGGAGAATTTTCTTTTCAACTTCATGCATGCCTGTCATAACAACAAAGAAATGGGATTTGCAAGAAAATGTTTTGTTGTTATGCTACCCTTTTAAGAATGTCCAAAAGAGATGATATATACATCAGGTGGTGGTCAAAATATTTCTTCAAATATATTTCTCTTATATATATATTTATATACATATAAGAATAAAAATACTTTTGTAGTACTTCTCTATTTCTCTAGCGATGATGGACGACTATTGTTAAGACTTAGTAAAATCTTTATAACATTTACTTTAAGTCTAGGCATACTTTTACTGTAATATATGCCTATTTTCGTAAAAGAGTTTGATTTTTCTTTTTTCAAAATGTTTTTTCAATAAAACATAATATTTCTAGTGCATCTAAATAATAAGTCCGTGCATAACAATAAAACTTTTAATAATGTAGTATTCAGCCATGTAATATATTTTTTTTTTATTCTATTTAATATCATTCTTTTAACTTTCTTTAAGCTTGTTCTAATTGTCATATAAAAGTTTAATATTTTTTATACATTGCAAGTAGTAAGCCGGGTTCTATGAGGGTCG